>BDMB01000007.1:1459871-1846032 GCA_016859785.1 Macrotyloma uniflorum | reverse complement strand
TCCTCCTCCTCCACCACCCCATCCCCATCCTCCTCCTCCACCTCCTCCTCCACCCCCACCACCTCCTCCATTGTACCAACTACTCTTGACATGGACTTTAATATTATTGTTCAAGGAGCTGTTGTGTTTTCCTTTTACTTCTTCTTTCATCCCTTGACTAGGGAAAGTTGTCGCATTGTAGCCTTGACTATGACTAGGAGTAGGACTATAAATAGAAGAAGCGTTGCCATTTTTCAAATGGTCACATCTAAGCCCAACGATTGTCGTGAATAGTGCAAGGATTAGACAGAGGACCCGAGAACTTGTTCTCAAGGTCTCCATCTTCAACTTCACTACACAAAACAAAATTTTGTACTACACACACCCCTACTCCTTTAAAGCATAATATAACTTATATATATACAGTAGCATATATTTGTGACAATTTTATTACGATGTTGGATCAACAACTCAACACTGTCCAACCCCACCTAATGAAATGTACTATTAGATAGCATAGCAGTTAAGGTGATGCCTTAGTCCTCACTTTGTCCCCACTTGAGCCACTTGCTGATATATATGTTCTACAACTTCGGAAGCAGTGCAAACCCGGTTGTCCCCAAACCTCTCCCACTCACTCTGCACACTGGACCCCCTTTGCCTTGTTTGTTTCTAATAATGGAGTGCCATCATAATATTATATTTAGGATAAGGTGTACTTTTGTTTGAAAAGAAATAGAATAATAAACAAATGTATCATATTGTGTGTTCTGTGATTACTAAACTTATTATTATTATTTAACGATTTTGAGTGTTCAAATTTATTGCTAATGAACATATTACCAGAAAGTATATAAAATTTATAAAAGACCAGATATATTATGCTACATATCGCAAGGGAAATACCAAAAGTACACCACAAAAATTGGTTCTACATTTACTTAAGTGTGAAAAAGTATTAATTGAAAAATCGTAAATGATCCAAATATAATCTTGCAAGGAACATATTTAATATGAAATTATTAAATGTAATATTATTATCCTTGAAGTTGATTAAATCTACACCATGAACTTTAATATCAAACTCAAGTTAGATTCAACCAGACTCTAAATTGATTGAGAGTCATTTTCCTTAGTTAGCATAATTTGCCAATGCATAACAATTCCTTGCGAGTTTTGTCTTTCTATAGAAGTTGTACCGAAACATATTGCAAATGATATATGTGATCTAAAGTAACCTAGGGTTAATCAACAAGATTACATCCCTAAGGATGGTCCCTTCAAGGCTTATCATGCATAATCAATGCTCTGGTTGGTATATATATATATATATATATATATATATATATATATATATGTTCTACCTAGCGTACGTCGTCGTATGAGTTATGATTAATTGCTTGGCCTTTAAGCCTACGATTTCAGAGAGCGAATGTTAGAACACAGTAGCTTAATGGGAAAGTTGGGTTGCTGCGTAAACCATCCACACCAGATACGTAATTCAAAATGCATACCTCCCACCATCCACGTGAAACCCAGTATAAACTAACATTAAAAAAAAAAATATCAGTAGTATAGTAAGCACCTTTACAGTGTTCAGGTATATCATAAATAAATGAAAAGATAGTAAACCTAAGATTGAAAAGAACATCATACACATTTGGCCCTACTTTGCTTTAAATAAGAAAACTCAGGATCTTTAGCCTCAAATGTAAGGCACAAAAGTCTTGAACATTTCATTTCAAGGCTCAAGCATCAATATACTCTCTAATTTGACTTAGCTACACTTCAGGGAAAACTAATTATTTAAGTAAGTCCAAAACCTTCGTGTATCCATATTACTGATTAATTTCTACTTAACATATGTTTAAATGCTTAGTTTTTTTTTTTTAAAATACTCCATGTTACATGAAGATTAGTAATCAAAGACCATGATAGTCTCCACTACCTAATAAGTAACAATATTTTAGATTAAGATACAAGTAATAATCTCTTGATTAAACAATATAGTGCTTGTTTGTGTTTAAGCTCATCCTGTTCTCCCATATAGTTCCAACACCTATACTTCTTTCACAATAGATTAACTTGGACAGTGTTTCAATCACACCAATAATGTTAAGCTTTTGTTGACTGTTTTCTTTTGGCTACTTCCCGGAGGCATTTTGGTTTTAGCATATTGAAGCCGAAAAAGGTGGTGGACAATAATGGACTTGCCACACAGTGCTCTCCATCTGAGGTCATTTACAAATATTTGTTAAGTGGTGAACAAATAGTTACCACCAATCGTTTAAACTAAGCTCTTTATGTCTTATTTCCATGTAATTTTTCCATGTCAAATATTGAAACGGAAACATATGATATGCATCTTTCCCTTAAGTTTTCATTTTTAAAACAATATTTCTTTGAAGTTCCTGTTGTAAACTTCTATTTGGTGAGAAAAAAAAAACTTACAATGAAGGATCTTCCACACTCTTCCAGGTCCTAGCCACCTTTTGGTAATTGATAGTTCAGGTGTGGCCTTCCTTAGAAGCTAGTCTGTTTCCAACCCACTACCAAAGAAGTAATCGCATTGCATGTATCTATAACAAAAAAATCAAGAGAAAAGAAAATAACTAAAATGAAGCTAGTTCAAGTTGTTGGAGAACTATTGGTTGTTGGAACACTCCCACACAGCACTCACTAGCACAGTTTCACAGAATAGAGAAAAAGAAAAAGAAAAAACTGAGAACTCTTTTATTCACTATAATTGAGACATTTACAAAACACTATGACGCTTGTAATTACACGGTTTATTTGTTAACTACCCTTCACATGGCAACCTATCAAATAGTTACCTTACAACGCATAACTATAATTTAAATTATACTCAGCACATGGTATTCTTCTTTTCCTCTGGATTTTCTCCTCCACTGTTTAAAACAGCACAACAATTGTCCAATTGAAGCTCCTCCAGTATTTTCTGTGTCGTCCGAAGGTAGGAAGAGTGGCCTTCTATAAGATGTGTTACATCAACCTGCAAAGCAACCAAAAGAAAAAATGGCACCTTCAAGCAATAAATCGTTGCAAAATAAATAGTTGCATTGACATTAGAATGGAAAATAGCTTACATTCTCAATGCCATGATGATGAACAGATTGGATTCCAGCTAATCCTTGAGAGAGTAAACTGTGCATTAAAGAAAAATGAAAATAAATTTTCGAGCTTGTGGTCTTTAACGAGTATGATTTGTAGCATTGAAAAATTGATGGTGTGTAGAGCAAGAATGAGTTACACTTTATTTTCCCAATTTTGATGTATAAACAAGTGTAAATCAATTTTTCATTTCAGATTTTCCATCTAATTTCCCCCTTGTCTGTTTTCAGCTCAAGATAGTGAGCTAATAACGTGGTGCAATTGGCAGCAATATTTGGGATTCTCCGGTATATGATCAAATATTATATCAATTTTAAGTTTTTAACAATGATAAAAAATTGTCGATACCTAAATATTCAGTGGTGAAATTGGAATAGCAGACTACGATGTTAGTTGATAAATTCTGACCGAGCATCTTATGAATTACCGACCATCATATTATAAGAATATATTACCACCTCAGTGAAATACATTATTATCCTCGTTCTAATTCCATGTAAAATAAATTTTACAATTCATTTTTTCCCTTATCTACCTATCACATTACTCACTTAGCTAACATTTTTCTCTATTCTATTCTAGTATTGTTATGAAATATTGTGTGGTGTGGACTCAAGAATTACTTAAATATACAACACTTGCTAGTGGGACTTAACATATGGATAGCACATACTTTGCACGGAAAGTTATGCCCAACGTCCAGTCATTGGTAGAGTAAGCATTCACGAACCTTCCCGCCACCATCTGCATTGTGGCACTATCATTAACTACTTACGATAAAAGTTCATGGATGGAGTAATAAGAAAAATTGTAGAGAAGTTCCAGGTACCTTTCTAGCTGCCCCCCAATTTTCGTCTGCAATTGAGATAGGTGCTCCAAGAAAAACAACCCTTTCCACTATTCCAGCTGCATAATAAGACAGCACTATGAAGAATGAAGCAACAATATTAATTTCCAATACACACGAAAACCAATAGGTGATGATTCCAGATTACCATTGTCTCCTTTGGAGGCAGCCAAAAATTGGAGACACTTGAAAATAACACGGGCTCCCAATGAAAAACCTACTAGTGTCACAGGCCTGGATCATAAATAGAAAGCTACCAAATATATTGGATTATACAATGGGGCCACATTATTGTCAACCTTTTGCAATAAGATTAGATGGTGTCACCTGTTTCCTTGCAAGCCTGTCAACAGCATTTCAGAAAGCACCTTACCAGCCTTGTCTGATCTGTTCCAACAAAGAGGAAGCGAGGCTAAATATATTGTAAAAAAAGTAAATCGTCTGCAAAAACAAATTTTTAAGAGAAACCAGAACTTATAATTGTTTATACTTTCCGCGACGAAGACAAATTTGACATAATGGCAATTGAGACATTGATGTCGACATCCCAATTAAACAAATTTGAATTCGGATTTCATACGTATTGTAGATAAGCAATCTTTGCTAGCATATAGTTTTTATTTAGTTTAAATCAATTGATCATGTTGGTTAAATCAAAAGGAGGTGAAATGGATCAGAATCACCATATGCAGACTCATTTATTTCGTCTACAACCATAATAGAAATAATATATCCTTAAGATCACGAGTACTTTGGAAGCTTATAACCTGAAATTCAAAGCAACCCATCATCTGTGTTTAAAAGATATTTTGGTCTCAAAGTGTTTGCTGCTTTAAATAACCATCATAGCTTTATTTCATGGATACTACAACCACACTTACCTGTCCACTGCAATTGCCCATCTGCTGTCAATCATATCAAATGTGGTAAGTAAAGTTGCTGGCCATGCTAGTGCTGTCACAAGTGAGCTTAATACTGTCATCATGGCACCGTCTTTCATCAACTCAGCCGCAATTCCTACATTATTGTTAATCACCATAACCTTAAGTTTGAATATGTCACATCTATTTGATCATTACTCAATCATATACAGGGGGTTCAAAGAAACTACTTGAAGTAAGCCAGTCCTGGATGGCTGTGCTCAGTGCAATCAAATTTTTAGACTCATATTGGAGCACGTACCTATACACAGAGGTTGTTTGTATAAAATATTAGAAATACTAAGAATCTATCATTCAAGGAGAGTAGGTTTGATTCCGTCAGATCATATAATTTATTAAAATTAATAATTCATTAGAAGAAATTATTTCCTGAAGAGGGACACATAAGTTTAAGACTTGTGAGCATTTACATGATCTTCCATATTAGCGTATGTGATTTTATGAAAATAACCAATTAAAGATGAGGAATCAAGTTTTGAAAAAAAAAAAAAAATAGAAACCGATGAAAAAACAACTTGCCTAAATGATCAAATAGTGTGTAACAAATTTTGGAGTAATTGACTTCTGCTTGACCTAGCCCATAAAAAACATGTATTAAAGGTATCTCAAGAAAACCACGGCCACAAATAGGAATCCAAAGATAAAGCTGCATTTTGACTACAGAAGAGCACATTTATACTATACTGACAGCAACAAAATTCTAGTTGTAGAGGAATTTTTTTTTCATACCTGTCCATGTTATCAGTGAGACCTTCCCAAGGTTCGACGAAATCTTTCTTCTCAAATACAAGCCCAGAAATGGAGATTCTAACTGCTAGGTGCTGAAAATTGAAAATGGAGGTTTCGCTTCAAATTCAACAATCATATTTAGGTATTTCACAATTAACTATAATAAGATCCTCCTGGGTTCAAAATCAAGTCATGCACAATACAAAGTGACTTCTAGTGAACCTGACAAGTGTTCTTGATCCAGCCAAACCCCTGAAACTCCTAATAGTCCAAAGTAATGAGTATAATGTAACTTACGCCTTGATTAATGCCTCCAACACTTATTAACTCAAATTCCTCTAGACTTCCAATTCTTGTAGCCATTTTACTCCCAGTAAGGCTAGCTCCAGCAGCTGGATTACAAAAAAAGCAAGTCACTTAACATTATTTCATATATATTGAAAAACTGGCAAAGTCCCTTTTGCCACAAATAATATAGCTTTTATGTATATTTTTAGTTGTTCAATTGATGGTGGGTGAATGCTTTCACAACGTATATAAACCAAATTTATTCTTCACACCTCCAAAGGATGCAGCAACAGCCACAGATCCAGCAGCAGATCCTGTAGCAGTTGCTGCAGCAGCAAATCCACCAGCTCCAATGGCAGGAACAACACTGCCTAGCGCAGGAGCCAAAGCACCCAATCCATGAGCAATTGCCGGGGCAGCCAAGCCTGTCAAAGCATTTCAATACTTAAGATATTGATATTATCTTACCGTACTTTAAGTTAGAGATGCAGTATCAAATACATACCACCAGTTATAGCCATTAAGGTTCCTCCAGTTACAGCAGCTGCTCCTATGATACTTCCACGCTTCCATTTATCCCAGCTGGTTTCTGCACCTACAGATTCTTCTTCTTCCTTGGAAACTTCTTTACTCGCTGAATTTATTATAGAAAAAGCAACCATAGCCTCCATTGCTTCCTGCAAAATATCGCGAAGAAGGTAAACTTTCAGCGACAGAGAGCTGCCAAAAAAAACAGCAAACCATTGAGTCATACAACCATCTACATAACATCATAGAGGAGAGAAACCTTTTTTCTACGAATATTCACACATCACAAACATAACATACACGATTCATGTGACACAAACATAACATATTATTATAATTTAAAATAAAAAAAATATATCTAAAATAACTCTTCAATTTTCTAAGAAAAATCTAATTTTTTTTAATTAGAAAAGAGTGTAAGAAAATTTTATAATGAAGTTTTAATTGAAAAAATTTTTAGAAGAGCGTTTAGATCTCTCCATTATATACTTATAAATATTTTATTATATTTTTCATTTTCAAGCAAATAATTCTTGCGTTTTTCGTTAAGGAGAAGAAATGTTATTATAATTTAAAATAACTCTTAAATTTTTTAAGAAAAACTAAAAAAGAAAAAATTAACTAGAGAAAGATGTAAAAAATTCTATAATGAAATTTTAATTAAAAAATTTCTAAATAAAAATTTAAATCTCTCCATTATATACCTATAAATATTTTATTATATTATCATTGAAAATAAGTAAATTTAAATTCTTTCTTATCATCTTTACCTCCTCCCCTAACACATATAAAATTCACACACAAACGAAACATATAAATTATAATACCATGTGGTGTTTGAAATACATGCTAGTGTTCCAAGGACACAGACCATTTCACTCCATTTGACACCAAGCCATACAGAAAGCAACCGCAGAGCCACACGGTGACGAGCATCATAACCCTGCCTTGACTTGTCAGTGTCTGCTACACAAGCCGCAACTAGTGTGTAAAGAACTGTCACTTTCCTCTGGTAAGCAATATGGCTTGCCTCCTCCATAGCTTGTTCAAAAGTTGCGATTTCTAACATAGACTCTTGTTTCTTTAGAGGCAGCAAAGCTGAGGTCTCCATAATTTCACACATATCATCTTGGCTCTGAGTTGTCTTCCCACTTGGAGAATCGGCAGTAGAAGAAGTATCATTCAAGCTCAAAGCCGAGGCATCAACAGCTTTCGTCAACTCAGCTTCTTTCTTTGATTCTTCAGACCCAGTTGCACCACTTTCCTCTGACAGCGATTTCAAGAACTGGAATAAAGCAACCATCATTCTATCATATTTTAATTTTTAACAAGAAAGAAAAGAAGCGATTTGTAAGCCATGAATAATTTTTAATCTACAATGTAAAATATGAAGGGAATGAACAACATACAGATCCAAGGTTTTGTCTGAATTGAGGAGAGGAACAGGCAGTTTCCGTTATGCCCTGCCAGGAGTCTTCATCCACTCCAAGAAACCTGTCAATTTTTATCATCATATTATTATTACGACTTTAATTTAAACTATTACCTAATGAGAAATCCCTAATACGATCTTTAATAATTCTTACAAAAATCAATCACCTTACTTATCTATCATACACATAAATGTCTATAATCTATAATTTGGTAAAAACATAATTTAAAATAAAGACCTAAAAATTGGGCAGAGCAAACCAGAATTCTGACGAAACCAGAGGTTAGGGTCATCTGAAAGAGAAGCAGTTACTGATTTGGGAGAAGTAGTCTTTGTTGGATGAATTTGAGAGTGGTGAAGTGCGAGGGCAAACAGAGAAACCGCTGTGTGTCTATGAGTAGGAGACAAGATTGAGGATCTTTCCTCCATCACTTACTTGATCTAAAACTAACGGAAACTAAGACGTTAATTGAACAGAATTTGGATGCAATAATCGTAATGTATCATCTCCCTACTAGTTCAAACACAAAAATGTTGTTTCGAAGAAAAACAAAAAGATGCAGTTATTCTGTTTTGCTGTGTATGACATGAAATCAGAATGTAGAAACTCACTATTGCGATTTCCTCCACTTTTTCAAACATCAAAATCGCTTATGGATTTACGAATGAATGATAGGGAATTGCTA
Source organism: Macrotyloma uniflorum (assembly GCA_016859785.1). Lineage (NCBI taxonomy): Eukaryota > Viridiplantae > Streptophyta > Magnoliopsida > Fabales > Fabaceae > Macrotyloma > Macrotyloma uniflorum. The sequence continues at coordinate 1,837,470 of BDMB01000007.1, read as the reverse complement.
TTTCCTCTCGCACTAGCGGGAAACCATGTTGCTCGCCGAAACTAGAGCGCGCGATCACCAATTGAAGGAAGGACCCTCCTCTGATTATTATTATTATTATTTTAAATTATTCTTACCATATACTTATACTTTCAAATTTCAAAATAGACACTGTTCTTTGTTATATTTTTTAATAAAATAATATTTATATGTTTTTAATTTTAAATATATATATATATATATATTTCATAATTTTAATAATTGACATTTTTTATATTTTTAATAATATAATCATCACTTCCTTTATTTGTAAGAGTTTTCTATTTTATATTTTAAAACTTTAATTTTTATTTTTATAATTTTTATTTAAATTTTAGTTGATTTAATATTTTAAAACAAAAATTTGAGAGATTTTTTAGAAAATAAGTACCATTTTATTAATAATATCAAAATATATCGTTTATTAAAATATAAAGAAGATAACGTGATAAAATGAGTAGAATTCGATGGTTGGATTGAAATTATTTTTAATATTAAAATAAATTATAATTTAAAATATTATAATATGTTGTGTTGTTTGAAATATATATAAATATGTAATAATATTATAATTTAAATAATCATCACTTACAAGTTAAGTAGAATTACTTTTATTATATTTTTTGAATTTTTGACCTTATAATAACAATTTCCGATATATTTTTCAGAGTATTTTTTTAATAGGTGAATACAAAAGTTTGATAATTTTTGTTAGCGAAAGCAAAAGTAGCTTGAAATCAACATTAAGTTGTTCATCTTATAAATTAGGTCAATCAATGAAATAGGTCATTTTGGTAGATATAAAACACAAACCATTGAACACTGATTCTAAAATATTGGTGTAAATTATTTATCGTAAAAAGATATACAATTTATCTATTTCTATGTAATATATTAACTTTCATTCATAGTTAAACTCCAATAATTATTAAATACAGTTTTATATGATTAAACTCTTCTTCTCTCACTGTAAAGTATTGAAACTTGGTTAAACCAATAGTTAATTTTGTAATTCCAATGTCCACACCAGTTTACAATGTTTTCTTTAGCTTGCAGGTGTTAAGCTTTATCAGTTGTGTAAAAAGCTCCATCTAAACAACACTGTTTAAAAACATATGTTGTTGTTCAATATATCATATATCTGAGTGTGAAATTTGGTGTGGTATACATGAATTTATATTATATGACCATGCAATCCTTCTGCATCTTATAAACTAAATTTGCAGTGTTTCATGAGATAAAAAAAGAAAGAGTCAGTAAGTGAATCGCTTGAATAGAAAGGGTGTGATTATTTGTGCATTTCGTTGATAGTGATGGTCACAAATTTAAGAAGCATAAATATACATCATGTTCATTTCTCGTTCTGTTGATGAGGAATAGGAGCACCCTTACCTCTTCCCCGGTTACCAGGAGAAGGGTTCCAAATACCATAATCATCTGCATCATAAAATTCATCACCTTCTTTCACATCGTTAAGCTGTGCCGGTGTTGAGGATGGTGATATCAATCTTGTTGATGATGAAGATGTTATTACATACATTCCAATCGTCACAACCACTACAATCTCAGTTAACTTCAATATTTTTGAGGTCATCATTTTTTGTTTGAATGATTATACTCTTTCACACAATTCCAGCTATTTAAATGATAAAATTAGTATTTGCGGAACTTTTACAAAGTCTCTTATTATATATTATGGTATTATTTCTATCTACCTTAATTATAATTCACGATTTTTCCTCTAATATTTTTATCTTATTTTTTTTTTCTTAAAATTATCATATAATATATTATATATACTATAACGTTATAATAAAATAGTTGTTTAACTATATATATCACAATTATTCCTGTCTAAAATATTTAAAATTAAATGAATAAAAAAATTTATTATCTATATCTAAAAAAAAGTATTATAAATATTTTATTTTTATTTATACATATGATAGTTGAGAATCATTTAACACCGTATATTTATTTATTTATAATTTTTTTATGTATAATTTTATTTTTATTTACTAAAATGAAGTCCATTTCTTTTTATTTTTCTCATTATTTTCAAAAAAAATTCTACTCACATAAATAAATAAATATATATATATAATTAAAAATTAGTTAATAATAGTGACTTTAAATATTTATTTATTTTTCAAAATTAACATTTAAAAGCATGATTATATAGTAAAGTGCAGATTTACATCTTTTAATTATATTTATTTATAAAATTTAAAAAATATTTTTAGTTTCTATAAAATAAACAAATTTTTACTCTTTACAAAATACACTTTTTCTTCTAACATGTTAAATTATATATTTAATGAAAGATAAATTATTATCTATTAATATTATTATTATTATTATTTTAACTAAATTTTTTCATTCACAATACTTACTTACAATTAAAACTTTAAAGGAGATTGAATCCAATACTAACATACATGATATGTTAGTATAGAACATTTATATAAAAAAATTACAATATCATAAGACAAATATTATCTGTTTACCTTAAAATAAATGTTTAAAACTAATAATAATAATAACTTCAATTTATTTAAGAATGATAAAATTAAACTAAAATATATTTTAGATTAAAATAATAAAATAAAAAACTAAAAAAATTCTTTTGGTCACACTCAATGAATAACATTTCATATTCATTTCATGTTCTTGTTTGCGGATGGACATTTGGTATGTATAAGGTGAGATGTTAAGTGCAATAACTTAATAATATGTTTTCTGATACCTTAATTGATTGTTACGAGAATAAAATATTAAAAAATATTTTTTAATTATTAATTAAAATAAAAAATTAAGAAATAATAGATTTAAAAAAAAAAAAAACTTAGTTGAGGAGAAGTCACAACAACTACAATCTCTGTTAACTTCAATATTTTTTAGATCATCATTTTGGTGTGAATGATTATACTGTCTCACACAATTCCAGCCAATTTAAATGATAAAATTAGTTTGTTTTTGCGTGACTCTTCTCTTCTCGTATTATTTCTATCTACCTTAATTATAATTATAATTGACGATTTTTAATCTAATTTTTCTATCCTATTTTTTTTTTTCTTAAAATTATCCTATCATATATTATATATACTATATAACTACTATATAACGATTATAATGTTTAACTATATATTACAATAAATGACAGTGTATTATTCCTGTCTAAAATAATAAAAAAATTTATTATTATCTAAAAAAAATATTATAAATATTTTATTTTTACGTATATATATTGTAGTTGAGGATCATTTAACGATGTATTTATTTTTTTTTTATTTTTTTATAGTACACATATATTTTTCTTTACTTAAATGAAGTCATTTTTTTTTCATTATTTTCAAAAAAAAATTCTATTCATACAAATATATATAATATATAATATATAATTAAAAATTAGTTCGTGTGGTATTATTTTAAAAATTATATTTATTTTTCAAAATTAACATTTAAGCAGTAAAGTCTAAATTTACCTCTTTAGTTATATTTATTTATAAACTTTAAAAAATATGTTTAGTTTATATAAAATAAACAAAAATTTTGTTTTACTCTTTACAAAATACACTTTTATTTATTATATATTAAATTATATATTTAATGAAAGATAAGTTATTGTTCATTAATATAATTATTATTATTATCTTAATAAAATTTATTTTAACTAAATTTTTTCTTTCACAATACTTACATTTAAACTTTAAAGCAAATTGAATCGAATGCTAATATCATGTTAGTACAGAACACTTGTATAAAAAAAAAAAAAAAAATTAAAAAATTATAAGATAAATATTATTTGTTTACCTTAAAATAAAAATAATAATAATAACTTTAATTTATTTAAGAATGATAAAATTAAACTAAAATATATTTTAGATTAAAATAATAAAATAAAAACTAAAAATTTTCTTTTGCTCACAATCAATGAATACCTTAATGAATTGTTACGAGGGATAAAATATTAAAAATATTATAATTATTAATTAAAATTAAAAAATAATAAATTTTGAAAAAAAAAATTATTTTGAGGAGAAATAATATTATAAGGATAATAATATGAAATATCAAATGAGACCCAAGAGATTTGTAAAAAAATAAGCCTACACGTCATAGAGTGTTCCCAAACTTTTATAAATAGAGCATTCTCAATGCACTGGTTGGCAGTACAAAATATTCATCTCTTCTAACTTCTAAGTGTTCAGTATTCTAAGAGTATTTTAAGAGTAAAGAGCTAAACATGGCAGAGACCCTTGTTATTGCTTTTATCAGTATTTTTCGAATTCCTTAGCTTAGAACTTCAGATAACTAATGGTTTGAATTTTCAAAAAAGTGACTCATTAGTTTTTTTAGGTAACGCGGCTTCAATGTCACTTTATGCTTTATGCTGCACGAATGTATGTTACATGTATAACAATCTACATTTCATGTTCATTGCATGTTCTTGTTTGCTGATGGACATTTGGTAGGTATAAGATGGGGTGTTAAATGCAATAACTTAATAATATGTTTTTTTGATACTTTAATGAATTGTTACTAGGGATAAAATATTAAAAGTATTTTAATTATTAATTAAAATTAAAAAAATAATAGATTTTAAAAAAAAAAATTCATTTAAAAAGAAGTTACGTGACTTAATATACTCTTAAAATCATTTTAATTTAATAATGGAAATTCAACGTTATAATTCAAAAGTAATTGTTACAGTCTTGTAAATATTAATAAAATGGGTAGATTTAAAAAAAAAATAAAAGTCAACACAGTATACAATAAACTATTTTCTTTCTAAATCTGTAAGATGTTAAACTAATGATTATGATTAATCTTAGGTTATAATTATAATTTTTTTATTCAACTATCTGAACAATTAGATATTCAATCATCTTAAAATAATTGTGGAATTTTGATAAGATTGATTATGTGATAGAGTATGCCAATTATAAGAAAATAAGTTATTAAAAGATAATATCTCTCATCGAGCAAATTAATTCATTCTCTTTTTTGGAAAATCATTTCCAAAAATGTGATCATAAAACTCTAAATAGAGGCGTATAACACTTCCTAATGGAGAATACAAATTTAGGTTAGTGATTAAATCTCTTTAAATATTATACATGCTATAATTGTATTTACGTGCATGCATTCAATATATTTAAATCTATCAAGGGCTTGATAAAAGGTGGAAAGAAAAAATAATTCTTTTTTCGTTTTATTTGCTAATTTAAAAAAAAAAAATAAAGAAGAAAAAATATCAAAATCTTTCTTTCAATCAAATACTTTATATTCATATATAAACAAATATATTATACAGTTATGTACTAATATCTCAACACAAATAATTAATATTAATTTACAAACCTAAATAAATATTGACGTATCCCCTTTAGATTGAGAGTGTACGTTTAGAACATCACTCCATTACATGAGTTATAAAAAAGAAAAAAATTATTGATTGTTTAATGAATGAAATATGATGCAAGCAATTGTATATATTGTATTATAGATTAAGATAGTATTAGTATTTGTTAGTTTACGTAGTAAAAAAACTATTTGGACCTTTGTTCGGGGTCCAATTTAAGTAAGCATTTTTAATTAAATTGTAAGACATTAAGTACTATTATGGTATATTAAGTAAAAATAATTAAATAACTATTTATTTAAGTTACATTCTATTTCTCTTCTATCAAACACTTATTATTTTCAATTTTTTTTACCTATCTCTTCTCTTTTTATTTCCTTTGTATCTACTGGATGTAACTCAAGTGCTGATCAAAATTAACTCCAACCTACGAAAGTATTTAGCAACACAGAAAATGCACTTTGATGATTTCAAGTAAATTTAACATGTCATACTCCAATGGAGGCTTATATTATCCATTGGAGACACAACAAAACTGTCTTCTTATATTAAATTCAAATCATAAATTGTAAAATAAATATTAAAAGGGGTTTATAAACTTACATGAATTGATTAGACTAATGAGATAATTTGAAATAAAAAACTTATAGACATTGTAATAAAAAATGGAAAAAAAAATAATGGCACGTGTCAAAGGTTAGTGGAGGAGGGAAAAGAAGGGTTGAGAATGAGAAAATGAAGATGAGTGAGAGATTTTGATCGAGGGTCAAAATATTGAATGAACTTCAAATTTTTAGCGGGGTAACGTAACTGTTTTGGCCGGTGGGTGCGGAATCCAGGAGCGAGGAAAGGAAGAATACGGTTTTGCCACCCCATTACGTGACCTGACCTGACCTATTCTGCTGCATCTGTTCGTCCTCCACTCCGTTCTCTCTTTCTCCGGTCGCCCGCCGGTGACAGAGATGCAGAGAACGGTAATTCTATTTATTTCATCATCTACATTTTCGCATTAACCAACACTTTCATTCACGCACCAAAACAATCAATCATTGCTTTGCTTCCCAGACATTTCATTCTTGCGTGTTTCTGTCTTTCTATCTGTAGGGGTTGAGACTCTTCGTTTAGCGTGTTATTCGAACAATGTGGCCGATAAAAACGGAAGGAGTTGTTGCAATCATCGCAATCGTGCGCGTACCGCGAATACTGCATTGAGTGTCGTCGTTTCTGCGTGGATGGCGAAGATGAAAGATAGAGCGTCCACGGCCGACGCCAGAGAGCAGCAGGGGAATGCTGCTCTTTCAAATGCCGAGGAAGAGAGAATCTTCGTTTCGATCAGAGTAAGGCCTTTGAACGAGAGAGAAAGAGCGAGGCGCGAAGTGTCCGATTGGGAGTGCATTTCTAGCAGCACCATCAAATTCAAGAACAACGGCAATGCAGAACAGCGACCACTGTCAATGGATACCTACACCTATGGTGAGAAACATGAAGATTGTACTCCGTCCCATACATATATCATTAGAGTTAACGTGAATTCTTATGCTTTATGAATTTTTTAATTTTTTTTCACAATTTTATATCTCAGTTTTCCAGGTATTTTGTAATTTATATCACAATATTCCTTTTTAATTTAATGGTGTATTGGAAACAGATAGGGTGTTTGGGGAAAGGTGCAATACAAAGCAGGTGTATGAACAAGGGATTAAGGACGTCGCCCTTTCAGTAGTTAGGGGTGTCAACTGTGAGTAATCTTTTTCTTGTTTGATGATTTCTGATTGTGTAATGTGTTGGCTGGTGTTTTTCTTTTGAGGGGTTTCTCATTGATGAAACGTAATCTCAGCTAGCATTTTCGCATACGGGCAAACAAGCAGTGGAAAGACGCACACGATGACTGGAATCACTGAATATGCAGTAAGGGATATATATGAATACATAGAGAAGGTATAGAACGATTCAAATCCTGGTTTCATCATGCAATGGAATGGATAATGATGTTCTTTGACTGTGGTCGAGAGGGTTGACATCTCTTGTTGCTTTTCAGCATAAGGAAAGAGAATTTGTTCTCAAGTTCTCTGCCATGGAGATCTATAATGAAGCTGTCAGAGATCTTCTCAATGCAGGTGCTACTTCACTTAGAATTCTAGATGATCCAGAGGTAAATTTAGTGCTATAATTTCCTTGCTCTATTAAAGAGTTCCTTGCTTAGTTCTTTTGGATGGTTGAGAATATATGCACCTCTTACAGAAAGGGACAGTTGTGGAGAAACTCACAGAAGAGACACTGACAGAAAGGAGAGAGTTACAGCAACTCCTTTCAATATGTGCAGGTATTGGGTGCACTATTACTATACTGTTTTACGATTTACTGCTTTATAAGGCTTTCCAGGCTCTACTTCAAGCCATAATCTGCGTGTGTTCTTGCAGCTGAAAGGACAACGGAAGAGACAGCGATGAATGAAGCTAGCTCCCGATCTCACCAAATTCTTCGATTGGTATTTCTTTTATCATTAACTTGCTTGGTAATTGAGATAATTCTTCTCATTTTATTCCTAAATTTTCTCAAAATGATGATTCCTGCAGACAGTTGAAAGTAGTCCTTGTGATTATGCAGACGTCGCAAGATCTGGAGCTCTCTTCGCCAGTGTGGTATGATCTTCGCCGCTTGTTATCCTATATAGGAGTGTCTCTTTGTTAATTGTCTCGTAGATGAAATGAACAAAAGAGTTGGTTTCTTTGTACAGAATTTTGTTGATCTAGCAGGAAGTGAACGTGCTTCTCAAACCTTGTCAGCAGGTACAAGATTGAGAGAAGGTAGCCACATAAATCGCAGTTTACTGAGCCTTGGAACTGTAATTCGGAAACTAAGGTAGAATTTACTCCCGTGTCCTAAGTTAAAATTTGGGTAATTATACCTAATTACTTTAATAAATTATGTGATATATATGACAAGGTGATATGGCTTGACATGACAGGTGCTACATGGACACCTCCATGCTAATAGACACTTGGAAAGAAAAAAGAGAAAATAGTATATATGATTGGTGATACAGCTCGATAGGAAAAATCACACATAATCACCCTTATTTAGTTTGTTCGCCCTGCAATGGCATGATCTTGACTTGATATAGTTCATTGAAACTGATGCTTAAATGTTCTGCTTATGGGTGGGTGTAGTAGTTTTGCTAGATCAGGAAATCTGAAGAGCCAGAAAATGAATGGTGTACTAACCTAGTTTTTTCATAGAATCATTAATAACTCAAATTAGTTGTAGACAATATTTATTCAAATAAACAGAAAATGTAAAGTATCTCACATTTATAATAACGAAGAACTGAATAATTAGTTTTTATATAAAAGTCAAAGTGTTTCCCATAAAATTTATGAGTGGTCGATAATGTTTTGATGACATTAATGCTCCATTTGAAGATCCTGGTTCCCAGTTTGTTTGAGCCATGCAAATCCTATTTAAGAAATTAGGATTAGCAAATAGAAAGAGGCATTTTTGGAAATTTAATCAAAGCAAGGTCCATATTAGTCAGCTTTTGACTAATTGGTCTAGAGAAACAAGAATTCTTTAATTTGGCGCTGCAACAAGTATGTCTTTTCCTACAGCAGCTTCTCAATTTTTGTTTTTGATTCATCTTTTGACTTCTTGGATATTCCTGGCCAAAGTTGTCATGAATGAAAGTTCTCTTATTTTATATTCCTTTTATTTTCTTCTTCACCTTGTTACTAAATCAATCACATTTTTTAATATAAAACCCTAATTGCTAAATCACAATTATTAAATGCAGCAAGGGAAGAAATGAACACGTACCTTACAGAGACTCAAAGCTTACTCGCATTCTGCAGAACTCGTTAGGTGGTAATGCCAGAACAGCGATCATTTGTACCATTAGTCCTGCAAGGAGCCAGAATGAGCAATCAAGAAATACTCTGCTTTTTGCTGGTTGCGCAAAACAGGTGACTACTAATGCTCGGGTCAATCAAGTGATGTCAGACAAGGTTTTGGTAAAACAACTGCAAAAGGAATTGGCTAGAATGGAGAATGAGTTGAGGAGCTCCACCCCAAATACCGTCTTACTCAAGGAGAAAGAACTCCAGATTCAAAAGGTGAGGGCAGATTCAATAAATTGAGTTCTTTTGTTTTAATTTAGTTTGTTTGTTTGTTGGCGGGTCATTTATATTATGTTAAATATATTTTTACCTTTTTAAAAATTTAAAATAGTTTTTTTTTTAATTCTTCAAATTTAATATAATTTTTTTAATCTTTAAATAAACTTCAAAATAATTGTTTTAATTATTTTCGTCCAAACGTCTCGCACCTAAACACGAAATTATACTGAATACTTATAAAAAAAATATTTATTACATACGTTGACAAAATATTTAACAATATTTAGAAAAATATTAAAATAATTTTTATTTTAAATTAAAATTAAAAAATAATTTAAATTTATAGAACAAAGATAAACTTTTCTACAAGGAATTAAAAATATTTAGAAAAAAAATGCCAAAATAAGTTTCATTTTAAATTTAAAATTAAAATTATAGAACCATAAATAAACTTACATATGAGGAATTAAAAATTTATTCAAGTGAATTATATTTTCCAATAATATTAGCGTCGACTGTTTAGCAAGTTGTTGAATATTACATTTTCAGTTCATCTAAAATATTTGCACTGAACTAGATTAAAGATGATTTATTCTCTGGCTTTCCTAGGACAGAAAAAATAATAGCTTGAATGCGTCATGGTATACCATTTCTTTCAGCTATGAACCAGGAGGAGGGAAGTTTCATCTTAAAATATATATTATTTTTGCATTGTATGTCATTGATTTCCTCAGTGCGATTGGTTGTGCTTACGAGCCACGGAACAGAGGTGGCACCCGTCTTTAATACTCTTGTTCCTTTATATATTAAAGATAAATTTCACCCAAGCTTCAAAATTTGATTATATTATTATAGGTTAAATATTTGTTATCATTTTTTTAACTTTTTTTTTCGAATTTTAATATCTATTTGGTACTATGATTATTTAAATTGAATCAATAATATATTTCCTATTAAAATTATTAAATAGAAAAATAATATGACAAATAATTTTTATTGATGTGATATTAAATTGTATGATACATTTTTATCAATATGTGTCAATTATATTAAATAAATTATGATATATATTTCACCTTCATATAAATATCATATGAACAAGTTAACTTTATGCTGTACATTTCTATTTAATAACTTAATAATATTGATGAAAAGACAATAAAATTAAATAAATAATAAATAATAAAAAAGAAATATTTAACTTATTATTAATTTCAGTGATATTATACTAACCTCCTTCAATTCATATAAATCATAGATTGTATATATATATATATATATATATATATATATATGTTCGAGTGAATGAGATTATTATCTCAGTCACTTTTTATCATTTGGTGGCAAAAGACATTTAACAATCAAAGATAGCATATTTACAAAGAAACTATAGAAAGGAGACATCGTATAGAGCGTTTTATTTTTTTATGATTTTTATTCAGTTTGTCCTTTTTTCACCCCTAATTGGAAAGCGTGCAGATGGAGAAAGAGATCGAAGAATTGACTCGGGAACGTGATCTCTTTCAATCTCGTGCTGAAAATGTGCTCCCGCCTGCTGGGAAAGATCGGCTTTTAAGAGTAGGCAAAGGTTCGGCCTCAGAATCGTCAGGTGTTGCTAATAGTCTCTTTCGCAGGACAGACAGCGCATCTGAGAAGCTTGAGATGACAACATCCAGTTTACATCATGCTGGGAATTCTGAAGACGACTTTCTTTTGGATGGCAACTCTCCCACGTTTGCTGGGCCTGATCCATGTCATGGTTGGGAGGAGCTGGCCAGCAGAGCTGAACCTGAAGATAACTGCAAGGAAGTTCCATGTATTGAAATAAAAGAAGTGGAAGCAGACCAGAAAACAGATATGAAATCATCCTCAGGGAATGAGCATAGTGAGTTCATTCCTGTTGCTGTAGATAATACCAACGACCTTACTGTGGACCTCTTAAAGAAATCCAATGGGTCTTCTGAAACTGAACCACATGTTTTGGATGCCATATCTCCTCTTCGAATAGATAAGGTGGATCAAGAAACTTCAAAACATCCTCAGGTAAGTAATTTGGAACAGAAACCAGCCACACATCCTCAACCTGAGGAGCCGGCACAAGTATCCGTCACATTACCAAGCGAGGTCGAAAGGAGTAACTCTACTAGCTTTGAGGACAATCTACCCGAATCAAAGTTACACGTTACAGAAAGAAAGTCTTCCAGAAAAAATTCTTCAATTCACAAGATGAATGCTTCAGTTGAAGACATAGAATCCCTTTGGGATTCTGATTCGGAGGATACTACCAGCGTCCTCAATTTTGTAGTAAGAATGAACGAAAGGGCCAAGCAAAAGCCACTGGACAAGGACATGGATGATATTATGGTAAGCACCAGGTGCACCTACTATTAACACATACTGCTGTCTATCTTTTTTGCCATGCCACTCATTCATACTTCTACTTAATTTTACTTATTTATCAGGTACGTGCAAGGACATCTGGAATCAATAAATGTGTGAACAAAGTAAAAGGTTTCAATTTCTATGGAGATCCGGGGGCTTATAATTTAGAGAGGCAGCTAAGAGATACAATTCAACTTTGGAATGCATGTAATATACCGTTGGTACATAGATCCTATTTTTTTCTTCTCATCAAAGGTGAACTTGCGGATTCTGTGTACTTTGATGTAGAGCTCAGACGTCTGTCCTTCCTTAAGGACACGTTTTTCAGTCCAACAAACAGTAGAGGACATGGTTCGGATGTCACACCTAATTCAAGGTAAAATCTTTTTTTTTCATAAATTTAAAAATACAATTTTAATTATAATTTAATCACTTTGTATGTTTATATTTGTAAATATGTTTAATCATATTGATTGATTCTCATACCGTATATGTCATATTTTTGTTAATGCAAGACATGTGTTATGTAGTCTTCACATTTTTTGAGCAGAAATTTACAATTGTTTTCCTTGATTTTTTTTACGTGGAGGGATTATTTTCTCCGGAAAATTATGCAGAAGGGTCACTTTGACCTAATATTATATTTTTAGGTCAAGTCGTATTTGGAAACGTGATTTTATTTTGTAAAAGTCGTGCTTCCATGTACGATTTTATATATTTTTTTTAATATACAGAAGTCGTACTTAATAGACGTGAAGAAGTCGTGCTTGCATACACGATTTCATTTGATTATTAATATTTTATTTTCAAAACTATTTTAATAATAATATATTATTATTATTATTATTAAAATATTTTTGAAAATAAAAAATTAATAATCAAATGAAGTCGTACATGAAGTCGTACATGCAAGCACGATTTCTTCATGTCCATTCGAAAAAAAAAAAAATTAGAAATCATGCATGGAAACACGATTTCTGTGTATTAAAAAAAAAAAATCATGCATGGAAGCACGACTTCTACAGAATAAAATCGTGCTTCCAAGCATTTAAGAGTGTAATATTGGGTCAAAGTGACCTTTTTTTCATAATTTCCCGGTAAAAATAACCCCTCCTCGTAAAAAATAAGCCGTTTTCCTTTTTACTGGAATGGTTAAAAGGACTATAGATCATAGATGTTGAGAAATGAATTCGAACCGAATATATCATAAAACTAGATATTATTGACACGCTTCGTGTAAGTTCTAGAGTAAAAAGATAGTGAAAATATGAAGCACTTGATCGTCTCATGAGAATACATCCCTATATTTTATATCCAGTATTTTCACTCTTTTTTCTCCTTTTCACTGAACAGTTTGATGTCACTGAATCGTGAGAGAAAAATGCTGAGCAAGCAAGTGCATAAGAAGTTTTCGTGGAAGGAAAGAAACGAACTTTACCTGAAGTGGGGTGTTGATTTGAATTCTAAGCACAGAAGTGTACAGTTGGCATGGCGCTTATGGACAAATACAAAAGACTTGAACCATGTAAGGGAAAGTGCAGAACTTGTTGCGAAGCTAGTTGGTTTTATAAGCTCAACTGAGGCCCCAAAGAAAATATTTGGATTTGGCTTCTTATCGCGTCGTAAGACCTAGAAATCCGATACCTGTAAGGACACAGCGTCTACTCTTTTGTATTCCCTCTTCCCATTGACATCCGAGAAAACTCATGGTTTAGACTAAAGCCAAGAAACAAAAGGAAGACACTTTGGGTAAGAAATCGGGATGATACCTTGTTCCAGCCGGAGAAATTGTAAAATGACACCAGTGATGATGGAAAGAGGTAAAAAAAAGATTGTTCTATAAAATTATAAACATTAAATCTGGTTTTTTTTATAAGATTTTACAAAAGGAAATATAGATATTTCCATTATAGAAGCTTTATTTTTTCTAAAACAACTTTGAAAATAGAAAATTATGAAAGAAGATTGGAATATTATTTGAAGATTTCAAAAAGAAATCTATCATTATAGTAAAAATTGAGTTAAATTTTAAGAAATTTTGTATCTTACATTGATAATTTTTATTTTCAATTTTGTCAATGAACTTCGAAGAATATTTCTTGAATTTTGAGAATAAGAAATTATAAGAAGTAATTTTTAATGATGAACTATACTAATAAATACAAAAAATATGAAATGAAAATTAAGGTAAAAAAAGATAAAATAAAATATTTATTTTCATCTACATTGAGATCAATGAAGTAATCTTATTTACATTGTCTCACTAAAATTCTGAATATTAAGTTACATATATATAATATACAAAACCTTTAGAATGCAATAAATTTTCAAGTTATGAAGAAAGAAAAGTAACAAAATATAGAACCCACAGATACAACAACTATACTTATTATGTTCAAAATTAAAATAGAGTGATTGATGGATGAATTGATTACAATGCTGGCTACCCTCCATACCCATTTATCATACAAATCTCAGATAACTAACTCCCTCTCTTCGGTGGGTGAACCGTTAGGCCTTTCATTTAAATAATATTTTAAATAATTTTAATGATATTTATATTTATCTCTATTATAAGATATTTTAGATAAAAAATAAATGTATTAAAAAATTAGTTTATTAATTTTTAATTATTTTGATTAATCTTTTATTTTTACTCTTATTAATTATTATTAAATAAATTAATAATAACACATATAGTCATATTTTAAATATATATATAATAAATTTATTAAAATTATAAAATATTTTATACATAGAAGGTCAATTATTTTTAAAATTATATATATTTTAAATGAGACATTAAAGGGGCTTTAAGAAAAAAATAATTAAAATTTATTTATATGAAAAATGTGTGCTTTGATTGATAGGAGGGATGTGATGAAAAACATCATTGAATGCAAACATGGAATTGAAACGATTGCATATAAATGCTCTTTCATTTCTCTACGTCACATCTTTTCTTATATTTCGAAGACGCAATAATAAACACAATCTAACAACTTATCACAAAATCATACTACCTTTTATTATTATACAAGACAAAAATTATTTATAGTTAAAATTTGAACTGCACAAACTGTCATAATTTAAAACATTTTCTTTGTATTAAATGATTGAATAACAAAAAGTGAATGTAGTCTTAAAAATGTCTAATGGTTAGTTAGAATTAAAAACTATGCATTTGTGGTTGATTTTTAAACTGTGTGATATTTTACTTTTTAATTACCTAACAGACAGAGTAACAACTGGAATAATTTAAGTTACATATCATTGCAGAAGAAAATAACAAAAAAAATACTTTACACATCCTTCATAATTTCCCCTTATTTGAGAAAGTGAGGTTGATCATTTCTCCTGAAATCAATGAACAGTGGATAATGTTGTATATTCATTCTCTTCCTTTTCCTTAATTTTCTTTATGACCACAACTTTTCTCTTTTTCTCTTCCCTCTTTTGTTTATACACTTATCCTAACAAGACCATTATAAAAGGTTTGCTTCATGTGATTTCATCAATTTCATATTTTGAAGCATGATTCTACGCAACTACTAAGAGGAAGAACATAAACTTTATTAATGGATAAGCTTTATATAAGTTCTATTAAACAAGCTCACATTAAAAATAAATGTCATATAATTTCACCCATTGATTTATAAAGTTCCATTAAACAGAAAATACACTCACATTTTCACTTTAATTTTTACAAAATCAATTTAAAAATCATACCATCAATGATTCTTTATTGGTGGAAATGTTTTTTTTTTTTTTACTTTGGCCATGTATAGTCATTAAACTCCCATTTTATTAGTTTTCTTCTCGTTTTTTTACATTCCTTCACACGAACCGTTGGCATGGGAAGCTGATAAAACCCTAATACCTACATTCATGTTTTCACGAAACCGTTTCTACTGGGTACTCTCCATTACCATTATTATATTAAATGTTAATTCATATATTCACGAAACATCACAACAACTTATGTACACAATTCACCTGTTCCAAGACAATTATTTTTAAATTAATGCATGATATGAACAAATTTGTATATTTTAATTTATTTAGCTTGAATGTGTTTATCATATTATTCAATAACCAGTCATAATAAAGGAAGAAATTTACTTATACAATTTAATAATAGTATCATATAAAATAATACAGTATGTTATTAGATAATAATGTAAAGAAGCTAAATTATTAAGAGGAGCACTTACTACTAATTTGAGTCATTAAATAAAAAGCAAAATTAATAAAGAAAAAGAGCACTTACTCTTAAAAATAAATAGTTATTTCTTCTTAAATTAAAATCAAACTATGATATGTAAATATATTACTGAGAAATGGAAGTTTGAAGAGAAATAAATATGATCCTTGAATAAGGAAAAGCAAAGAGGTTGAGGTGAGGTGCAGAAAAACAGGAAAGAAACAGGAAAGAAACAGTAAGATGAGTAAGAGTAAGAGTAAGAGTGGACCACACAACACACTGAAGATTCCAAAAGCCCCTTCAAATCAAACAAATTAAGAAATAAGATAGCCCTTATAATTTGCGGGGAACATGGCTCGCTAATAAACGCTCCTCTCTATTCTCAAAGTCCAAAGTACAGAAACAAAGTAACACAACAATAACAAACAAACAAAGAAATGGTGTGAACCCCTGAAGCTAAAAACTCACTTTAAGCTCTCACCATCACCACCACCACCAACATCTTTCCCCTCCCTCCAACAAACAAACCCAAATGGCGACAACGGTTATATTTTTCAGACTTGCACTACTCGCTTTCTTCGCTACCTTCACCATAACCACTGCACAAAACACCACTGCGTTGGAGATTCAAGCCTTAATCGCATTCAAGCGCAACCTCCATGACCCTCTTGGTTCCCTCGACGCTTGGGACCCTTCCACCCCCTCCGCACCCTGCGACTGGCGCGGTATTCTCTGCCACAACAACCGAGTTCACCACCTCCGTCTTCCCCGTCTCCAACTTTCCGGTCAACTTTCTCCTTCCCTCTCCAATCTCCTCCAACTCCGCAAACTCAGCCTCCACTCCAACAATCTCAACTCCTCCATCCCTCCCTCCCTCTCCCAATGCCTCTTCCTCCGCGCCGTTTACCTCCACAACAACCGTCTCTCCGGCCACCTTCCTCCGCCGCTCCTCAACCTCACCAACCTCCAAATCCTCAACCTCGCCCGCAACCTCTTCACCGGAAAAATCCCCGGCCACCTCTCCGCCTCCCTCCGCTTCCTCGACCTCTCTGACAACGCCTTCTCCGGCGACATTTCGTCCAACTTCTCCTCCAAATCCCAGCTCCAGCTCATCAACCTCTCCTACAACAGCTTCACCGGAGGAATACCTGCCTCCGTCGGAACGCTGCAGAATCTTCAGTATCTATGGTTGGACTCCAACAGCATTCGCGGAACCCTACCTTCGGCTATTGCCAACTGTTCCTCTCTGGTGCACCTCACCGCCGAGGATAACGCTCTCACCGGACTTCTTCCTCCCACACTAGGAACCATGCAGAAGCTTCAAGTGCTTTCGCTTTCGCGGAACCAGCTTTCCGGTTCTGTCCCCTCCTCCGTGTTCTGCAACACGCACCTGCGAAGCGTGAAGCTCGGGTTCAATTCCTTCACGGGGTTTTCCGCGCCGCAAAGTGGGGAATGCGACAGCGTTTTGGAGGTTTTGGATGTTAAAGAGAATCACATTGTTCACGCGCGGTTTCCCTCGTGGTTGACCAGCGCGACGACGTCGTTGAAGGCTCTTGACCTTTCTGGAAACTTCTTGACCGGTTCTCTGCCAGTTGATGTTGGGAACTTTTCAGCGTTGGAAGAGTTTAGAGTGGCGAATAATTTGTTATCCGGTGGAGTTCCGCGTAGCATTGTGAATTGTAGGTTGTTAATGGTTCTTGATCTTGGGGGGAACCGGTTCTCTGGGTTAATTCCTGAGTTTCTCGGGGAAATGAGGAACCTGAAGGAGTTGTCTCTTGCGGGTAACCTTTTTACCGGTTCGGTTCCTTCTAGTTTTGGAACGCTTTCTGCGCTCGAGACGCTTAAGTTGAGCGACAATAAGTTAACCGGCGTGGTGCCTGAGGAGATCATGAAACTGGGGAACGTGAGTGAATTGAATCTCAGCAAAAACAAGTTTTCGGGTCGAGTTTGGTCTAATATTGGTGACATGACGGGTTTGCAGGTTCTTAATTTGAGTCAGTGTGGGTTTTCGGGAAGGGTTCCTGCTTCGTTGGGGAAATTAATGAGACTAACGGTGCTGGATTTGAGCAAGCAGGACTTATCGGGTGAGTTGCCCCTTGAGGTTTTTGGGTTACCCAGTCTGCAAGTTGTGGCACTTCAAGAGAACCATTTGAGTGGTACTGTTCCTGAGGGGTTCAGCAGCATAGTTAGTCTGCGGTATCTTAATCTCAGCTCTAATGAATATGTTGGTGGCATTCCAATAACTTACGGGTTCCTTAGTTCTTTAACGATTCTCTCTCTGTCTCACAATGGCGTTTCTGGTGAAATACCTCGCGAGATTGGTGGTTGTTCGCAACTTGAAGTATTGCAGTTGCAGTCAAATTTTTTAGAGGGTAACATTCCGGTTAACATCTCTCGGCTCTCTCGTTTAAAGGAGCTTAGTTTGGGGCACAATAGGTTGAAAGGTGATATTCCAGATGAGATATCAGAGTGTTCTGCCTTGAGTTCACTCTTGTTGGATGGTAATCACTTCACGGGTCATATTCCAGGTTCCTTGTCAAAACTGTCAAATTTGACCGTGCTGAACCTTTCTTCAAATCTTTTGAAAGGGGAAATTCCGGTTGAACTCTCAAGCATTTCTGGTTTGGAGTATTTAAATGTGTCTAGTAATAATCTTGAGGGTGAGATTCCATACGTGCTTGGTGCTAGATTCAATGACCCTTCCGTGTTTGCAATGAACCAAGGTTTATGCGGGAAGCCCTTGCAAAGAGAATGTGCAAAGGTGAGAAGGAGAAAGAAGAGAAGACTAATAATGTTGATAAGCGTGGCAGTGGCAGGTTTATGCCTTTTGGCTTTGTGTTGTTGTGGGTATGTTTACAGCCTCTTGAGGTGGCGGAAGAAGCTTCGAGAAGGGGTGACGGGTGAGAAGAAACGGAGCCCCTCAACAAGTGCAGGTAGTAGAGGGAGCGGGGAAAACGGAGGACCAAAGCTAGTGATGTTCAACAACAAGATTACGTACGCGGAGACATTGGAAGCAACGAGAAACTTCGATGAAGAGAACGTGTTAAGCAGGGGAAGATATGGCCTCGTGTTCAAAGCATCCTTCCAAGATGGAATGGTTCTCTCCATTCGTCGATTCGTTGATGGGTTCTTAGACGAGGTTAACTTCCGCAAGGAAGCAGAATTACTGGGGAAAGTGAAGCATCGAAACTTAACAGTTCTGCGCGGTTACTATGCAGGCCCACCCGATGTGAGACTTCTTGTGTATGACTACATGCCCAATGGAAACCTTGGCACACTGCTTCAAGAGGCGTCTCAGCAAGATGGCCATGTGCTGAATTGGCCAATGCGTCACCTCATTGCACTGGGAATTGCTCGAGGGCTAGCTTTCTTGCACTCGGTGCCAATAGTTCATGGTGATGTGAAGCCTCAAAATGTTCTTTTTGATGCAGATTTCGAAGCCCATCTGTCTGAATTTGGGTTGGAGCGGTTGACAGTAGCAGCACCCGCAGAAGCATCCTCGTCGTCCACTCCAGTTGGGTCCTTAGGGTATGTTTCACCAGAAGCTGTATCGAGTGGGGTGGCTACAAAGGAGGGTGATGTTTATAGCTTTGGGATAGTGTTGTTGGAGATACTAACGGGGAAGAAACCGGTGATGTTCACGGAAGATGAGGACATAGTGAAGTGGGTGAAGAAGCAGTTACAAAGGGGCCAAATATCAGAGTTGTTGGAGCCAGGGTTGCTTGAGCTAGACCCAGAGTCATCGGAATGGGAAGAGTTTTTGTTGGGTGTGAAAGTGGGTCTCCTATGCACAGCAACGGATCCTCTTGATCGACCATCTATGTCTGACGTTGCTTTCATGCTCCAAGGTTGCCGGGTCGGACCGGAAATCCCATCATCAGCTGATCCCACAACACTACCTTCTCCTGCTTGATTACACAAAAATGAAAAATCTCTTCTGGATGATTTTTTATTGTTGATTTTCGCTTTAAATTTGTATAAAATTGTATTGTGATTTTGCTGAATTGAATTAAATTAACCAATTTTTGGAGGGGGTCCACGGTGGAGTTTTTTAATCATCTTTTATGGGTCTTATTATTACTATTATTGGCTGCGCCAAAAGAAGAGTTCGTGTGGGTTTGACCAACGGCGCCGTTTCATGTGGTCAAATTACGCTTACTACGAAATTGCTTGTGCGAGGAACGAATAAATGATTCCCGCCAAAAGGAGGAGCTCCATGATGGCAGTAGCACGAAGCCATGTGCCCACGTGTCCAGTCAGGAACATCCAGGAAAGTTACCGTTATGATGACATGGAACTTGGAATGGATCAGACAAAAGCATCGAAAAAGGGGAATAGGACGTTTGAATATGTCGGGTTTCAGATTTTTCTTTTCATTCTATTTTTATCTTTTAATAATAATTTTTAATTTTAATAATAATAAAAAAAGGCTACCACAAACACCATTCTTAATACAGGATCCGAATAGAAAAGGAAAAGGTTGGTGAATGAAAAGATTTTATTTCTGAGTTTTGAATGTTTTGTAATATATATATATATATATCAAATGGAATAACAAGTTAGGGTCAGAACCTTTTGGAATGATATTTTAATGGACCAGTACCACTAAAACTTAGCAAAGTTTGTTTTTGAACATTTGATTCGCACCACCTCGGACACCACTAATTTAGAAGCGAGTCCCACATAAAGTGCTTCAAGAATGTGTTACTGGGAAAGAATAATTCGTTTTCAAGCTTTTCTCTGCCCATGGCGATTTCATTGCCTTTCAAATCACAAGTTCAATAGAATTAATATTTTCCTGTGATCAAGAGAATCATTTGAGAGTTACACGGACTTAACTGAGACCCAATAGGTTTTATCAGTGTACTAAACTGTTTCCATATGATTACATTATTATTTTTCGTATATAATTGTTATTGTAACATTTACTAATACTTTTTAAAAATAATTATATAGTTTTTATTACATATATAGTGAACTTTGTTATTCTCAAGAAGTTAATTGTTGTGATCAAAGAAGTTATAGTTATATGTTTTGTTTTGAAGCATATCTCCATATAGAACAAATCCAAATAGAAACGACTACTATTTGATGATGATAACTGCCAAGTGGGGTCCATGAGTACATTTTTAACGTCACCATCATTTTATATCTGTGTGAAAATAGACTAAATGCTTCATTGGATTTTGAGAGGGGTTCTGAGCAGGATGTGGACCCTAGTGGGTTGTCGACCTCACTAATTTTGTGAAGCAATTATATATTAGCACGAAAAATGTTATGTATGTGTTGGGTCCCAGTAAAAGGAATCCAATTCCCAGGCACTGACAGTTGAAATGGAAAAGACGGTAAGATGTTATGTTGTTTGTGTGATTAAATAAATACGATGGTATAGGGTTGCATTGCATTGCATGGCCGAAAGGAAAACAAAAACCTTGAATTCATTTGAAGATGTAAGAAAGAAAGATGGCCCACAACCAAAAATCCGGAATTTAAAAGCTCATGCTCTTCTGCACTTGCCAGACTCAGTCACTCGGCGTATTTAGTGCAGTAAACGATGGGTCCTTTTCAAAAATTTCCCTTCTATGACAGTCCACAGGAGAGATGCGGGTGAATAGTGCAGGGAAAGCATGTGACTCTCATAGTTTTTGTCACTTTCTTTTTAATGTAAATGAATTCAATTATAATCTGAGTAGGAGTTTAGAATACATCCATTCACTAATCAGTTAAAACTAGTGGCTCAGTGACTCCTTAAACCTGTATAGTTGTTTTCGCACCTGAAAGCAGTGCTGCAGTACCAACTCTTTCTTGAGTGGGACATTTCTTCACTGAAACCAGAGTTGAAGAAAAAATGTAAAAGGGTAAAAAATTGTAACTTATTAACCACAAAGTGAGCAACTACTGAGAAAAGTGACAATGAGGGACCTTCAATAAATCAGAAGATCTTTTTTCTCTCGTGAAAAGTATTTGCTCATACTATAATAAAATCTAAATTTGCCTTCATAACATAGATCTGTGGTATGGGCAAGAAGTTTGAATAGAACAAATTTCAGTAAAGAATTTTCAACTGTAAATGTTTTTTTTTTGTTGAAATTGCAATTACAAATTAGTCTCTCTAAATTCCACTTCAGTGAAACATCACATATAGTATACATATAGACAGGATTGGCACTAAATTAAGACCTAACCTATGCAGATGTTAACCCTTCAGGAAGAGGTTCGTTTTCTGGATCAGGCGTGAAAAATCTTCGACAAGCATAAAAAATAGCTGAATGGAAGGCAGTTGGGTTGTCAATGAACGCAAAGTGCCCAGCCTGCAACAAGTAATTATATTTAGTTAGAATAATATAAACAAGGTTAAATATATGCTTATTCCTTATGCAAATAGGGTGATATTTTTTTTTTAATCTATCTAAAAAATCCTCTCATTTTAATATCTCATTTATAAAATGTGTCAGATTATTTTTCACAAAAAATTCGCCTCTTTGTTATCATACATAACACAATTTCATAAAATAATATAAATAATATGATTATATTTTAAGGATTGAAAGTGAACATTCCATTATTTGAAAGGATTAAAACCATATTTAATCTCATAAAAAAATAACTGTGTTAGGGGAAATGAGAAAAAAGATATACCCGAGGAACCCTGATGATCTCACATGGAACCTTCATATGCTTACGAGCTTCTTGGGCACCTTGATAATTCATCCAGTCTTGGAAACCATATATGAAAGTGGTGGGCACCTTCCATTCAGAGGAACTGCAAGACCAAAGCGATGGAGGATTAAACAGAATTTAACTTCTTCCACCCACCTCCCATATTCATCATAAAATAAATGAATATTGATAAAGCCTTAAAAAGAATACTACTAAAATCCACATATGGCATTAAACACAAAATTTAGGATATTCACCAAAAATCTGCAAAGTTTAAATTTGCCTCATGATCTCTATATGAATAACCTTTTAGGTATGATAGCATTTCTTCTTTGTTAGTAGTTCAACTCTAATCTAATAACTAGTGAAAAATATTACTTTTGAAAGGGTAAAGTTTTAAGCACTAATTGAGATAAGTATCTTTAAGTATACAGCTGAGTATCTTTTAAGATTAATGAATTTCTTGAGGTGGACATAATAGTTGAATTGGGCCATGTTGTAATTGAGGAACTAAATATCAGTTAATCTTTGTTTAAAGGGCTCTCCATCCATGATATGTGGAAGGTGGTTGGTGATATATTTAAAAGATGCAAATTTGAACTGCTGTGGTGATTCTAGGTTTTGAATGTAAAAAACAAGAATTTAAGGAAGCACTTGAAATCACATCAATATATTGGATCTGATATCCAGTAGCATACATGCACTATTTTTCTTGATTGATTGGTTTTATTTCTATTTTACAAGGGCTTAGTCACAACTATGTTTTTGCTTGTCTTTTTAATATAATGCATTTAACTTCTAAAAAAATTGAGATGAAATTCAAATTGAAGATGTTTATGCACAAAAACAAATAAAGTTAATTGGACAAATGAAGGTATTTATTTGGGATAGTAAAGTTTAAGGATTAATTACTATGGCACTAAAATTTAAGGTGTCTATTTCAAAAAAAAAAAAAAAAAAAAGTTTAAAGGAGTTAAGTACTTTTTCAAATGTCTATCAGAAATTCCACCCACCTTGGACGAAACTTACTTAAAATGTCTCAAGCAGTGTTGTTAACCAAACTGGTGTTTTTCAACTAAATCTTTTCAAAAAATCAGTGTAATGAATATACTGATTTTGTATTATAAATAAAAGTTATTCTAATTATGACATGTGATTGTTGAACTCCAGTTTACAGAAGACACTACATCAGAAATCTGAATATATTTTTGTTCGATAACAAACTAACAACTAATCAGTTGAAGACAAATTGTAATTTAACAGTAAGAAGAGAATAATCACCAAACCTGAGAAGAAGGGGCATCCTAGCAAATGCTCCAAATGAAAAAATATATTTTAAGCACAGATCCCCACTAGATTTGGCCGCCAATGTGTGGTAAACATAATCTTTAATCGACAGAAAGACTAAAATTAGAATGTTCTCTTACATCTGTACCATATTTCAATGAATTATCTTGCAATACCTGTCAGCAATGTTGATTCCTCTTCCGTCAGTATTTCCCCAGTAGAATGTGTACCAAACCTAGCACTTGTATACCTGCGGACTATGTTGGGACCCCAAGGACCTAAACCTCTGCCAAATATATATAAGGAAAATATTAAACAAAGGCAACATAATAAAATCAAATGTTCAACTTGGGAAAACTAATAGTATGTTGGTATGACAAATAATGATTCCACTCCAATGTTTAATTGTATTGAATATGCATTCTCATGTTTGTTGATGAAAAAAAGGATATGCTTCATTCCATAGAACTATGAATCGCCATTCCTCCCCCAAAGAGGTATTCCTCCCCTAAAGAGGTAGGATTGGTGATTCCATACTTCATGAAATGATATTTTATTTCTTTTCCTAACATATCCTCATTTATTTTCAAGAATGACTATATTGTATCTTTATTAAAGTTTATCTTTTATAAAACCTCATTTTATTTTTAACCTAACTTTCTGTGTATTAAATTAATTTTAAATATTTATGTAAAATTATTTAAAAAATAATGATTATATATATATGAGAAAGGATCTACTTACTTTAAAAATAAGAATTAGAGACTTACTCTTGATCTTTGCCATTCATTTTGTAGTAATTCAATGGTTTAACATTCTAACTTTAGATTACAAGAAAATGAATGATAAGAATGAAGAGTAAGTACATTTATGCTTACTTTTGGAATAAGTGGATCCCACTTCTCTCCCTCTCCCTCTCTACATAGTATATAAATGTTGAGCGAAATGAAGTATTTTATCCAAAACATGTGCATATATTCAATCATTTTCCTACAAAATAATATTTTCTCTATTTTCTGATAACATGATTTTCTATTAAGTGGTAAAAAAAATTGAATTTGAACATTATAGAGTGCAAGAGTAGATCCTATTTTCTAGTAAGCGTATTTATGTCATTTGGATATTCAATCCTGCATTTATTCCATGTACCAGACAGTTGAATTGCTTGGAAAGTTATTCCATTTCAAAATTGAACAAATTGTATATCGGGAATGATCATTTTAACTAAATTCATTCTATTTCAATTCCATTCCTATTCTGTAGATTTATCATTTCTTGTACCAATTGACATAAGTAAATCAAGAGGCAAACAAAACTAGTGCATTTAAGTTAACCCATATTGCTTGATTTATAGATTGAATGTTAGATGTGGCATAAAGAGAATACAAATTTCTTCCTTCAAGTAGAATCAACCCCTTGTCAACACAAGCTTTTTTCACCCAATGCACTTACATATACGATAACAGAAATGGGATAAAGTTTTACCTGACAAGTTTTTGAGGTGTAAAATTAGATTCCCATAGATGGTTCAAAACTGCTCCCTTCCATGTTGCTCGAAACTTTGTAAGCCACTCAGGCTTTGCATCTGATTCTGATGAAAATCCAGCAGATCCAACCAGAATCAAGTGTTGTACATGCTCAGGGTGCTATATTAAAATGATTACAATAGACATCAAACAATCAATAAAAGAAAATACAAAAAGTCACAGTAAATAGCATTTGAGAGCAGTGCAATGTAGGCAGAGATTCACCTTGAGCGCATATTTAGCAGCAACATAACCACCAAAAGAATGTCCAAGTAGTATAAAATTGCTCAAGTTTTTTACTTTTCTCCATTCCTCAAAAGAATCAATGAACCACGCCTCAGTTTCTGCATGATCAACAACCAATTATGATTTCTAAGTAGGTGCCACAGTAACGACTTCCAAGTTGAGCAACATTGTAAAACTTCTCCATTCCAATTTCAAATCAACTATATCATTGCATTCTTAACATAATTCTAACTAACCTTCAGTGCTTTTGCAAGTAAAATCAGGTCTGCTTGATCCACCCCATCTGCAAATAAGTTTTGAAATTGGGAGTGAGAAAAAGACACAATCATACATGGCAAATTAAAAAGCCAAAGTTTGACACTGCTTCTCCCCTCAATTACCATAGTGAACATAAAGAAGCTCATGTTGAAGGTACAATAGACCTATTAAAGGTCTCAAATAAGATTGATGACTAAGCACCCATCTTTTTATGATATATCAATCCACTTATCCTTTCCCAGAACAAAATGGAGCACAAGATCACAAAAGCAGTTTGAGACAACAACAATTAAATGCGGTGACATTAGGATGAAGAAAAACATAACTCACTCACCCAAGTTGATCAACCGCAATGACTCTAAATCGAGAGGCAAGCACATCAAAATTGCGAAAAAAGAACCCCTGGGAAGCAGCATAACCATGAATCATCACAAGCGTGGGAGAATCTGGTTTACTGTCAAATGTAATGGTGTTAATAAACCGCGGCTCGTTACTGGCTGAACGGAACCATCTCACTTTGGAGCCAGGAGGACCAGAACCTATGTTAACATGCTCTTGAACATAACCGGTTCTGCCAAACCCAAACAATCAATAACCATCTTAAATTAATATCCAAACACACATAAAAACCTCAAAAGTATAAATAAATTATTTTCAATTTAACGCAACGAATTCCCGATAATTTATGGGGCGAATGAATTTGAAAGTTAGGGTTTAGAATTAGTTACTTGACGACGGAGAGAAGGCGCTTCTCGGAAGCAATGATATGATCTATGGAAGTGGGAATCCAACGAGGCCAGAACTTGAAGCTTCTCGACGTTTGGGACGTTAATCCGACGTCGTTTTTGCTCATCATTCCAGACATTATTAAGAATCTCCGGCGCTATTCCTTCAAAATTGACTCAATGATGAATTTATGAACGGTGGTAGATTGCAGAGCACGCAATACCAAAACAAGAAGCTTAAAAAACCAACAGTGATTTTGACGCGGAATCAATCAATGGAATTGTAATAATCACACTCGCCAATTGAAATTTTTGTTACAAATATAATTAAATTGAAAGAGTTTGAATGCGAATTGGGAAGGGAAGGGAATGAACAATTTATTTATAAGAATAAAGAAATATTACAGAGGAAATGCTTACGCGAGCAGTGACGCGCAAGCATGATCATGGTGCATGCTGTGTAAACACGAACACGATATCCTTGACTGCAATTCATTCAATATAATACATTACAAACCCTTTTGCCAAGGCTTCATCTATGGGTTTATAATTTATCCAATTCTTCAAAATATTGTTTTTGTTATTGTTATATTAAAGATTTTGTAGTTTGAATTTTAACAATTTACGAAATAAAAACGATTAAGAGATCGAATACAAGGTTTTGATAAAGAAAAGTAAAGCTAATATAACTTTTCAAATTTTTGAATAATTAATAACTTCGTATTTTCTCGTATTAATATAACCTTTTTTACAAAAATTGATTTAAGCATTATTATTCATAAAAAAAATTTAAGAAAATCAAAAGTCACTTAAGAATAAATTTAATCTGCAAAATAAATAGTTTTACCCGTCTACCAAAATATAATTTTTTTTCTTATTTCTGTTTTTATGGGAGTAGATGCAGTGACTTTAACCCAGACATTGTGAGTCATTTGATATTTACAAATGCTTCAGATTTTGCCACGTGTCCGTAGATTTTGCCACGTCTCTGTATCTTCTCCAATGCTTTGGTTAAGCTTTTGTATTTGGTTTTTGCAGTTGGCGAACTTTACAATCACCATTGTGTGGCTGTTATTGGTATGGTAAAAATCCAAGTTCTCTGCTAATTTTTTTTCTCTTTTCCCTTCTCTAAAAATCTTATTTAGGCTTTTAAAATCTACTGTGTTGCAGTGACTGTTATATTTGTTGCATAATTATGTTTTTGGGATTGCCCGTCTTAATGCATTTTGATGGCATGATTTTGTTTTGATTGCAAATAGTTGAAGTCTGGTAGATTTTTTATCCCATTGATGGGGAATAGGCATGTTAGCTTCTTTTTTTTTTCAATTTATTTTATTTGCAACAAGCTAAGAGTGAAACAGCTGCTGCATATGGCAATGATATGGGGTTTATTTGGAGAAGTACATTATAACCCTGCTCACATAGAATTCCTAATGATGTTATCTTTTTTACATGTTGAAATTTATAATTTTACTGGAGTCTGTGAATAGAAAACTTGACTGCATTTTATTAGTGAAGAACTTGGATACTTTGAAAACACTCAAATTGGGATTATTTGAGAACTTGAACCTTTTAATTTGAGCAATTTAATAATTTATAGGGTTGAGTTTACATCAAATATAAATGTCCTGGTTGTCTTGGTGATTGTTTTGTAGATATGGAGGTCTTTGGGGAGGAGAGAAGTGCATTGACTGTTGCATATATTTAAAGGACAAGTGGCAAAATCTGAAGCATGTATAAAATCAAATGGTTCAAAATGTCTCGACTGCACGGTGCAGTTCTTGGGTTAAAGTCACTGAATTCACTCCCTATTTTTACATAGATGTTCTCATATCATCCTAACCTCTTTTCCCAAACTCTCCCACTCACGCTCTGAAAGTTTCCCAACCCTTCCACTGTGCTGTGGATTCAAATTGATAAACTTTCCCTACCCTTGCAATTGTCTTGTGCTGCTGATTTGAATTTTCTGGGCATCAAAAGAGAAGAGAAAATTTCGGTTTTCGGGAAAGTAGAGGTGGGGAGGAAGCTTCCAGTGGTAACTTTGATCAAATATATATATTTTGTTGAGCGTGTTTGGCTGGTTTAAAAAAATATATATCCCTTACATGAAATGGTTTTCTGCTTACGATTGTCCTTGTCCCTGTTCTTGATGCTATTATTATGTTGAGTATTGGTTGTTAAAAGGTAATAGCTGCATATTTGTGCGATACTTTAATTAAAGTTATTGTACTATTGCAATTCCCGTTTTGAAAACTGTTTTTTGTTTGCAATCCAGTGGTTGGCCTGAGGTGATAATTTCTCGTTCTCTGTTTGTGTATATGTTGCATACTTCTAACTTGTACGTGTGAAAGTGAACTTTGAAAGTGAAATGGTTTGAATTTATGTGAAAGTGACATTGGTTATGACTCAATGGGTTCTAGGAGGGAGATCTTCATGAATTGCTACATTGAAAGAGCAAAGAACAAAGGAAGAGGAGAGTATATGAGTTCTATCAAGTCCTAATTTATAACACTCTAAAACGAATAGTTGGGTGACAGCCAAGGAAATTGAAAATTTTTACTTGACAAGTCAATATAGGTGAGCTTGAAAGCCTACTTTGTCAGTTCAGCTCAAGTGGACCATAAAGAAGAACAAAGAATGAGCAGAAGACCACCTCCTGATCCCGTGGCAGTGCTAAGAGGCCATCGAGCTTCGGTCACAGACATTTCTTTTCATCCGTTCAAACCAATATTATTTTCGGGGTATTCATCACAAATGTTTCTGTCATTTTTGGTTTTATGGACATTACTCTGGTACACATTTTTTTCCCTGGGTATGGTAGATTGGTATCCAATATCCATCAAGCATTTCAATGGCTGCTATTTATTTTTATAAGAGTTTTTTAACACTAATGGTAAAATCAACATTCAATAAATGTTTAGACGACTTGTCCTGGATATACCCATCAGTGTGCCATAAAAGCTCCCTGATTTAGTTGCTTGCGTTTACAGTTAGTTTCATTTAATAATTAGTCACATCATCCTCTTCTTGCTTGCAGTTCTGCTGATGGTGAAGTGCGGATTTGGGATACCCTTCAGCATCGAACCATGTCATCTGCATGGTGCTTAGTTCTACGATTTTTAGTCATTCATATTTGTGAAGAATATCATTGATTTTCAGAAGTTATGACAAATGAATTGAATACTGCAGGTTACATAGTGCTGCTCATGGTATTGTTGCTGTTGCCTGTGGTTCTTCCCTCGGAACCAATAAATTTGTCAGGTGCATCCTTTCTACGTGATCTCTCCTCATTCTATTTTAGTATCTTAGTATATTTTGTTTTATTGATATTCATTTTTCTGTATGCATGTAGCCAGGGTAGGGATGGAACTTTGAAAATTTGGGAATTTGATGATGCTGGTTTGTCAAGGTGTTGTACTTCTTCAACTTCTACACATCTCATCCTCTTTTAGTTTTGAAAGGATAGCTTGTGTTTTTGTGATACAAGCTACGGAGATGTTCTTGTTATCATCTTACCTTCTGTTTTTCTACACCTCCAAACACAGGATCCCATCACTTACAATCAAGACAAACAATTACCACTTTTGCAAGTTTTCCATGGTGAAGAATGATTCTGTTTGGTCAAGAGAAGGGAAAGAATCGGAAGATTGCTACAGAACAGAGCCAGGAGGAATGTCTGATAGAAAAATTCTGGAGGTTGAAAGAGACGAGGCTAACACCAACCAAAGTTGTTCTAAAAGCTTGGGAGGTTTGTAAGTTCTAGTCTACATTAGACGTTTGTGAAGTTTTGAAACTTCTGACAGTTTTACCATTCTGAATTCAGAATTCACTGCATTTTTTACAATATTAAAACAAGTGATCAATGAACTATGATGATTTCAATACTAACTTAAAAATAAAGGATTAGGCAATCTTCTGTTGACATTATGGTTTCGGAATGATAGAATTTTATTATCTAATTAGTGTCGTTTTTATCTTTTGCAACCCATATCATGGCTATTTCTGTTAAAGTTACTGCGAATGACTAATACATTTGAAAAGTTTAGGAAAAACCTGTATTTGAGCTTGCAAGAAGGAATGTGAACATATTTATTACTGCCGCTGTTATTGTTTTTTCATACACATCAAATAATATGGTTTGACATCGTCCTAGAATTTTTAGATTTATATTGTGTTTGGTTCAACTTATTTTTGAGTTATAATTGCTTATTTTATTAGCTTTTAAGTAAAAAAATTATTTTTCCAAAATTAATCCCAACTAAACATGTACTTAGTACACTTGTGCTTGTGTGGATGATAATAGATATTTGAAATTTAATAATTCCATTATCTAATTTTTTTAATAGGGTCTTCTCTGAGTCCTTTAACCTTGTTTTTAGAGGTTGCAAATGCTATTGCACTTTTAGAGATGCTACCTTGATGGACTGAATTCCTCATCTTACAGTTCTATACTGTTTTCTTTTATATTCTTAAAATGCTTATACTTTATATTACTGAAAGATACTTTAATATTATACACGTGAGAGTAATGAAATCTCATTGTATTCACAGAAAATACGTATAATGAAGGGCTACAGTATGTGGCTTTGTCAGGGGAAAACTCTTCAGAGGTAGACATACCTTTCTAATGAAAAACTTATTCTTTTTAAATATATTTCATTATCAAATTATGAACGAAGCCCTATGCTCATCAATTCTATCGTTTTTAAAGGTTGAAATTTGGGATCTCAAGTCAGCTAAGAAAATTGTACAACTCCCTTCGTGCAATCCTAGTAACTCTTCAAGTGCTTGCAAAAAAGGTAGAGATTTGTTTCTGGTCTTTATTGAGATTCAACTTCTACCATCAATATTTTAAGTTCTCATTTCTCAGGTTACTTGGTGCTATCATGATGCTTACATTTTTTTTAACATAGCAAAATCCTCCTTATTTTTTTCTTTTTAACATTTTGTTGCTTAAAATTTATAAAAATACCTTCACTGAATCAATGCAGCTGTTTCTTGTCAGGGATGTGCATGGCAGTTCAATTGTTTTTATCATCTGAATCACAAGGATTTTTAAATGTCTTGGCTGGGTATAGTCTCAATCCTCTTTTCTCGCACCCTCCCTCTCACAGGCCTGTAAGTGTATTATGTTGAGCATATCAAGTGAAAGGGATGTCTCATTATGAGTAAGGAGAGCAAATCTTAACCATTGGATCAAGTATGTATGGTATAGGGTTAGAACATTAAAGTCTGAGGCTTTTCTTTTTAATGGTTCATGTGATCCAAGTTCTGATACTGGCCATCCTCCTGAGATTGGATGGTCAATATTTGTTCTTTTAAGAGATCAAAAGGAACTTTCGTTTGATCTCTTATAGGGTATATCGAGTGAGAGCACTATCTTATTATGAAAAGTGAGATGAACCAATGTTGACCATTAAATATCTCATCGATGATCAATTTTGCAAGTTATTTAGGGGTCACATGTTCTGTTGACTGTTCATGTCTATCCAATGATCAAGATTTTTCCCTCTAACTTGTAATTTAGAAAACCCTCACTTGGTGTGGTTCGTATATGTGTTTGAGAATATTAAAAATATGTTTCAATTATCTTATATTTCCTGATTTAAGTTACTAATCTTATTTTTGCTTCACCATGGTACAAGGTTGGGATAACTGAATCAATGTTGGATGGGTTCTTGTTTTGTGGCTTGGTACTAGAGGCAAATGACACAAGAAACTAAATATCAGATTAAAAGGAAAAGATTACTTCGATAAAGCCTCTAAAACTCAGTTAATAACCGAGCATTTGGCTCCACTACCCAAGTTTACATCTGAAAGACTAGCAAAGAACCACACTACACTTCTCTCTCTCCCACTGACCTAATAACTAACAGCCTCTATTGAGTGGATAACCCATTTAAGCATAACTAGCCAAATCAGCAAGTTCTTCCACCCTCTTCCCACTAAGCCCTTTTTTATATCTTCTGAGATAACCCTTTCACTTCCAGTTTTAGCTTCTATTCTTTCTATCTGTCTGGATTTTGTGTATTTCTACTGTAGGGGTAGCTAAGTTCTGTGCTGAATTGAAGGCTTTGTGATTCAGGAGGGTGCTAGTTGGCAAGTTATTTGGCTAGATGGCCTAGTGTTCTTTCTCTTGAGTTTTCATGTTTTCTACCTGTACCAAAGCTTTAGCTTGAAGGAGTGCTACAGAATATTATGAATTTTATATATTTAGATTGTCTTGGATTTTTAGTGACCTTGGGCTTTGTACATGTAATAGGGATACTTAACCCAATTAGTAATATAAATAGAATCTGAGGTTATAAGTTGTTGACTACAGTCTCATCCTATTAATGCAGATATGAGGATGGTTCCATGCTTTGGTGGGATGTACGGAATCCTGGAGTTCCAGTAACTTCTGTAAAATTTCATTCTGAGCCAGGTTGGAAATTAGCTTCCTAAGATTTATTTTTATCTTTTAATACAACTTAATTAATAATTGATTAATTTTTTAGTTCTGAGCATCTGTATTGACGGGTCTTGCAAAGGGGGTATCTCAGGAGCTGCAGATGACAAAATTGTAATGTACAGCTTGGATCATTCTTCGGTAACATCCTTTTAGTTTTATTTTCTTCTACTGAAACTTCTTGCTTCTAAAAGTTGTTATTTAATTGTTATCATTCCAATCTTCTTGTTGATAGAAGAAAAGTACTAAGAATGAATTTGTTATGCTTCTTGTGATTAAGATAATCTGTGGATACTGCGTTAGATTAGTGTTTGTGTTTCAATTATCAGTTTATTTTGTTTTATGATTGTCTCTCTCTCTACTTCCTTGTATCCAAGGTTAAACAATATTAAACAACTGTGTTTTCTACAGTCTTTCCCTTTCAGTGAGTTGTTAGATGGGTGACTACTGGCTTCAACTTGGATTTTAAATCATTCATTTGATTAGAGGTTGTTTTTCACAATCAAATATGCTGAATTTGTATAATAAACAGGGATTAGGATATATTCAGTAAGTAAACCACCAAGTTAGTATTAACACGTCTTCAATGATATATAAGTTTGGATTTGCATTGTACTCTATTGGTATGACTAACAGAGTAGCTATAAAGCAAGGCGTGGAAGTAGGAAATGACAGTTTGCTTTGTATTTCATGATTATTTATGATGCCTTTTCAGTCTGCAGCTTAATGTTTTCTATGCTCTTTTTCAGCTTCCTTATATTTTATATATATGTATATCATGTTGACTGCAGGGTACATGCGTAGTGAAGAAAGAAATCAGTTTGGAGCGACCAGGCATATCAGGCACCTCAATTCGACCTGATGGAAAAATTGCTGCAACTGCTGGCTGGGATCACAGGTTTTTAAATGCATCAACATGAGACCTTGTTCAAAGGCAACATCTTTATTATGTTCGTTGGTGGTACAAGTGCTGCTGTTTGATATCTGTTATCTTTTTGGTAGGGTGAGGATATATAATTACCGCAAAGGAAATGCTTTAGCTATTTTGAAGTATCACCATGGCACAGTAAGTCACTGTTTTTTATATCTGGGGTAGTCTGAAGTATCATAATTGACATGACATTTTCATTGTGATTATTCATAATTTGATCGACTTTTTTTTTGTTTGACATGTTTATATTGCAGTGCAAT
Source organism: Macrotyloma uniflorum (assembly GCA_016859785.1). Classification (NCBI taxonomy): domain Eukaryota; kingdom Viridiplantae; phylum Streptophyta; class Magnoliopsida; order Fabales; family Fabaceae; genus Macrotyloma; species Macrotyloma uniflorum. The sequence continues at coordinate 1,803,048 of BDMB01000007.1, read as the reverse complement.
GCTGTAACTTATTCGTCTGACTGTAAACTTATGGCCTCTGCATCGGAAGACACAACCGTGGGGCTATGGGAATTGTATCCTCCAGGAATATGATAGTGAATTTACTCAATGTTGGTAGTTCTAGATTATAACTTTATTATCAATGGTTAAGTAATTTTGTGCTAAAATCATTTTCTTATAGGTTGCTTTTGGTATACCCTTAAAATAGAAGCATCGTTTTTTCTGAAGAGATTATCTCTGTTAATGAATTGAAGTTTTCTTGTCAGGTATGATCTGAAGTAAACCTTTTTTTTACTTCAAAGCTGCAAACAGTAATACGGTATCAAGAATTATACTTTAAATTAAATAAAAAAATACACAAATTAGTACTTTTAATATATACTCATTACCAAATTAAATAAAAAAAAAAACTATTTATCCAATAGAAACCCTTGAAATCCAGTTGAAGATCTTACTGACACAATTAGAGGTATATTAGATTAGGATTTCAAAATTTTAAAAGATTCTGTAATAAAAAGTTTGATTGTATTTAATTAAGATTATTAAATAAAGCAAATAAGTTTTGTGTATTCAATTAAGAAAATATTTTAAAGACGTCCTGATTTGTTGGATTTAATGGAGACTTTCATAACTTGAATAAAAAAAGTCGTCTTATATTTAGAAAGTTTTAAATAGACTATATAAATATGCATTAACATATGGGATTTTGTTAGATTTTTTTACTCCTATTTTGTATAATACATTAATGTGAATCACTATTTTTTATTTTTTTAATGAAAATACTTTAATGTGAATCACTATTTTTTATTTTTTTTATTATTTTATCGAAGTTAGATATTACAAGATTGAAAAAACTGTATTAGTTTATTTTTTTTTTTCTAAATTTTATCATTTTATATTTTCTATTGACTCTCGTAAATTTAAGTGTTTACTTAGAAATTTAGGGACGCTTTCAAATCTTATACATTTGTACAATACAACTTCACTGAAATTCAAGTTACAAGTTGAAGTTCTTGTTATAAAAGATTTTTAAGAAAAAACTTATGAGTCATCCAATCTTTATCTATATCTAATAAAATGAATACTTGCGTGAACGTGTGGATATATTGTGATTGCACCAATTCAAATCCGAAGATTTGACAGTAGGGAATAGAACATCTCATTGCTGATATCATGCACATTAAACCAAACAAAAAGAACAAGAAACACTTTGAATTTTTTAGGGTGTTTTAAGTATATTGGAGGGTTAGGAATTTTTATGTTTTTTTTATTTATATATTATTTAAGTTTTTTTATCTTGAATTTTAATCACAATATAAAGAAATATAATTTTATTTTTTACCTAAAATATTAAGGGTAAGAGGATAAAAATTATGTGTTTTTTTTAATTATATATTATTCAATCTTTTTATTTTTAATTTAAAGTAAGATTTTAATTTATCTTAAACTTTAATATCGACTTTATAAAAATAAGATGGATTTATGAAAAGTTTATGTTACTCTATCAAAGTTAATTTATTTATTAGATTGTGTTAAATTAAAAACTTTGAAGACATAAGAGAAAAATGTAAAATATAAGTTCAACTTGTTTATTATAACTGCAATATTTGTTATATTAAAAAATATTATAAAATTAGTCTGGAAGTATCTTCAATTGTTGATCCCTATTCATAAAACTAACAGTTACTAACATTTTTGTCCCTAAAAATCAAAGTATTGCTTATGTTCGTAAAAATGGTTAAATTACTAAAGGTTTGTCAGTAAATCTGTGCATGTAGAATATTCTTTTGTCCCTAAAGCTTAAATTGGTAAACGAATAGAGCTTAAATTACTAAGCGTTTGTTATAGTAATCCTGTAGTTAAAATCAATAATCATATTTTGTAAGGATCCATATTCATATAATTTTACTTTTATGTTCGAAAATACATGTTCATATAATTGAGACAAGACAATTGTAGCAAAGTGGAGTCTAGAGGGATTTAACAGTGAAGGGAAAAGTTAAAAAATTAGAGGAAGAACTAAATCATTCACTTACCACATTAATTATTATGAGATTGAATTGAAGTTGCAGGTATGGGTAGGACCAAATAATCTGAAGAGGATGTGAAAACAACTTGCCTAAATGGCATTCTTTGGTTTGATGTGACAGATGAAGTATTAAACATGCATAATGACAACACATTTTAAAAATGGAGGTATCTTGATTTCAAGTAATAAGCTTTGTGTTTTTTTGCACCTTTTAAGTATCACCATTCTGTGGATGACTACTAACCTTGAAATTGGCCAATGAATTCGGGGGCAATACTATAATTAAACGATCATTGATTTGGTACCGACAGTGTTTTCTGTTCTGTAAGACACTGCATATGTAATTTGATGTTGAAACACATTTTACAGAAATAACATCACCACCAAATGAATCATATGTGTATGTGTTAGTAGAAGTGATTAATTAATGGTTTAGTTTTAGATATAGTTACTTTAAATATACAGAGAGAGAGACTTACAAAATATAACTCGAATTCGTCTTGAAAATGTTGTTTTAAGCAAAGTGGAGTTGGAAAGAGTAATAAAGTAATGAATCCTTTGAGAATAAATGTAAAAGAAAATGATGAAATATGTTAATGAAAATGAAACAGTGTGAGACAACTAGATGAGTGGGACTGATTCCATAAACATGTGAGGGAAAGTTGTGAAGAAAGGATTGTAGCAACTACTTGCTTTCTTGAGTTGACAGAGACATTTGTGGGGACAGTGATCTCAGAAATTCCAAATCTGAGATGCCTTGACCAAATAGCCTACAAAGTGGTGGCAACTGTGACTCTTTACAGAATGGTTTTGCAAGCTAAGGAAGCCAAAGATAGAGACCAAAGCCACCTTCTGCATTGGCACAGCAAAAAACTCGATGTGAAAGGCATCCAAATTGTTACAACTATGTCTTTTAACAAACTCAAATGATTAAGATTAAGACTGAGACATGACATGACATGACAACAATTGTTTGAGCCCACTTTTAAAATGGCCATTTCATCGTCTTTTAATTTATGATAATGTTTAGCTTTTTTCTGTTTATGTGCCCAAATTCCAAACTCAGACCTTCCTATTGTTTTTGCTAATCAGGATACATATTTTTCTTTTCTGTGTTAATAATGTGCAACTAATTTTACAGTATATTTTATTCTTGAAAATGATCTTAAAGATGAATCTTTTGATTGTTCCAATGGAATACGTCACGTGGTCTCGACAAGGATATAAATAAATACCTTTTCTTTCAATAAAATTAAAATTAAAGGAAGACCTGCATTGCATTGCATGATTGATTCCAAGATTATACGTAAAACATCCTTCAACTGTAAGTTACAAAGCATAAAAGAATATTTTTGACATCTTAGATCTTCTTATAGATTAAATAATCAATCTAACATTTTTAATTTTCAAAATGTACTTTGATATATAAAGTGCTTTCAAGATGAGTGTAATAATCACGAAAACTGAGATAAGATTCTATGCAATAACAAAGAAGAAAGAATTTGCATACTAACATATTTTTCACTAGTTTCTTTCTTCCCCGTTGTTCTGGCCAAGTTAACATTTTAGTTTGTACTTTCAGGCACAACTAAATGCACTTTTTCTGGAAGCAAATTTAAATGTACTTTTGGCAGCTAGAATTATGATGTTATTTAAAGTAAAGTAACTTTAACTTAAGTATTTTAATCATCAATGAGATAAGTTAGGTGATTAGTATTCTAAAATAATGTTACTAGTTTTACTCATTAATGCGAACTTAAGTGAAGAGGGTAAAGTCTGTAACTAGTAGTTTATATATTGTAATACAAATTAAATATTCAGAAAAAGCTAAAGAAACCACTAAATAGTAAGTTAATGTTAAACACATAAATATCATATTTTTTTTATTTATGTTATTGCTGCATACGGAATATTTATAAATTTTATTAGAGGTAAAAATGTTATTTTTAGAGGTAAAAATGAATTTGTAAAGCCTATAGTACGTGCATAGCTTTCTATTTTGAACATAATTTGCATCAAGACACATTTTTTCATGGTGTATATTAATTTCTTAATCAAGCTCAATCTTATAAATGTTAATAAACAATATGCCAAGTTATTGGCTTGACATACACGAACTCACATAACAATGTTATGAAATATGCTTAAAGTTATAAGAGTTTAAAGTTCTAATTTGTCTTAACTTGAAGTCAATTTTTCACATCAACATATTGAATAAATAAATCTCTTATAAATATTATTCATCCTCACATCAATATGCTCAATAAATCTCTCATAAATCATATTCGACAAATAATGTCCTTAAATTGTTCTAAGTACTTACCACTCAAGTATCAAGTATTTATGATTCTTGGTAAAAAAAATAACTATATCTTTCCACATTCAAGATATTTTGTTTAATAGTATCTTAAATGTGTGATTTGAATAATAAATCTCTTTAAATGCAAGATATATTCCATATTTTAAATAAAAATATCAAAACCTCATGCCTAAAATCTAAAGAGATACTTAAACTCTACGTAAATGTTTGTCAAATCTTTCTGAATTCTAGACGAATATATATTCCTCATAACAATTTATGAGTAAATTTCACAACAACAAAAAAAAGAAATATGTGTGACTGAATATTATATCGAAGCTACTGTATAACTATAATGAATGATAAAGGTTTAATCTAATAGGACAACATTCACACACAAAATGGAGAGGGAGAAGGAAAAAGAAAAAGAAAATCTTGCATGAAATCATTTATGAGTAATTATATACGTACATCCAAAATTTTCAAAATACTCAATTAAAAAATGTATTTAATATTTTTTTTTAATGAAATTCATATAAAAAAATACATATTGAAGTCAAATTAAAAAATACTTGTTATGAGATGTTTTCAAGATTTATCATTTTTCATTTTTCATCATTTATTCTCACACCTAGCAACATTAAATTCGCCCGTCATGTTGGCCATTTTTTTAAGAAGAAAACAAAGTGAAGAGAGAGTCACCGACAAAACAAAACATTTGAAGTGAGAGAAGGGAAAGAAAAAAAGAAAGAAAAAAGTGTGTATGATTTGAAGAATGTCCATTGTCTCTTGTAATTACCAATGACTCACTGAGAGAGAAAGAAAAACGATGAAGTACAAACACCATAGCTCTCTGCCCTACGCGCACCACTGGGTGCGTGGGACCCTATTATCTTCACACTTCATCAAACCCTATGATTCATTCATCATTTAATAACAAGTATAAGTTTAGTTATAAAATCTTTAATTCTATAAAACTAAATAAATAAATTTGAAATTCACAAAACGTATTAAAATGTGGACTTAGATTTTTAATATTTTTTAAAAAATTAACTTAAGAAATTTCGAAAACACTTTTATAAGAGATGTTCTTAAAATAATCACTTCTGTATATATTTTTATAGTAACTTTTAAAAGAAAAATTAAACCGAGGAGCCTTTAGAATCTTCTCCTTCTTGCTTAACATGCCATCGTTGTCTCACCATTCGACAGAAGGGATCTAAGACTTTGCTTTCTGCATTGGTTTACTTTTCAATCCAAATAAATAAATAAATTTATCAGGTACTCTCAAAAGTCATTTGAATTGCTTACAATTTGTTCTCACAGTTATTGCCTATCATGTAAATGTAATTATCATCTAACTATTAGAAAGAGTTGGGAGAGAAGGAAAGGAAACGAGGAGATGAAGCAAATTTTTGTTGATGTGCATGGGAGAGAAAACAGGGGCCAGAAAAGAGAGTATGAACTACGGCTTTCATTTATACGATTCACAAGATGATTGATGAGAAAAGGAAAAAGAATAGTAAGCCCTAATAAATGTTTCTTGTTTTTATACTAAATAAATAAAGAGTACAAAATTTACCAGATCTGTTGTAGACCATAGTTTTCTTACTGTGTTTTCTGCCTACCTTTTTCAACAAAAAAGAAAAGAAAAATATTGCCTCTGATGTAATCATCGTCGCACTATTGGACTATACGAGTGCTAAGTCTTTGCATTATTGTGTTTTCAATTCAAATGGGGGAATATATATGCCATGCACTCCAAATCTATGATTTCCTCATAAGAATAATTTTCGTGCGACTATGAAAGTATGAGAAGTATGCAGTTTCTTCACAAAACTCACTTTCTTAAGTTTCAAAACTCAAACTTTCACAAGTTTGGTTGTTGAGACTGAATTTCAAAACCAATCCATTGTCTAATCTGAGATTCCATTTTAATAGGCCGCTGGTTAGCTTGTCTTAATTGCCTTCAACTTCTGTGACAAATGAAGCTTTAAATGGTGAACAATATTCGAATAAATTCATCTGCTGTAGCACCACTTAAACCATATCATCTTGTTTTTTTCTGATAGACATATAACTGATCATGACGCATACTTAACTTTCTAAATATTACATATGAAAAACAATGATGTTAGTTGCGCTCTTTGGTATGTATATATACTCTCTAATATATTTTTTCTTAATTTTTATTAAAAAAATGAAAATTATAATCGTTTAGAGTTTTGCAAAAAGAAAACAAAAATTAACCAACAATATCATGTACTGTATTAAAGGAATGTGTTAGTGAATATTAAGGTTGTTTTTGTTTCTGAGACACCATATAAATGTCTGATTCATGCATTGTATGCAAGAATAATAAAAATACCGATGAACTGAAAGAAACATATAAGTAACATTCAAGTGAACTATAACTCAAACACACTAGTAGGGAGTGTTGCTAAGATTACTTCCTTATATATTACAGGATCGAACTTGCTTTAACTGATTTAGGTTTATTTTTCAGAAGGTCTTTAATGTTTTTTCTTACTTCTGACTTATAAACTTTCTACTTTTCACCAAATTTAACATTAAATAATTATTAATTTAATCAAATAAATTGTCTCTTATTAATTAAATTTCATCTTAGAATTCATTTTATACCGGAGAATAGAATTTGAGTCCAGTTCTTGAATTGAGAAAACTTCATCTTGGAATTCATTTTAGAGTAGAGATATGTTAGGTGGTGATTGTAGACTTTCTGAGTTTCACTTGACTTTCCACGACTTGTCCAAAAACAACCTTCGAGAGTGTGTAAGTAAAAGGCGAGGCAAATAAGCCATTGCAAGTGGCAGCTACCCCTCCAAAACCAAGAAAGAAACGACGTTGTAACAAAATAAATGTGGTGAATCATATTGAGCGTGCAAAAAATACTTTGCAGAAAGGAGAAAGAAGACAACAGTATCCCACGCGTTCCCTTGCGTGTGGGAGAAGTATTTTCCGGATTCTCTATCATTCATCCTCAAAACTTCATATCAGAAGTATTTAAAGCCCGTAGCAGCCACGCCATATTGCACTGCACCTTGTCTCACCCCACCACTTTATCACTCTTCACTATTCTCCACGCCATCAACTATTCCCCACACCAATGACCACTTCACTTTTCCTCCTTATTCCTCTTCTCATTTTTCACATCCTCTTCGTAGCACCGCCGTCTCCGGCGGAAGCTGGCAAGGGACAGTGGCAGCTCCTCCAAGAAAACATTGGCATTGTCGGCATGCACATGCAGCTCCTCCACAACGACCGCGTCATCCTGCTAGACCGCACCGACTTCGGATTCTCCAACATAACCTTCCCCAACGGTAGATGCCGCAACAACCCACAAGAGATGGTCGTCAAAACCGACTGCACCGCACACTCCGTCGAATACGACGTCGCCGCCAACACATTCCGCGCGCTCTTCGTCCAAACCAACGTCTGGTGCTCCTCCGGTTCGGTTTCTCCCGACGGAACATTCGTCCAAACCGGTGGCTTCAACGACGGAGACCGTACGGTCAGAACCCTCACCCCGTGCCGCACTTGCGACTGGCGCGAAGTTAACAATGGACTTGTGGCACGAAGATGGTACGCCACCAATCACATCTTGCCAGATGGACGACAAATAATAATCGGTGGAAGAGGACAGTTCAACTACGAGTTTTACCCCAAGACACAAACCACGGCTAAGAACGCTTATAGTTTACCTTTTCTCGTTCAAACAAACGACGCCTTCCAAGAAAATAATCTCTACCCCTTTGTTTTCTTAAACGTCGATGGCAACCTTTTCATCTTCGCAAACAACCGCGCTATCTTACTCGATTACACTAAGAACCGTGTCGTCAAAACCTACCCTCAAATACCCGGTGGAGACCCACGGTGCTATCCTAGCACCGGTTCCGCGGTTTTGCTTCCGTTGAAGAATCTTCGAGAAACGAATGTGGAAGCTGAGGTTTTAATTTGCGGTGGAGCTCCGAGAGGGGCTTTTCCGGATACCCTCTCGGGTCGATTTACCGGAGCGTTGAAAACGTGCGCCAGAATTAAAATAACCGACCCGAACCCGAGTTGGGTGTTGGAAACCATGCCCGGAGCGAGAGTCATGAGTGACATGATTTTACTCCCAAACGGCGACGTTTTGATTATTAATGGAGCTGCTGTAGGGACTGCGGGCTGGGAATTGGGGCGGGATCCGGTGTTGAATCCGTTTATTTATAAACCAAATAACCGGGTCGGGTCAAGATTTGAAGTACAAAACCCGTCTAATATACCGCGAATGTACCACGCGAGTGCCGTTTTGCTTCGTGATGGTCGCGTTCTCGTAGCTGGGAGCAACCCTCACACGTATTACAATTTCACCAACGTGATGTTCCCAACGGAATTACGGTTGGAAGCGTTTTCTCCTTCGTATCTTGAGCCAGGATTCTCTAACGTGCGTCCCAAAATAGTGTCCCCTGCGTCCCAAACAAAAGTGAAGTACGGTGAGACGTTGAAGGTTGGGTTTGAGGTGACCGCGAGTTTGGTTAAGGATTCGGTGTCGGTTACTATGCTGGCGCCGCCTTTTGCCACGCACTCGTTCTCCATGAATCAGAGGCTGTTGGTTTTGGAGGCGCAGGATTTGAGCGAAGTTGGGAAATCGAGGTACGAGGTGGAAGTTACGGCGCCGGGTTCCAGTGTTCTTGCACCACCGGGTTTCTATCTGCTGTTTGTGGTTCATCGTGAAATTCCAAGCCGTGGTATTTGGGTTCGGATGGTGTGAATTTTAGTCATTGGGTGCGAGTCAACGTGTTCCTTCGTTCTTAGTATATCTGTTTTCTTCTTTTATTTATGTTATTTGTCGTTCGTTGTGAATGTCAGGGACTCAACTCTCATTCTTAGGTGGCCATTTATTATTATCTGTAAGATATGAAAAATAAAATTCAAATAAAATTATTTATGGGGCTTGTAAATCATTCCCTCACTCCTGTTGTAATTTTTCTTCATGGATATTGCTTTTCATTTCTTACATATTTCTAATTTAAATTATCCTCCATTTCTCTTCGAAAACTATTCCAAATTTTATTAATGATAGTTTTTTATGTGAAGAAATACTTTTTTTAGTTCTTTAACCTCTTATTTCTTTTAAATCTATAATTTTTATCTTTATTTTCAATCAAATTTCAGTATTTTTTTAAAAACTATAAATAGTTTTAAAAAAATTACAATATAAATTATTTATCATAAATATAAATATACTTTATATTTCAAAATATTTATTTATAAATAATTTTAATTATAATGAAGTTTTATTCTATACATAACACGTACAAAAATACTGGTTACTAATATTTTAGTTCTTACAATACACAGGATAAATGCATGTCTCGTATAACAAAGTATAACAGTAAAACTTATATAATAAATAAATATTTCTAAACACCCAAATTAAATCATAATTACAATTTGTACTGACATCTAAAATAAAACTCTCGAAGACGCTACACTCTGGTGTAAGATAAAGAAGCTTTCTTAACTTGTAATTATGAAACCTGAACCAATAATTTTGAAACCAGGAAAATCTAAAATAAATGGAGCGTGAAGAAAAATATTGTAGTATTCTGCGACTCCAATTCATGCTTTCTGTACAAAACAAAACTATAAAATGCAGCCAAATTAAAGTGTATTGTACTGTTTAAGAAATGCCAGTACTAATAGAACTTAGTCATGAAGGAATGCATAAAACTAAATAAGTTTCTGGAATAAAGAAAACATAACATAACAATGAATTATGGTGGTTGAAATTCATCTTAAACAAGAAACTAAATATTTATAAATAATCTAATAATAATTTGATAACCGATAAATCTATAAAATCTAATAATATAGTCTTATAGGTTTGCGGGTATCATTTGACCTAAGTTCTGGTGAGTATTTATGAAGAGAGAAAGAACACAGTGAATGGAGGAATCTTACTCTCGGTTTTAGATTTAATATCTAAAATTTATAAAACAAATTATCAGAACATGTTGATTTGGTGTGATGAGGTTTTAAATGTAAGACCTAATTTGTATAAGATTTTGAGTTTTGAAAAAAAATAGTTACAATGACTAAATTAATTTTTAAAGTTATGAAAAATTATATTATTTTCTTATTAAAATAAAATTGATCAAAGAATCTTAAAAAAATGTCACATGATAAGATCTGCACAAAACAAAATAATTCCTAAAAAATATATTTTATAAGAACTTTACATTGGTGTATATTTTTTTTTAATTGGTTAGTACTAACAGCGAGGCAAAATGTGACATTTCATTATACTAACCTGTAGCATGCATGCGTTGAGAAATTTAGTTCAAATGAATTAATGCATTTAATTATGTATTGTCATTTTCATCCTTAAAATTGACGAATCTTTTTGTTTTTGTTTTCTAAAAGTGTAAAGCCCAGTAAAATTAGTTATTAGAATTAAAAAAAAAATTATTAGTTTCACTTATAAATATTTTATTTTATTCTTTTATTATTTTAGTTTCTAATAGTTCGGTTTCTTTATATTAATTTAAAAAAAAAGGTGTTCTTTAATAAAATAAACACATTTCTATTTAGATTTCTTAAATAGTTTTTTTAATATGACTTACCTAAAATAATCTTGTTTTAAATTTAAACAACCGGAAAAATATAATATAACTTAATAAATCATGCATTTAAAAAAAAAAAATTAAGATAAACTTTGCTAACAAAGAAAATTAAGAAACTTGTTCAGAGCTTTAATAACTCCATGACAGTGATATGACAATGAAGTTTTTAGAAACTTAAATGAGAAATTTTTTTTCAATTAAAATTAATAATTTTTCACTTATTTTTAATTGAATGTAAAGTCTGTCCTAGCTCAAAGTCAAAACTAGACCACGAAGATATTAAAATTTATTTAAAATACGTCATTGTTCAATTATTACAACTTCACGTACTTGGATTTGGGAATAAAATTCTTATTTACATGTATATGAAAATAGATATTGGTGGATCATAATATTGTGTTAATCATAGGTAAATATTATTTTTTGTAATGAAATATTTAATAATTTTACTGATAATTAATTTAATCGAAAAAGCTGGTCATATTTAACAGATCTATTTTCAATCACAATAATTACTTTAAAAATTATATTTAAAAATTTAAAATGATTTTCATTTAATTAGTGACATAAAAACTTATATCAAGAGTGCGTGAAATTAAATTCATATTCTAAAGTTAAAATCTGGTGTTTCATAAATTATTTACTTTTTTGACTTAATTTTATCAAAATATTCCACTTGACTGAAAATAAAGGTCTTCGTTTAATAATCTCACTTGAGTCGCTATCTATACACTATTGAAATAGAAAAGTGGGCTAGGTCTAGCGGTGGCCCACTAGCCCACTTAAAGAAAACAATTATATTAAAAATTTAAGGTAAAAGTTTTATTATATATATTTTTAAAGATTTAATATTTTTAAAAATATTATATCATTACATTTATCCAATTCAATAGACATGTTATATTTAATAATACAATAACTAATGTTGTATTGAAAAAAAAAAAAAACAATTGATTCATATATTTATATAAATATTTAATTGATAATATTAATTAAATACTATCTTAACAATCCTAATCAGTTCTACTTTATTGATATATTATTATATTTTTTTATGATGTTTTATTAGAAAAATAAAAATTAGTAATAATAGTTTTAAAAATAATAATTTTCGAAGTGAATGAAGTTAGATTGATGGGTTGGGTGAAGTGCAGTGAAGTGGCCGAAACAAAATCACAAGATGACATGAAAGTGAAAAGTGATGGCCGAAACAAAGTTTCAGATTGGATCAGTCATCAGCTTCAACAAACATAACGAGTGAGATGCAATGCCTTCATTGGCTTCTGAACTTTCTGCAAAACACTGTATATCGCAGCATCAGATCATATTGCTACGTTCAATCAACTCTGAATTCTCCTTCACGGGCCTTTGTTTCGATTACGAGTCTGGACTAATAAACAATTAATAATATTATAATATTAAGTAAAATTAAAAGCTTAATCTGTTTTTAGATCTAATGCAAATCAAACACTGTCCTCATTCACCACCTCAGAAGTTACAATTACTGGTTGCAGACAAACCATTCAAGAATGTGAATAATCTCTCGATATTCATGAAATAAAGGATACAGATAGCAATGCATGCATCGAAGTTAGGCTTTTGGTTTTACCAAGACTTGTAACTATCATTTAAACATCGAAATTTAAGAAACATTCAATTTACTATCTATTAAGTAGAAATATTAATAAAAAGGTTTTATGAGAGGATTTACAATTACTTTTTAGCATTTCTTTTTATGATTTTTATCATATAATTAAATTATATATATATATATATTGTTTTTTTTTTCTTTTTCTTTTTTATATTGAGAACTTTACTAAATTTATTTTTATAGCAAATTTCAGTAGTGACTAAAAATAAAGTTTATATTTTTATAGCATAATTCATTATTAACATAATGCAAAATTCAATATATTTAGAAATATTTAAAATATCATAACAAGATGCGTTTTTATCGAAAATAGAATATTTATTTTTAAGAGGTTATATGATATGTTAATATTTATTTATTTATAAGTTTTTTAAATTATATTTTAAGTATATTAAATATAAATGGAGAAAAGCTCTAAAGTAAAATACTTATTTAAAAAAAAAAAAACACTCATCTAAATACCTAAAGTGGAATTTTATTCTACCACGCGATTGTTTATCAAATGTTTCTGGCGTTTCTTCCCCGTTTAATTAATGAGTAAGGATGAGGTGACCAAGTAAACGGATATTAACGAGGGTTAATCGGATTCGACAAGATACAGAGCATGTTAATATGTAGATTTCATTGTTTAAACTGAATCAAAAATTCTTAACAAAAAAACATAAAAAAATAAATAAAAATTCAGTAGCTAAGATTTAAAACTATTTGAATAAATAAAAGTTAATAAGTGCTTTTGAAATAAAAATTAAGTAAATTCAAAAATCAATATATATACACTATTTTTAAGAGAAATTTAATATATCACATACCAAGAATTTAAAAATACGAAATATCTAATTGGTAAGCAGTTAAAAAAAAAATCAATGAAGGGTGTTCTTTATTTTTTGCTGAAACAAGAGTGTATTAAATAAACCTTAAAGCGATGCACCAAAATGAGAGTGTTCTCACCATAAACCCTTGCAAGTTTCAATATCGGGAAATGAATGCATAGTGCACGCATATTTAGAAAAAGCGCAGTGCTGCAAATGCACCAGTATTTAAAGACCATACCACTGCATGCATCAACACTCATTGCACCTCAACTTCAAGGCATTAACTCAAATTCCACCTTCCAACTACACTTTCTTACTATTATGACTACCCCTCATCTTCTTCATCTTCTTCTTCTTCTACCTACCATGCTCTTCCACCTTCTCTTCTTATCCGTTACACTCCCCTTTCCCTCAGAAGCCTCCGACGCTCAATGGCAGCTCCTCCAAAAGACCATCGGCATCGTCGCCATGCACATGCAGCTCCTCAACAACGACCGTCTCATCATCTTCGACCGCACCGACTTCGGCTACTCCAACCTCACCCTCCCCAACGGCACGTGCCGCCACGACCCCTCCGACAAAGTTATCCAAACAGACTGCACCGCTCACTCCCTCGAATACGACGTCGCATCCAACACCTTCCGCGCCCTTTTCGTCCAAACCGACGTCTGGTGCTCCTCCGGCGGCGCAGTCGCCAACGGCACCCTCATCCAAACCGGCGGATACAACGACGGTGAACGCAAAATAAGGTCCTTTGCTGCATGCGAATCGCTTGAAGACTGTGAGTGGCAAGAAACTGATAATGCTCTGGCCGTAAGAAGATGGTACTCCACCAATCACTATTTACCAGATGGACGACAAATCATAATCGGAGGGAGAAGACAATTCAACTATGAGTTTTACCCCAAGAGAAAAGCAACAGAGAATATCAAACCCTACGTGTTACCGTTTCTGTTTCAGACCAATGATAAGGGCGCGGAAAATAATCTTTATCCGTTTGTTTTCTTAAACGTGGACGGAAATCTTTTTATTTTCGCCAACAACCGTGCGATTCTGTTCGATTACCAGAACGACGCCGTTGTGAGAACGTACCCCGAGATACCCGGGGGAGACCCAAGGTGTTATCCTAGTACCGGTTCCGCGGTTTTGCTACCTTTGAAGAATTTGGAAGCGGCGAATGTCGAAGCTGAGGTTTTGGTCTGCGGTGGGGCCCGCAGAGGGGCTTTTCAGCTTGTGCCCACGGGGGTTTTCTCCGCAGCGTTGGATTCTTGTGCGCGGATTAAGATCACTGATCCGAATGCCACGTGGGTGGTGGAGACCATGCCGATGGGACGGGTCATGAACGACATGGTGATGCTCCCCAACGGCGACGTTTTGATCATAAACGGAGCTCAATCGGGAACGGCGGGGTGGGAGAACGCGGAGAATCCGGTTCTTGAACCGGTTATTTATAAAACAAACGGTTCGAACGGGTCGCGGTTCGTGTTGCAACCCGCTTCGGATATTCCTAGGATGTATCATTCGACGGCTACTTTGGTTCGCGACGGAAGAGTTATCGTAGGTGGGAGCAACCCTCACGAGAAATACGTGTTCTCTAATGTGTCATATCCTACGGAGTTGAGTTTGGAAGCGTTTTCACCTTATTATTTGGACTCTCAGTTTTCACCTCTACGTCCCCTTATTTTAGAGCCTTCTTCTCATGTGAACTTGATGTATGGCGAGAAATTCAAGATGAGTATTGATGTGAATGGTACTCTTGTGCCTGAGTTATTGTCCGTGACCATGTTGGCGCCGCCATTTAACACGCACTCTTTTTCTATGAATCAGAGGTTGTTGGTGTTGTCGATGGGTGAAGTTAAGGTTACGGGAAATTCTAGTTGTGAATTTGTAGTGACGGCGCCAGTTTCTGCTGTTCTTGCACCACCCTCGTTTTATATACTTTTTGCTGTTCATCAAGACATTCCTAGCGAGGGAATTTGGATCAAGATGCAATGATTTCTTCTTTGTGTTTCTTGCTTCAGAATAATTAATTGTGCCTCCACCACTTGTATAAATTCTTTTCAACTTCTTGTTATTGTTTGAAACTATTTAGTGTTTAACCTTGAATGTCTAAGTTGTATGGAACTGATCTGTAGATTGAAATTTTACTTTTATATACACAGATAGATCAAATTACATTTTACTAAATGTTATTTGTGAATAATTTTATAAATATTATATATGAGAAACCATAGTTCAATTTAACGTTGACTTTGAAAATATATAATCCTAATCAAAATAATATATATATTATGAGAATTATTTTAAGATATTTCTTATATTGTAGGGAATTTTACTCTATAAATATTAAAACTCACATATTTACAATCATTTAAATAAACCCAACTAGCACGAATAAGTAAGCTGAGCCTACATTATAACTATAGTATAATAGTATCTTAGCCCAAACTAGCTAGAAAAAAAATAGTAAAGCATAAAAAAGGACTTGGACCACGCGTGTTAAATTGTTCGATGGAATCGTACTGGATTTGTTTTTGTCACCCCGTATTTATTAAGTTCGCCTCCAACTTTGTGAAAGGAAATGGAAAAACTGTGAAAACCAAGGCATGGAAATATATTTTTATTGTGTATATGAACACGTGTTGATGAGATATTTATATGGATTCAGATATAAATAATTTCAAACTGATTAAGAAATTATTTTATTATTTTCAATTAAAAAAATACTTCATTCGTCTCATAATAAATAAATATCGTGTAAGAAGAAAAAATAAGTTTTAATTTATCATTTTAATGTAAGATTATTTTTTTTATACATCTAATAATCTTAACTACGAAAAAAAAAGTTATAAATAAATTAGTTATGACAAGGCTAATTTTATAAAGTTGCTATTTTTTCATCTATTTATTAGTTTCCTCGATTTATGATTAAAAAGAAAACCTAGAAGGACATTTATATGGGATGAAGGGGTAATTTTTTTTACTTATATTTAAGTGTAAAGAGAGGTACAGAATATTAACATATTTATTAGCTGTGTTTGTGAACAATATTGATTAAGATATACAACAATAGTAAGTATATTTAAATATAAGATAGATTTTGTATAAATAGAGAAAAAAATGTGAAATTGAAGTGTTGTTGATAGAAAGTGTGATTCGAATTTAAAATGGTGAAGTAAATACTGGAATTAGTTATGAATTAAAGTGATAAGATATAGATGGTAATAAGAATAAGAAGTGAGTAAATAAGGTAGGTGAAGAATTGGAAGGATTAGAGAAAGTGGAAGAGGAGAAGGTGAAAACGAGTAATGGGGAGTGGTGGAGGGATGAAGAAGGTTTGTGGTAAAGGCCACCATGAATCAACTGAAAATGTTTTGATGAGATGGTGGTGGCAAGCAACAAGAGCTGTGCCACTAACGTAAAGAGCCATCTATCTTTACTTTCAACCAACCCAACAAATCACAACCCTAACGCACGTGCCCTATGTCACTTTGTTCGGTAACCATACCAACACTATCATTCACTCATCTCAGTATCTTCCTTATATTTTCATTTTTTAACATCACATTTTTACTGTATATACTATTCACCCATGTAAATGTAAGATAATTATTCAAGTTTTCTACATTCATCGATGAATGGATAAAAATAAATTTTCAAACAACTTTAACCATAAAAAGAACATTTTCTTTGTCCGTATTAATTATTTTGGAGCATGGCCGGTTTTAGCTTTCTTAAAGTCAAGATCAAAAGGGGAAAATAACTGAAAATAATTAGAAAAGGTGAAGAAAAAAAAATAATACCACAAATAAATGTGGATGTGCATTCTAATTGGATGGTTAAAAGCGGAAAGAAAGACACGAAGCGGTGACTTAATAACTCACGCATTTAATTTATTTATTATATTTATTTTTCTGCATACGAAATGATAAAACCAAGAAAAATAAGGAAGTAAAGAAAAGCCGATAAAGAAAGTGGCATTGCGTAGGTACAGATACAGACACAACCCGGTAAAAACCTCCAACCTAGTGCCGCACGATTTCTCTTTACTTCTCTCTTTCTCTCTCTCTCTTGCTCGCGGAGGTTAGGGTTTCTTTCCACCTTCAATTTCTCGCTTCGTTTTGTCTTTGACTTGCTTTGACTTGCTATTTCTCACCTTCGAGTATCCGAACCTTTTTGCATCCTCTGATTTTGGTTTTGCTCGTAAGTAATTGCTCACGTTCGCTGCAATTGCTTCCTCTAGATTTTAATTTTTGTTTGTAGTTTTAGTCTTACAGCTTTTAGTTCGGGTCCGACGTTTCACTGTCTCGGAATCTGTTATTGGTTGAAAATTTGGATCTTCGACCAACCGTTTTGGAGATCCAGGAGCTGAGGCTTTAAATTTTTTGTACGGAAATGCGTTTAAGTTATGTTATTCATTGACCCCCATGGTATAAGGAGGGGCTGTGGAAATAGATTTAGCTCTGTTTTTTTTTTTTTTTTTGCATGAACTTCTGGGGAAGAAAATTAGAAGCTAAAATTAGCTTTTAGAGAAATTAAATGAGAGGCCTTTTATAAAAGTTGAAGTGTATAATTTGATTTCAGATTTTTATGCTGCATAATTTTATTTCAGTAAATTCGACAAACTTAATTCATTTTTTTTTTCACATAAATATTTATTCAATATTCTTTTCAAACGAGTGCTGCTACTGGCCAATGGGAATGAGCTAGTTAGCGAGTGTTTTGGTTAGAAGAAAAGCAAGTGAGTACGAAGATATATTTATTGATATTCAGTTATTGTCAGGTCATGATATTCAGTTATATACATTTATTGAATGTATTGAGGAGTAATAGGTAGTGAAGAGAATATCATCCAACACTTGGCTATTGATTGATATTCAGTTACCCATCGGGTCATAAATACGATGTTAAAAAAAATAATAAAAAAAATCGGTTTTGCTGTATTGAATTGTATCCAAATCTTTGAGTTCGAGAATGTTCACTTCTTTCACCTTATTTCTTTTTGCAGTGCTCTTCCACTCTGGTTTTCCATATTTATTCAGTTTTGACGTTGTTCTGGAGTACTGAATTGTCAATGAAGAAGTTTTTGTGTGGGTCTTTGCTTGAATCGTCTTAGATCAAGAGGTTGTTATGTCTCCCTTCCCCCTTGTTCAGTTTATATTTTTGAATTAACGCATCTCATCTCCGGATTAAAAAAAATCTAAGGTCAACAATCAAGACAGGATGTTTTCAGATTTTGGATGAAAATTATATTTCAGAACAGTGCATTTAAAACTTGCTTTTCTGTCAAATGATATTGGATTTAGGAGTTTGGCCTTCCTTTCATGAAAGTACTGTTTGAAGAGGACCTTAGTTATATGTTGCCATCATTATTTTGTGTGTATTTATCCATGAATTATGTGCTCACAACATTATAATCACACCAGGATTCTCTCTATCCACTCATTATACCTCCCCCCTCTCAATATGCTTTATCTTTCTTCAAAGGTTCAACCTTTATTGTTTCATTATTGCTTCCTTTGAAGTTCTGAAATACTAATAATGACTAATAACTATGATATGACGTTATGGTAATTTCTGGAACTTTAGTCTTTTTTCTATTTTAATTGCTGTTGTAACTGCTTACTACACTACTACTATTGATGTTGCTGTGGTAACTCTGCTTACTGCATTACTACCATGTCTGCAGTTCATATCCACTTGTTCGATATTTCCTTTTAAGGTTTCTGAAAACTTTTAAACTGCTTTTTATGCTGGAATGCAAGTATTTAAATCATACATGTAGAGCAGTAGACTCCCCTTGCTAACCCCAAATTTGCCGAAGTTCCCCTGCACTATTTTTATCCCAGATTTTGTTGAGGTTGAATATGCAAGTCTTTTATAAAGTGGTAGTTGTTTGCAAGTTTCATTCATTATTGTATGTAAACTTACCAAGTCACATTCTTGTATAGGTTTACATTTGATCAAGTACCTGCTATCCCTATGTATAAGCATGGTAAGTATTTTAAACTTTGTGACATCCATTCTTCAAGGGAGTTGTCGATAGAGTGATTCCTTCCTACCCAATATTCTGCACCCTAAGAAAGTAGAGGACAAAAGATATACTCTAACTATCCCAAGTTGCCAATATAAACTGTGAAGAGTTTCTATGAATGCAGGAATTCTGGCATACTGTTGTTTGATCAAACAAGTTCCATACTGGTTGAGGAAGCCTAGAATCAATATTTAGTTTTTGCCACAGTTTGTGTTTCTGATGGATGATGCTGGGCATCGTGAAAATGGAAGGCACAAAGCAGATCAATATAAACCTGCTCAGGGACAGGTATATTAAGATACATTTATGCTCATGTATAAATTCATCAACAAATTTACTATTCATTTTTGAGCAAACAAACAATTTTGTAATTTCTGTGTGCTCTCTCTTTTGAGAAAAAGATGCTGACTTTGATAATATTTATCTTTCCTTGCAGTGGTTGATGCAACATCAGCCTTCCATGAAGCAGATCATGGCAATTATGGCCGAAAGAGATGCAGCCATTCAAGACAGAAATCTGGCCATTTCTGAGAAGAAGGCAGCATATGCTGAGCGTGACATGGCATTCCTGCAGCGAGATGCTGCGATTGCAGAACGAAATAATGCAATTTTGGAACGAGATAATGCGATTGCAACTCTTCAGTATCGAGAAACCTCCTTAAGTAGTGGCAGTATGCCGTCATGTCCTCCGGGATGCCAAATTTCACGTGGTGTCAAGCATATACATCATCCCCAGCAACAGGTACACCATATACCTAACATGGGTGATCCTTCTTACAACACACGGGAAATGCACACAACTGATGCCCTCCCTGCAGCCCCCATCATTTCTGAGGCTGGGAAATCAAGGCGGGCCAAGCGGCCCAAGGAACCAAAGTCAACTTCACCTAATAAGAAGACAACAAAAGCAGCAAAAAAAGTAAAAAAGGAGAGCGAAGACTTGAATAAGGTTATGTTTGGGAAGCCACATGAGTGGAAGAATGGTCAGGAAATGGTCAACGGAGGTGATGATCTGAACAAGCAGTTAGCAGTGTCTAAGGCTGATTGGAAAGGTCAGGACTTGGGGTTGAACCAAGTGGCTTATGATGAGTCAACCATGCCAGCGCCAGTATGTTCTTGTACTGGTGTCCTGAAACAGTGTTACAAATGGGGTAATGGAGGTTGGCAGTCTGCCTGTTGCACAACCACTCTGTCAATGTATCCACTTCCTGCAGTGCCAAACAAGAGACATGCCCGGGTTGGAGGTAGGAAGATGAGTGGTAGTGCATTCAACAAGCTGCTTAGTCGCCTTGCCGCAGAAGGTCATGATCTGTCAAACCCTGTTGACCTCAAGGACCATTGGGCCAAACACGGCACCAACCGATACATCACAATAAAGTAGATTGTGAGAAATTATTTCTGGGGCAGCATTACATATGATTAAAAACAGCTTTTAGTGATCAATTGTGGATTGTCAAGTCGAGCGAGGAAAATAATGTCAAGTGTAAAGGTCATCTGTGAAAGCTTAATGATTATAGTATGCCCGTACCTATATTTAGGATGCGTAACGGTGCTGGATGTTGGCTAAATGAAGGGGTTGAAGAAATGACCAAAGTAATCAGTCATCCTTGCCATTTTTACGCATTTAATCTTCTGAGATGTTCTGGTGGCACCGATGGCATGTGTAGAAAGTCTGCATGGTCGATAAATAGTTGTTAGATAGTCTTGGTTAATCCATCTAGTTCATAAACCCGAATAATTGTAGACTCGTGTCCTCAGTCATCCTGGAACCCTTTATGCGTTAGTATGTAAAATCGACTATGTATGTTAATTATTCCCCTGTTTCGTGTTTGGTATTTTCCCTACACGTTGGATCCTATCCATGACTATTAGTTTAGTTTTTATTGGTGATTATACAGGAGGAAGCGAATATGGAGAAAATAGTTGACGTCTGTTTGGGTATGGCATGCATGCTGATTTAGAAACTTCGTAGACCGGGATTCTGTTCTTATTATTTTTAAAAATTTATTTTTAAGAAATTTTTGTATTTAAAAATATTATTTTTCATCAAATATAATTATACTTGCTTTTCTCAAGCCAAATCTTGATTGTTTAAATTTTAGATCAATTATTACATTTTACAAAGTAATTGCTTCTATATTTTTCTCAATTTAAAAATGTACTTTGTAAAACTAATTTTTTTAAACTTAATATTAAATATTCATTTGCTTTTAATGTTAGACAATTTTCTCTAAATGTGTATTTTATGTCTTCACTTAAATTTATTCAATTTAGAGATGGATAATCGTTTATGATTGAAAATTGAGATGCTTGCTACTTTAGCTACAGTGGTTTGTAATGGTGTGCATGGAGTATTCCAATGGTTTGGTAGCCATGAGCCCATTTTTTTCTGTCCTTGTAAGTTGCTGGAAATTCAATACTTAGATTACCTTCCTAACTTGAACATCTTTGCGTGCATGTAATCACACATTGCTCGTTAGGTGCACCTATCTATGGTAACTGGAGAGCTTTCAAAACATTTTGAGAAAACTTTAATGCAATTTTATCTATAAACAAATTCGTCTGTGAATTTGCTGAGAACTCTGAATAAATACTTTTATGCAGCCTAACAGTGCATGTCAGATTACAAATTTTCAGCAGCTACCATATCAGCCAGGGATAACTGTAAAACGATTGTTCTCATCAGCCACAGCACTGTTTAGATACCACACTAACAAATTCAGTATGTATTAGGGTCTGTAGATAAATGTGAAAATAATGAAAAACATTCTCTGATATTCTGAATCCATGTATACAAGTAGCCTCATCTCTGCCAAATGGAAGACGCAAGCAACTTGCATTTCAGCCAAATGAAAGACTTTCATCATTGGCTACAACAGGTAAATGTGTATATTATCTCAGTTCTTAACCACCACCATCTTTAGTTTTGGAAAATCATAATCATAGAGATCACATCCAAACTTAGGAAAAAAAAATCACGATCAAGGTGAAGAAGATGTTAAATTATTCTTAAAAATTCTAAAGGATAATATGAAACTCTTTTAATTACATTAATTAATTTTGTTTATCTTATATTTTACATAGCATCATAAGTTCTAGTTTTTTAAGGATAAAATTATACTTTGTTCAACGGTTGACTTTTAAAAGAAGTTAAGAATTTATGTTATCTATAATAACCAGTAAAAAAAAATTACTTAAATTTATACACTAAAGAGTTAATCAGGTGAAAACAAAAAAAGTTTAAAGTAAATAATTTACATCTAAATTTTTAAACAACTTCAAATATTCATATAGTTTAAATTATAATCAAAACTCAAGTACAATAGTTTTATAAAATTAGGCTTTATTTTTCATATTTATTTTTTATATTTATTATTTATACAAAATTAATTATATGTTAGAGTGTCAAAAAAAAAAATTTAATTTTTAACAAATATGAAAATATATGTACTTTAAATATAAAGAAATATTTAAATTTTTTTACATAATATTTTTATGTTTATTTTTACATATTATATTTATATTTTTTAAGATCTTAATTTGCATAAAAATATTAGTAAAAGAAATAGAAATTATTATAATAAAATTATACATTACTCATATATTTAATTTAATAACTTATTAAAGTTAAAATAAAAATTATAAAATTATAAAATCTAATCACACATTTTTTTAATAAAATTTATTAATTAATAAGATAAATATATCTAATAATAAATTTAAATATAATTTTTACTCATATTTATTAGGATTTATGATTTGTGTGATTAAAATTAATTTTAGAATCTAATAAAATCAATTCTATAGTGTAATTTTATGTGGATGTATTTTGACATGATTTATCTACTAAATTTTTAAATGAATGTGACAAAAATGAAAATAAATCTGAATCATTGAATTTAAAGTCTGATATTGATTTAAAAAATAATGTAGTAATGACTCTTTTTAAATATATTTTAAATATAATTATATCAATTATATATTTTTTTAAAATTAATAATTTTTTTAGGTATAAGATACGGGTTATAAAACTACTAACAAACTAAGCCTAAACCAAGAATGATGATTGATTACACCCAAATCAAATTTTGGGGTCTCAAAAAATTGAAAGATTCACCATTTCCCCCCACTAAAGACGTTTAGAAAAGAAATAAATTTGTGAAAAAAGGGCGTGATGTATATATCTAATAACGCGAAGGAAGCATTAATTGTGCGCGTGCTATAAGCTACTTCATTTTCTATTAATACTTAATAATGAATTGAAATAAAATAAAATAATTGAACAGAGTGTAACATTTACGCTACCTGCAAAATCAATCAATCAGAGCTTAAAGAATAATAAAGAAGTTTAAAAAAAAATATAAAGAGTAAATAAAGAAAGAAAGAGAGAGGGACAAATTCCAACTATAAAAGTAGTAAAAGGAAAAGAAAATCTGCAGACAGCGACAGAGCAGAGCCAAAATCTAATTTCCCACATAATAATAATAATTATTTCTTTCCTTTTTCATATTTTAATTCATAATAATAATAATATTATCCATTTTCGTTTATTATTTTTTGATTAATTAATAATTATTAAGAATAATAATTTTAGATGAATAATCAAAAGTTGGGTTGTTGTTGCTACTCTCGAAAACCGAAGGACAATCCACTCTTTATTATCCTTTTTTTTTATATTTGAGAGCACTCGGGCACATACTTTCACTCGGTAAAATTCAATTAGGGTTTCATTTTCTTCTTCTTCACCCCACTGTCACTGCGCACACCCAGTTCTCCCCTTACCCTCTCCCTTGCTCCTAATCTTTTCCCGCCATTTCCCGCGTTTCATTTCCCCATATTTTGAATACTAGCCGTTAGATCTGTCATTTTTCATTTTTTTTAATTTTTTTTTTCTGTTTTCGAAAAAGCTTTCGACCGTTGCTCTCGCCGGAGTGAACGGGAATGTCTGCGTCCGAAGCGGAGAAGAAGGTGGAGGAAGAGAAGGAGGAGGTCAAAGGGGGAGAACTCTTGTTCTGCGGTGCCACGTGTTGGGATATCATTGGCCGGCGCAGGGGCACCATCGACGGCAACCTCGTCTCTCCCTCGCGCCTCCGTCCTCTCGTCGGCGTTGATATTCGTTTCGTCGCGTCTGGTTGCGGTAACTTGAACAAACCCGTTTCTTTGTCTTTGAAGTTCACTTTCTTGAAAGTTATTCTGTTACGTTATGAGCTATGGCTCGTGTTTTAAACTGTTCTATCGTTGGTGAGAATGCAGTGTCTTGTCACTGCGTGGCATTGGACGTTGAAGGGCGCTGCTATACTTGGGGACGGAATGAGGTATGATTATGAAGTTTATGTACACACTCTTGTGTTTTAAGTTATTCAAGTTTTGCGTCTAATTTGTGAGATTTGGTGTGCAGAAAGGGCAACTGGGTCATGGAGATATGATTCAGCGTGATAGACCAACTGTTGTGTCTGAACTTTCCAAGTGAGTGAATGATTTGTTGCGGTTGATGCTGATGTGGTTTTGCCGGTTTTTCCGCCTTTGGTTATGAATCTAGTGCTAGTTCCTTGTTTAGTGTTGTCTATGAGTGTAGGCAAGAATATGTGCTCATAAACAAGTTGTTAATGGTTGCGTGGCTAAGTACTTTGGAAGAATGTCCTGTGTACAAGTATTGGTGTGTTTGTGTATGCGTTGCCACACTTTTAGGAAGAAGCAGCAATGTATTTTGGTTTTGGTTGTTTTTCAGTTTGGTGATTCGCCAATGTAAAACAGACACTATAATATTTCTCTTTAACTTACATATGGATGTTGAGTTCGACGTTTGTCTATCTTTAAACCCTTCCCTATTTTAGGGTTAATTTTATATTGATCTGTAGTGTATTCTGTCATTTAAGATACAAAATTGTCAAAGCTGGAGCAGGGAGGAACCATACAGTGGTTGTTACGGAGGATGGAAATTCCCTGGCCTTTGGATGGAACAAACATGGACAACTAGGTTCAGGTTCTGTGAGAAATGGTATGTATTTTCTAGTGGATCTATCTGTTAAATTCTGTAGTTCTGCTACTGTATTTTTAATGACACCTATTGTTTTCATGAATGTTAGTATGGTCAAATCATTATCTGCACTCTTCTATATATAAAATCTGTGTAGAATAATGGTTGCCTTGTGGTTAGTTATTGGGATGCTGGTGGTAATACAAATTACAAAGTACTGTTATATATTGTCCTTCCACCAAGATGAGATTGATAGCTGATGTAAAACTTTGCATATCTTCCAGTTGTACTTTTGCTTATATGCAGTAAGAATTACTTAATCTTGTAGAGATTGACAATTTGATATTCTGTCATGCTTTGTCTTGTGCAGAAATTGAGTCATCACCTGTTCGCTGTCTTGTGTCTGAAGTAAAACATACTGCTTGTGGTGGTGACTTTACTGTGTGGTTATCTTCCGTTGAAGGAGTTTCTATACTGTATGGTTTCTTAATGGAGATTGTATTCTGTTTTCTTGATTCTCTGTCCTCAGGCATGAATATTCTTGCTTGGGATGCAATTCTTGTTGATTTTCATTTTTTTTCTTTTGCTTTGATTCCCAGAACTGCAGGGCTTCCACAGTATGGACAACTTGGGCACGGAACAGATAATGAGGTATGCTCAAGGAAGATGTTTCATGGTCTTTCTTGTCTCAAGATGTGTGTGTCCTTATTTTAATTTAAACCCATGGGACGCAGGAAGCTGTATTCTAGTGGTTGTATATGAACTATTATCTTCAGATTTAAAGGCCAGTTGATCAGATGCCGTGTGCTTGGGGCCATTTAGGTACCATTGAGCTTATAATGGTTGCCAGGGTTTAATAAATTTCACAACTACAATGATTGAATTTTGACTTGTGTTTCCCTCTTGCTATGACAGGCATACGTTTAACATAGGTTTTTTAGTGCTGATATTTTTCCCTTGGCTTTACTGCATCAATTTTATTTGTTTTTTCTTCAAATAATTATTTCAGTATGCTCAGTTTAATAAAGTACTTGCAACTTTTAAAATAATATTGAATTCAATATTTTAACATTCAGCAGACTATATATTTATACATGCCACTGGTTTTCTGGATTAAGTCCTTGATTAGTCCTACTCCTGGTGGAAATAATCTTTAATAGGTACTTTCTCCTTTGCTAGTTACTTGGCTTCGTTAATTGTGCCTCTTACAGTGAGGAAATATGTTTTATGTTATGGAAATTCTTTCCTTCTCTTGAAAACAGAATTAAAACTTGTTTATTTTTAAACAAGACTACCAATTATGACAGGAATGCTTAATGATTTTTGTAGTTGTATTGTAGATTTAGAAACATTGAAAAAGAATTATAAAATAATGGACAAGAGGACTAAATCTAATTAGTAATTATTAAATAAGCAATCAGGTTTTGTATCAGACTTTTGCTTACTTTATTTTCTTGTGAATCATTTCCCACATATTCTCTAGTTGCCATCTATGGCTAGCATTTTACCTGATCATCTTAGTGAGTTTCTTACATGCCAACACGAATTATGAGAAATTATAACAATTGATGTAATAATGGTTAATTATTTTCTTTCAAGAATAAATTAATTTTCTTACAGATAATATGACTAAATAAAAAGCTTTTATTCTCCTTGCTTTTGATTTTTTAACTCAAGCTTTGTCTAACTGAAGATTCAATCGTTTATTTTTCATTCCCATTTGATTCTGCTTACTGTTATATACGTTCACATGCATAGAGCTGCAAGGAACAGAAAGCTTTACCTAATTTTGCATATACCTGCAGTATAATTCCAAAGACAGCTCTGTGAAGTTGGTTTATGAAGCCCAGCCACGCCCTCGAGCCATTGCTGCTCTTGCTGGGGAAACAATTGTCAAAGTGGCATGTGGAACAAATCATACAGGTGGTTGTTATTCCTTTCTTTATCTTGGTTATATGACCTTATTTACTACTTTTACTTAATTATTTTTTATTTTGGATTTTTAGTGGCGGTGGATAAGAATGGCTTTGTCTACACGTGAGTAATCCTTTGGTGTTCTACTTCAATGATTTGGTTCCTTCTGTTTAAGGTTATAATTGTTGATTACTTGTGTGTACAGGTGGGGTTTTGGTGGCTATGGAAGGTTGGTCCTTAGTTCAAGATTGGATTGGCAATGAATGTTCTGTGAACTCCCAATAAACTGGAATTATCAGTATTCTTGTTCGAATTGGTTTTTAGCATTTGGTCCCTTGTGTTCAAAGTTTCATTAAACCTTATGGGTTATGTAGGCTAGGACATAGGGAGCAGAAGGATGAGTGGGTCCCACGTCGTGTTGATGTTTTTCAGAATAGAAATCTTTTGCCGCCTGATGCTATTATTTCAGCTGGTGCTGTTAGTTCTTCATGTACTGCAGGTTTGCTTCACACACTTACATATGGAAATGAAAATTTTCTTGTATTGTTACTTGATATTTATTTTAAAATTTTGTTTAGTGGTTAGCTGATGGTTTGTTAAAATAGTCGAAAATCTGTAGTCTTTGCTTCTGTACTTGATAATTTATAATTCATTACTTTACATAAGAGAATTAAAAATTCTCGTGTTAATTTTGGCAATGGTTTAATAAATTTATCCTAATGGTTATACTGACCAAGGATGGGTACATTCCACAGAATGGTTTTTGCTTTCAGTTTCAATGCTGGTTCTTTTTTCATTTCAGGTGGTGGGCAGTTGTATATGTGGGGCAAATTAAAGAACACGGGTGATGACTGGATGTATCCAAAGCCTCTAATGGATTTAAGGTTGTACTTTATTCCATGGTTTGGATGATAATTCTTGGTGTATGTAATTCTTGTTAATAAGTTCTCTTCTCCAACAATTTTACTTGGTGTTGATTAAAGTATTCTATGTTTACTTTGGTAAATAGTGGGTGGAATATACGATGCATGGATTCAGGCAATATGCATCATTTTGTTGGGGCTGATTCCTCTTGCATAAGTTGGGGACATGCTCAGAATGGAGAGCTGGGATATGGACCTACTGGACAGAAGTATGTTTATGCGGCTCTTTCTAGGGGGATGGGGGTGTGGACAAGTAATCTCTAATTATTATGTTGCCTTGATTTCTTACTTTCTTATTCTGTTTGCTTGTCCTTTAGGTCTTCAGCTGTTCCCAAGAAAGTGGATATACTTGAGGGTATGCATGTAATAAGGTAGGTAGTGGCCGTTTGTTCCATTTTATCTCACCTTCCTCTTTTTTATTGGTGCTGTGAGTCTATTTTCCACTTTGAATTTGTTTTTGGTAGCAAACATTTGGTAATGGTTAGTTATGAAGTTATGCTTTGATGCAATGAATATTATTGTAATCACAAGTTGCTTTTCAATAATGCGATATAATTTTTATACAATTAAGATTGTTATTTATATGGATGAGAAAAATGAGTAATGATCTAAATATTTTGTTATTTTCTAACAGTGTTGCTTGTGGTATGGGTCATTCCATGGTTATTGTTGATAGAGCAAATGTTGCTGATCGACTTGACCAGGTAGCTCTTAAATCTTTCATATTATTATCTTAGAAGTTCATCTGCCTGTCTTTATCGTATTAAGTTCTCAAAGGATTTAACAGGGTCTGTTATTATATTTTTGGCTGCTTCTGGCTGAAATCACTAGATCGCAGTGAGTGTTGTTGTGAGCTATTTATCTGTTCAATACTGAAACTAGTAGATTGTTTTCTGTTCTCATTTTATTCTGTTGAGTATTATGAATAGATTTAGGAAGTTGATATTACCATGCAGTAAATTTACATCAATCTTGTATTTTTAACACTAAAATGTTGTCCTTGATATGTCCTCTTCATTGCATCACGTCCGCTGTTTACTTTATCTTATGTATCAATGTGTAGTTTACTTTATCTTATGTTACGTATATGTAGTGTACTTTGTCTTATAATATGATGTACACAACGCCTAACGCCTCCTTTGTCTGCAGCTTGATATATATGATGGGAAAGCTGTTGGTGAAGGTATGTTACTTGCTATAATTCAAATTAGTTTTAGGTCTACACTGTACAATCTAGCCCTAATGCAAAATGCTAATTTAAGGGTGGTGGGGTGGAATCCTAATTGCTGAAGATATTTTCCTTATTCATCTGAACTGTTCAGAAAGAAGACTTTTAACAATCTGGTAGGAATCTGAATTGATGCTGATTTCAATGTGCTTTGCCTGCAGGTATTCATGCTGTAAATAAAACTTCAGTTCCTAAGCAGGCTGCTAAAAAGGGTGCAAAGGCAGCTGAAAATTCGAAGAAGAGGAAAAAGTCAAAAGATTCATCTGAGTCAGAAGAAGAAGAGGATGCTGAAGAAAGTGACGACAGTGAGGAGGATGAAATTAATGGTGAGGCGGAGGTGAAAAGGCCACGTAGCCGAGGTAAGGCATCCAATACTTCGGGTGCCAAGGGCAAGGGCTCTGCCGCAAAGGGAAAAGGCTCAGCGGCTAAGGAAAAAAGTGGTGGCCGAGGACGGGGTGGGACTTCAGCTAATAAGAACAGTTCTAAATCCCCTCAGTTGAAATCTGGTAAGAGAGGTAGACCCCGTAAGTCATGACTTAGTTTTTTGGTTGGAAATTTTGTTCTCTATGTACCTACTAGAGAATTGTAGCATGTAATTCATTGGTCGGTGATTATACTAGTGTTTCAGTACTTCTAAAATTTAATCCCGCTAACTACTTTATGCAAAATTTTGAGAAACATGTTGAATTTGCTGGCTGTTTTGGAACGCAGAGGCAAGAATTGCCTGCTAGTTATTATAATTTATTTTAATGAGGATGCTTTTGTTGCTTCAATTTCCATATATATATATTGCCACGTGCCCTCCTCTCTATCTTTTTCTATTTTTTACTTAATCTATTGTTCTGTTGTATTTGTTAAGTTTGAGGCGGATCAAGTGGTTTTGTATTTAAATTATTTTGCATTTTATCGGAAGTATGAGCTTTGGCGCAATGATAAGTTCAAGAGCCTCTGGCAGAGTGGTATATGGATATGGACGTCTCAAGTGAGTCGGGTTCCCCACCCCAGCAGTGCTCCATGTAATCAAACAATATAAATGTGTGAAGTTATTGGAAAATAATTATGTGCTTTCGATTATAATGTTGTCCTTTTTCCCTCGTATTGTAGCAGCATGTGCATGTTCTAACCTGTATGGGTAAGCCATTGTCGGTCTACTTTGCGTGAGTTGACTGAGTGGTTAACAATGCACCACTTCATTCATTACTTCATTCATTAGGTGAATCTTTATTTATTCAACTATAAAAATGCAGATATGTTTGTCTATAATCTTATTTTTGTATACAATTATTTATTTAATTAATTAAACATTGCCGTAAAGAGGATGTTGTTGCTACTATTTGTTACTTGCAATTTTTTGTCAAACGCTAGTAAACCTTTCTGGTGTTGTCCTTGTTTAGGAAATAACTAGATGAGGAATCGATGAATGAAAATTGGTGAATAGAATGAAGAAACATGTTAGATTTAAGAAAAATAATGCAATACCAAGTGAAGAATAGAGTAGAAATAACTAGTGGGTTATATAGTTTAAAATTTTTATTGTCTTATTTTCCTTCAATTAAAAATATTAACTTTTTTAATATTCACTTATTTCCATTTTCTATTCTATTTTTATTTACCAAATGTTAAATTAGTAACACCATTAGAAGAAGATTTATATCGTCACAATTTCATGAGATTGCCTGCAAATGAAGTGAATGTAAAACGAAGATAGAAAGGCTTGTTTATATTGACTTTTACGATGCCTTAAGTATTGTAGAGACAATTTTTAATAAGCGTAAAGAATTTCGAACATTTAAGTGCTCACTTAATTTATACATGTTAGTTATCGGTGATTTTAGTCATTAGAAAACACTAACTTTTAACATAAAAAAAAATCAAGTGATAGTGAGTATAATGAGTTTTATTTGTAGAGCTCATAAGAGGTAACAAAGTACCCTAGGAAACTTATAATAACTCTAAAGGAACTAAACACTCGTAAAAGATACCAATGATTTTTTGGCTAAATAAACAATCAAGAATATTTTCTTTTCTTATATTTCCTTCGGCATTAAAAGTTATTAGTAAATATTAAAAAAAATGTTGAAAGACATTACTAAAAGCCAATAATCTTTCAGATTCTTCGGGTTATGTAATAAAAATTCATCTTAACACGATTTGTACACTAAACTAGAAAAATAACGGATTGACATTCTAATATATGTAGTATTTAACATTTTAACTTCGAAAAATGCTTCAAGTCATGCTTTCTCTTTACAAGTAATTAAAATTGTCAAAATCTCGGGGAGCATGAGTAGTCTAAGTACCTCGAAATTAACCTTTTCTTTTATCTCGTTAGAATTTTGTTTGGCAACAACACTTACAATAGTTATGGAAGTAGATGTAAATTTCATCCCACATTATATTCAACTTTGCCAATGTGTGTTACCGTTTTATATATTTTTATATTAAAAATAAATATTTTTTTAAATAAAAAACTTCATGTTTTTATCTTATTAACTAATGGCCATTGACATGAATTTAAAAAAAAAAAAAAACTAAGATATTGTACATGACAAAATCTTGTTATTTTATTGAGTGAGTAGCAAATTTTTATGCATCGCACAAACACTTTTAAATAATAAATTATGAATATCGATAAAGTCAACTACTTTAAGGGAAAATGAAGTATAATTTTTTGCTAAAAACTTTTGATAGTCTTTACTATAAAACCTTTCACAAAATTTTAGAAGCATTCTATATTTGTCTTTCGTAATCATTGAGCCTTTCTAATTCCTAATTTTTATTGAGGTGGAGAATGTAGGGGAATTTGACTGCAGGTTGTTGTAGCCTCATCCTCTATGGTTGTGCAGTTTGTATCTAGCTTGGTATAAAGCATCCAATCATGATATTTGATTGAGGAATATATAGAGATTAGATTTGGCTGAAAGGGCCTTGTAGACATATAGGACCAAAGGGAGTAGTTGTCTTACCACACTATTGTCTGCGTGATCTTTAAGAGAAGTAAATAATGATCTAAGTGATCATATCTTGGTGCTAAGTTCAAGGTCTGAAGATTTATGGTGCCGGTATTGTTTCTCATTATAATCCATTTTTTAGTGTTATAATCGGTCTTGTGCTGGAATAGTACTGTTTCTGCATAATGTTGTTACAGCTTAGTTTTTTCTTTTGTAGCTGATATAAGCTAAAATTGGTCTGAGGATTTGGGTCTAACATCATGAACTTGAGTTGTTTTTATCCTTTGTCCATTCTGACAACAGTGTCTGATTTTCACATGCTAAAGAAGATCAGTCTGTAAGCTTTCAGGCCATGGATAAGCCCTATTTGGATGCATTTGGGCTTTTGTTATGGTCACAGATGTTGGGCTCTGATTTGGTTATGTGTATATATGGTTCTCAACACATGCACATGTGAGAGAGTACTAGAGTGAGGAGTGAGGAGTCACTAAAGCCATGGTATGGAGGAGTTAAGATTATTACAATAGATGATTCTGAAAACTGAAGCATGGTGATCCAAAAGCAGTGAGCAGTGTTGGTTTAGTGAAGGGTTAATGATTAGTTTGTGAGTGAGGGAAGAAGATAGCATGTGAAATATGTCAGGTGGATAGGCTTTAAACGAGAAGAGGCCATGCACATGCACACAAGCTTTTATGATTTACTTGGCACGGTTTCTTCTCTTTATAATGGACGAAATATTTGACGAAACAACAATGTTGTGGCTGGCTTTGTTGGATCCCATGTGACATTGGGCTCCACTGCACCTACGCACTCACCATTAATTGCCTCTGTATAGTTGGCTTGTCATGTGCCATTGTACCTAAACGTCATTTGATTCTTCTTCACCTCAAATATTCATTGCTACCTACACTTTTTTATTCATTCTTCACTCCCATTTACTCATAATCAAACCAACCTTACATCTCTCTCTCTTGATTGGGACACTCTGCTTCCACTGAGATCATAATCCTACCAAAAATTATGGATCAACCTTATCAATCCAACCAAATAATTAACCAAATAATTTACTAGTGTTTGTGTGTTAAACATACATTGCACCAGAGAGCAGCTATTTGTGGTAAAAACTTGTGGACCAAACTTGTCCCATTTATCGAATGACTAATCATTTTTCTCTCTTTGATTTGATAGGATGTTCTCGCGAGTATGGCCATGAGACAACGTACGTACGTACCCTCTATCTTAAACACACTTTTTCTTAATATAAATTTCTCTTGGGGTTTGAGTTACAAAACCATATGATTGAATAATCATGGTGTTTTTGCTTTAACATCACGATTTTGAGATACGCATTAAATAATTAGCTAATTCAAGTTAAGATAGGTAAAGTTATTATTCTTCGTAACATACTCTATCTTTCAATTTTCAAAATGTAACAGAGTTTGAATTCAAAATCCTTAACTACACTAAACCTCCTTTGTCTTAGTCTTTCTATGTATTTGGTGATCAATTATTTGTGATTTGACAAGTAGAGAAGCAAGATTTGAAAAATGAGTTAACAAATAAAAGACTAGTCTTTTTTTTTTTTTTTCGTGTCATTTGTAAAAAATATGGTTATTGTTTCAAAGATAATTTTGAATGCCGCAATTCAAATTCGTGAAATCGCATTCAAACGAAAGGATCCGACACCAAACAATTATTATATATATATATATATATATATATATATATAAACACTTTATTACGTTAACCGCACAATATATTATAATCTTCGAAAATGGTTTCGTACGAAATAATTCGTATCGTAAAGGTAGTAATTTAGTTAATATTTTAAATTTATTTTATTAACTTGAAAATATGGCCAAAGATAATTAAAAAAACATTGTTTTAGTACAAAAAAACTGAATATTTTTTTTGCATAAAATAATTAAATTGATATTTTATATAAAAGATAGGCTAAAAATTGGCCAAATACTATTGAAAATAACATTGCTGAATTGTTTTTTTTTCTATGCCTATTTTGAAGATATTTTTCTCGAAATAATTTTATGTCATTGATTAGAAAAGTATACATAACCATATACGTTGGTATGAAAACTTTCGACATAAATATATGTGATTAAGATGGAGAGTTTTGAGAATATAAGATAGAAGCCTTTATTTTAAAAGATGAAGTGTCTATTCCATGGAAGTTAGAAAGTGTGATAATGAGTTAAAAAGTCTATTTTTTAGGAAAACAAAATTAATTATTCACTAAATTTCATTTAAATTAAATATATGCCTGAGTAGTCTTCTTCTTAACTGAGCTCTGTTCTATTTGAATATTGAAAAAAAAAATGAATATATAATGTTTCTCAATCGAAAATTTGGAAGAGAAAAGTTGCATGATTGTGTGAACGGTTGGAAGTATGGGGGAAGAAAGTAGAGGAGTTGGATGAATGAGAGACATGAGTGGGTGGTTGTCTTTCTTAGCATTACACAATCATATCATAAATTAATAATTGTGGCTGGGTGGACCAATGTTTTTTATTTATTTTTTAAATATTCAGATACAGAAATTTTTCGAATTCAATTAAAAAATTATTATTATTTTATTATTATTAAATGTTTCATTATACGTTTAATCCTACAAATATAATGTATTTAACCAAGTTTTAAATATTATACAAATATTTAAAAAAGAAAAAAAATACATGAATACATATATTTGTTCTAATATAAAATCTAAACCTACGTGACATGATTATGCAAACCCATTAGAAGCTTATCCATGACCTGAATAAGCTTGCTGAGGTGGAATAGCATATGGTTGTTATTAGAAATGAATTTGATTGCATACAAGACCCATGTGCCCTTACGTATCCAAAAAGTCAAGCCACGTGGCAAGCAAGGACAAAATAGTGATCAATGTGTTGGTTGCTTCTTTATTACATTATACTCCAATGTCTAATGTCTATCTATGCATACAAATATAGAATCTTAATGCCATGTGATCTATCTCTCACTATCTCCTCAAATAAATTCTAATTTTTTGTAGTTTTTCCTTTAAATGTGTATTTTACTACCATTTCATAAAATTATTATCACTATTATTGGGATAAGAGATAATTGCAATCTCCTAGATATTCTTATAAATTACTGTGTGGAAAGTTATTTCTTTTAATTTTTTTTATATCTTTACAAATTGTACTTGTTTGCATTCGTGTTATATATCAAATATATAAGGTTGCCACAAGGAATGGTTGATTTTATATACCTCTTGATTTGATATGAGTGCTGAAACTTTCTAATACTTAGAAGCCAAATCATCATTTTTATCAATACCTTCATGGAAACTTTTCAATAGAAGACAAGGGAATGATGGTATATTTATGCTGATGATGCAAGAGACAAAAGTCCAATTGACTTAGCAAGACTTGTTCTTTATTTGGAGTAAAAAAATCCACTAATTTTGAAGAAAAAACACGCACAACCAAAACCTAATTTCAAAAGAATTAAATTACACGTATAATAGGAACGAAAAGAAATGTAGGTCACAGTAAATACACAAACACAACATAACACTAGCTCTCTGGGACCATTAGCTCTGTTTAAAGGCTAGAGTAGGCTTTTTATTTTGTGCCCCTCCAAGTTTAAGTGTGCACATCTGATTCAATCTATTTTATCAAACAAATTATTTGTTCTGATATATTTTTTATACACTGTCACTATAAAAAAAAAGTATATGATTATTTGGTGGTATATTTCAAAGATTGTAGGTTAAAGTATTATGAAAATGTTCATTAATAAGATACTCGACCTATGAAAATTATGATTTTAAATCAATTTTAACCAATAAAAGTGTGTGCTAACAAATGTATTACTCACCTTCTTGTACTAAAACAAAATCAATGAATAATCTGCAACAATATTTTCTTTATTCCTAAATTCTAATAGAACTCTTCTTTAAATCTCAAACTTCCATTTATATGTATAAATTAAACATCATAGAAAATTGTCAAAAACGATATTGAGTGGCAAACTCGAGTTATATCATTTACAAACATATTTTAAAAACGCTGAAAACACAATCAGCGATTAAATTAAATATGAAAAACAAATCTAGCAAGTTTGTGGATAAGGAATATATGTACTCGATACAAATTCTAGAAATAGCGTCAACAAGAGTTTAGGTGTTTTAGCGTGAAAACATGAACAAATTCACGAGGGATGGATTACATTAAAAACCCTTATTCTACACACAAAAGAAACAAAAAAAATTGCAAGAATCTGTGTTTACTTAAAGAGAAAATAAGAAAAAGAAAGAAAAGAATGGAAAAATTACTTTAGTAGAAGCTTCGGGGACCACAGCACGCTGGATCTTAAGCGTATTGGAACAGGTAATGGTAATGGCAATGCTCCTAATCGTAATAATCGTAATGCATTAAAAAAAGACCAAAAGAACTGCGAGAAAAGCAAAATTCTCGTCAGTAATACGTTCAAAAACGGGGTTGCGTGTGATGATTATGATTATTATGCGCGCCCAGTAGCAATTTCAATTTTAAATAATATAATATATTTATGTTGTTCTGCTAAAATAGCAAAACTGTTTAATAATGTGTCGCATGATGAGTAATGTAGATAGAGGAAAAGTGAGAGCATAAAAAGTGAAAGAAAAATTGGATGGATTTGATTGGGTACGTGAATGAGAAGGGAGATGAAGTGATGCAAAGGAAGGAAACGGAACGCGGACTCCAAGGCAAAAACATAAGGCAGATTTAAGGGTGAGTTGAGGTCCGTATATTTTAAGCTTATTAACTTTCTCTTTCTATTTCCATTTTCCAATACGGTAACCAACCGCAACACAAAGCTCTTCTTGTTTTGTTCCTTTCCCAGACTCAGCCATGGGCAAATCTACCTCCTGCTTCAAGCTAATCACTTGCGGTGGCGATGCGGCCGAGAAGGACGACTACCACCAAGTCTCCGAGGTAATTACTCTCTCATTCTCAACCATTCCATGCTTCAATTCACTTTACCCACTCTTACTATCTTTCCCACCTTCTTATCCTCTCTCTGCATGTTTGATCCCACCTTCTTTCTCTTCTTCTCCTCAAATTAACGCTCTAGGCCTCTCTTCTGCTTCCTGCATTCAGGAATCAGTAGCTCCGCCTTCGATTTCCTTCACTTATTCCCTTTTTTTATTTTTTTTCCCTTTTTGGATAGCTTATTAAAAATCTCTGGAATATGAGTGTGATGCGGTTTTTCCATCATTGTGTTTTCTTTTTCTTTTCTCCTTCTCGTCATTCTCGGTTTCATGATTACCAATGGATGTTGAGAGCTCTGTTCGCTGTCCGTTTATAATTGTAATTATTGTGTTCCCTTTTTTAAGTTTGCTTTCCTGAATGTGGAAATTGTTGTTTACATGAAACTCATTGCATTGCCAATGCATGAGAACGATCCCGAAGCTGTAGGCGTTAACTGATTTTTTAAATCTGAGGTCTAGGAACTTCGTTAGGATTGGGATATTTTACGCTTTTGATATGGAGTTACTAACAACGTCATTTTTAGATCTATGCTTCTTGGCTCATTGTGTTTTCGCTGGATGAAGTGTACGCATTGCACACGTAACTTCAAATAGTTCCACATTGCTTTCTGGTAATTTTCATTGAGTCAGTGAAAGATTTAAAGAAAGATCTTTAGCAGTTGGCATTATGAATAAGAATTCAGGTCTTAGATGCATTAATCGTAATATCATTGAAAATAACGCATTTATGATTTTTTTTTATTTTTAATTTAGTTCTTTGAATATTGGTCTCCTGTTGTCTTTTGTGACTAATGTTGTCTCTCTGTCATGTGGTAAAATTGTCTGTAATTTCTCTTTGTTCTCATTTTTTCAATTCCTTTGTATAATTGATTAAAAGCTGGATTTGAAGAGAATACTGTAAAATTATGTTTCACGAAATAAACATATACTTATTTTAGCTTTGCTTAGAGGACAAATATTCTTTGTAATTTGCTGTTGTCTCCACTTCTAAGTTCCGTGGTAAAAGTTGAAATTAAAAGGAATACCATAAAAACATGTTTGAATACCAGAATTTACTTTTGCGAAGTTATAAGAGTTAATATTTGGCTGCATTTTAAACGTAATGGTTCTGTTATGATTGAAAAAATATTCCATTTCGGCCATTTGTTTTGGACATGGAATATGGAAAATAGATTGTAGTTTTAAATAAACATGCATCAGAAAGAAAATGCTTATTCTAGCTTACCAATAATCAGCAATGCCACCCTGTAAGTAGAATTTGTATTGTACTGTTTTGAAATTTTAGTACCAAATGTAGGAAGTAGCATTTGTGCATAATGAAGCTAGGAACGAAATCACCTTCCTGGCTTCTGGCTTGTGATTCATGCGTGAAAAATATAAATTATTGTAAATTGTCTTGTGGAGGATGTCTGGTCCAAATATTATATTCATCATTTCTAGTTTCTACTTTCTAGCTAGCAGTAAGAAGAAACTGTGATCATGTATCCTTGCTAGTGTGCCTACATGAATGGCTTCAAGTTTGTTTTTCACACATTTTTTTTAAATATTATTCCAGATCAAGGAATCTAACGATAAACGTGGTTGGAGTTTCCGCAAGAAATCTGCAAGGCATCGTGTGCTTAGCAATACTGTGATAGCAGAGGCTCCATCTTCGACAAATAAGGAAAGTTCAGAATGTACTAATTTTAATTTTCAATCTCTACCTGAACCTAATGTTGTTGAGAAGATTTACACAACAAATTGCTCTGATGAGAAGCCCCAGTTATCCTCCTTTGAAAGCTCACATGTAGCAGAAACCAATGTCATTGAAACTGAGAGGAAGGTGGATGTGAATCCACCAGAGTCTGATGTCATCATCATCCAGGCAGCTATTAGAGGGTTATTGGTATGCTGTGCTTACCTTTGGAAATTTTGCTAACCCAGAACCTTGAATGAAGGAACAACTTTAACTTTCTTTTTATGTCTTGTTCTTGTTGCTTTCAGGCTCAGAGAGAACTACTACAGCGCAAGAAAGTAGTGAAGTTGCAAGCTGCTGTTCGCGGGTTCTTGGTCCGGAGGCATGCTGTGGGAACCCTGCGCTGTGTTCAAGCCATCATCAAAATGCAGGTCCTTGTGCGAGCTCGTCGTGCCCAGCAGTCTCTGGAAAATGATTTAAATCACAAGGACGGCAAAAGGGACTCCCCAGAAGTTTTGGTATTGTTATTTGAAAATTGAAATTACTGATTAGCAGTTGCCTTGCCCTCTGTGTAATATGTTGATTCTTGCTCAGTTGTTACTTTTTTAAGTATGCTTGAGCTCGGGAAATGTTTAAGTCTTTAGAATTTTCCCTCCTTAATACGTTGAGCATTCAATGCAATTACTAGCAGTCTAGAACATAGGGTCTTCGTTTCATTATTTAATATTTGAGGTTTTTTATACGTTTTAATTGAGGAAGAGCGTCATATGATGTGTAGTATGGTCAATTGATATGCTGGAAACCTTGCTGTAAGTATGACCATTCTTTTTCACCTTTGTGTTAGGGAAATGAAAATCTCATGATCAAATCGAATTACACCTCCATTGAGAAGCTGCTTAGCAATAGGTTTGCTAATCAGGTATGCTGAATATGGATATATTTGTTGCCCACTTCGCAGTTACTATATTTATTTATTATCCCACTAAATCCCTTTCCATCTTTTTTATGCATTCAAGCTGTTGGAATCAACACCAAAGAACAAACCTATCCATGTCAAGTGTGATCCTTCTAAAGCCGATTCTGCTTGGAAATGGTTGGAAAGGTGGATGTCAGTATCATCATCAAAAGATATTGCAGAGTGCAATGAAACTAGTTCTGTGGCAGAGCAATCAAGAGAAAGCAAGGATGGCGATTCTGTGTTTCAATTTGAAACGGGTATGCCATCTGAACCCTTTCCCCCAGCTGCTGACTCAGTACCCACTGTTGAAGATTCAACTCTGCCATCTGAGGATGAAGAGAAGTTGATTACTTATGATGCTAATAACTTTGAGTTTCAAGCAAGCTGCTCCGTGCCATCTATTACAAAAGATGACTTGGAACAGGTTCCTGCTGAAGAAAAAACTGCATATGATGCTAAAGTTGCCTTGGCCGATACTGATTCCTTCCAAAATGACAATTCAGCATCAGATGCAAGTGCCCCACCAGGGCTTTACTCTCTTCAAAAGGGACCTGAAATTGCCCCACCATCAGAGCATAGTTCTCTTCATGAGGAGCCTGAAATTGCCCCACCACCTGAGCTTAATTCTTTTTATCAGAAGCCTGAAATTGATAGTGAGCAGAGCAAACGACCCATGAAAAGATTTGCCTCAGACCAACTAGACTCTGAAGGAAAGAAACCTGTGAATGGATCAAGAAAGG
Source organism: Macrotyloma uniflorum (assembly GCA_016859785.1). Taxonomy (NCBI): domain Eukaryota; kingdom Viridiplantae; phylum Streptophyta; class Magnoliopsida; order Fabales; family Fabaceae; genus Macrotyloma; species Macrotyloma uniflorum. The sequence continues at coordinate 1,762,211 of BDMB01000007.1, read as the reverse complement.
TCAGCAATCCTGCATTTATTGCTGCACAGTCAAAATTTGAAGAGCTGAGTTCAATAGCGAATTCAGGTAGGACAGGCAGTTTGTCCTACCAAGATTCAGCAGTTGAATCACAAGGAGACACCTCTTCTGTTGGCAATGACACTGCATATAAATCAAAAGAGTTTGCATTTGAAAATCCTGCTCTCTATCTTTCTAGGCTTGCTGGTTCTGAATGTGGCACTGAACTCTCTATTTCTTCCACTCTTGATTCACCTGACATATCAGAGCCTGGTGCAATGGAAAATGACCGAGATGCCAAAGATTTGGTGGAAGGGAATGGTAATCTTGAGAACAAAATAAACCGAGATGATGAGACCAATGTTTCATCTGCCATCCCAGCTTCTAACCCAGATACTACTGATTTGCATCAGTCGGAGGTTGTTGATGACATTAGTGACAGTTTGGGTCACTCAGTGGTAGCTGTGGACTCTGAAGAGCCTGCTATTAATAAGACTGAGAAAAATGCATCTGATCTGCAGAGAGAGCCAGCAGAGGCTGTTCTTCAAGATTTAAGATCATCTCCAGAAGCATCACCTAGAAGCCATTTAACTGTCCCTGAATCACAAGGAACCCCTTCAAGTCAAGTGTCTGTGCAACCTAAAGAGAGCAAAATCAACAAGAGTAGATCTGGCAACAAACGTCGGAGCCTATCGTTAAGTAACAAATCACCTGCAACTCCAAATCAAGATTCAGGCTCAAGAGGCAGTAGGGAGCAACTGCCTAAAGACCAGCAGAATGGAAAGAGACGCAATTCCTTTGGCTCAGTAAAGCCTGATCAGATTGATCAAGAACCTAGAGATAATAATACTAACAATAATTCTATTCCCCATTTCATGCAAGCTACAGAATCTGCTAGGGCCAAGATTAATGCAAGTAACTCTCCAAGATCAAGCCCAGATGTGCATGAACGAGACATTGAAGTTAAGAAGAGACATTCCTTACCTGGTGCATCTGGTAGGCAAGGTTCTCCCCGTATCCAACGATCAACATCTAAGGCACAGCAGAGTGCCAAAGGAAACAATGTACATCCTCCTCAAGGTAATTTCTAAAGTATAAGTGACTTCTTTTGCTAGGATTTGGTAGTAGTGTGTGGTGGAGCTTGAATCTTCTCTTTATTATGAAAGGATCATCATTTTTGTCTTCATTGAATAGTGTTTTCTATCAATTTAGTTTTGTATGTGTAAGGATTATTGCTAGTAAAATTATGACTAATTGATAAGCTGTTATCTTGGCTGTCCATATTGTGGCTGTTTGACATGCTACTAATTATGTGGGGACAAGCTTCGATCAATCAGGGATGTGCACTTTGCAAGAATCCAGACTATGTTTACAGATTATGTCTGGGAGTTGGTTTGCCAAAAGTTAATGATTATATCACTTAAATTTGTGTTTTTGACCATTGTGTTGTTTGCCGCGGGGTGAAATAGAATGTGAAATGACATTTTTTCATCAGTTTCTTTTCGGGGTTTGTTCTTAAAAATAATGTTGGAAATGCCACTTTTTGAGGCTCAACTGCAAATGGAGGCATATGGTTAGGGAGGAGATCTCAGCATAATTTCCTTATTAATGAAAAAAATTTATTTTTAACTTTCTTCTTAAACCAGTATCCTTCTGGATATATCATTGCTGCTCTACCTTTAAGATATTTGTAATGTATAACTGTGTTTGATCTCTTGTGCCTTTTTTGCCTCACCTTCTTATAGTATGTCAGAATATTGTTGGTTACTGAGCTAAACATACTGGTTGTCCAGTGTCCACACTTTCTAGAGGAAAACATAGATTAATGAAGAAAAGAGAAGAAAAAAAATCTGCTTACAAGTTGTATTACTTACCACTTGATTTGTGCTTCTTCCAGAGAGAAAATGGCTGAGGTGAAAAGATGGCGGAAGTGTGCTGACAAGCTTCCACGATGATTTCATTTGTTAATTCTCTTTGAAGCATAGCTGCTCCGTTTTACATGCTTTTCTTTTTCCCTTTTTATATTTCTTGACACTTTGTATTCTTTGCCTCCCTTTTCTGCTTCCCCAAATTTGAAGGTGCTCAGTTTGGTTGTGACTGCTGGGAACATTCATGTGTAAAAGTGAGTGAGGCTTATATATGTTATGTACATTGTTTGTTGCTCTGGTCATGGTTATTATTGTGCCATACCTGTGAGGCGCACGCGATTTGTAAGTTTCAGAGTTCAGACTTTATGAAATATTTTTATGTTTGTTGAATATATTTTTGTCGATTTTGACCGACTGCAGGATTTTAGTAGTCATTTCTCATCCTGATTTTTTCCCTTTTTTTTTTTTTTTTCACTTGAGCACTCTTTTAAAAGGACTAAAAGTGAAGGAGAACAAGAGCCAAAACTCAGCTTTAATCTGACAAAGTCTTTGAACCTTGTTCTTATGGAATTGGCAAAAAGCAAACTTTTATTATATGACGGAAGTTAGGAACTTTTGATTGAATTGAAAGTATATCGGAATTTGAGATTATTTGATTTGAGATGTCAACAAACTACGAAAACAATAAAATTAGGGGAGGAGTTGAATATTAATACATTTTTTAACGTTTTCTTTAAAGTTTTCTAATTTTTAATAAATTTTAATTGATGGTAAAATGTGTATTTAAAATAATCTTCTTTTATCACTATGAACAAATTACAGAAATTTGTAAAGCATCAGGCAATAAAACTGAACCAAGAGAAGAGGGGGGACAGGAGTCCCAAGTGAGAAAGAATTGTTGTGTTTTAGCTCCAAATGGTCGGCACAAAAATTCTCTTCGCCGACAGTGTGGCCAGATTGAATGTGAAAGATACATAACGGAACCAATATTATTCACAGAACAATAGTAATACGTTTGGATAATTTTTTTTACTTTTTATGAATTAATTTATAAAATTTCCTTCATATAATTTATCTATACTTTCATTTTTAAGTTATACATAAATTAAATTTAGATAAACTAAATTTAACTTATAAAGAAGTTTATTTTGTTTTCTTTTAGAAATACTTATATAAAAACTAATCCAAGCATACCTTATTAAAGAATTAATAATCTACAATCAATTATTTAAAGTGGAAAAGCCCATCATTGAAATTCTAGTGTGTTTTAATTTTAAACAATTTTGTTAATCAAATCTCCATTATTTATGATATTTTACTTTAAGAAAAAAATTATTATTAAAGAAATCATTCTGTTTAACATAATTTTATTAAAAAAAAATCATTTTTTTGCTAAAAACAATATTATTTGTATCAACAAATACAGATAAAGAATATATTATTCTCATTCTATGCCTATGACTTGACTGATTAAGGTTTTACGATTTAAATATGCTTATTGGAAATTTAAGTCCTAAGTCATCTAAAAATTTTATTAAATATTTTTTTGATGAATTTTTTCATAATTAATTGTAGGATTTTTTTTTAAAATGTAACTTAAGTTATTTATAAATTAAAATTAATTTATGCGCAAATTAATTTGAATAAACTCTTTCATATAGTTTCTTTCAAATTTATTTTTAATTTATACATATGCTAATTTTAACTTATGAAAAAGTTAAATTATTTAATTTTTTTTTTCTTTAGGATTTTTTATGAAAAACTCTTTTAGACATGTACTAAGTTTAACGGGTAGGTTTGCCTATTATTATTTATAACAATAGTGTTTATGTTGGTATGCTTTCTTTTCTACTTTTTTTTTTTTGCAGGCCTACTTACTTATTTGGGCTAATAAAGTCGTAGGCTTGATTTTAGCCTTATTGATAATAGGGTCTACAATAAAAGTTTTACCTTTCACATCCCTTTCTTTTAAGACAACTAATCACTTTTAACAAGGTTTTTTTTTTTTTATTGTTTGGGATCTCTTTATAGAAAACTTCTCACTAAATATATATAGTGGAGAAAATATAATAAAGAATAACAAAATTAGTTTATTTATAAGTTAAATTAGCTTAATTATTAATTGAAAAAAAAAACAAATTCCGATATGCAAATTTAATTCTAAACTACTTTCGATTTTGTTTTTTAATCTTTCATGTATTCACCTTCCTTGTTTTTTTAGAGTTCGTTTGTTTGATCAAATTTGTTAGTAAATATTTTCTATAAGATATAATTTTATTATTTTATTTTCTTCATCATTTATATAACATGATTTTATTGTTTTTCCTTTTTTACAGAAGGTAAAAATTTCTTATTTTTAACATTTTTTAAGTAAAAAATAATTTGATTTTATTTAGATACAATATTCATTATATTATTTCACGGTTCTACTTCAGTATATTTGATAAATTTGTTTCATTTTGTTAGTTTTAAATATTATCCATTTTCATATTTTTAAAAATATCTTATGTTTAATTTAATGTATGCTATTTTGAATCTATTTTAAATTTGAACAGAAATATTATAGGATATAATATAAAATTAGTAATAAATATAAGAATTTAAAGTAAAATGAATATAATATAAATAATTTATTCATAAATAAAACAGGATAAGAATATAAAATTAATTAAAGATAAAACAAAAATCAGTCATTTATACCAGTAAAAAACTTAAAATTACATAAAATATCATATAAATATATATAATTTTGTTATTTATATTTATAAATCATTGATAAATACTTATAATTGAATAAACATAGTCATGCAATCAATATTTTAAAATCTAGTAAAGACTAATTTCGATTGGTAGGTAATGATGGGGTAAAAGAATTAGGGAGAAAATCTTTGATTATATATAGAGAGATAAAGGATATATAATAACGGTGTAAAAGAATAAATAAATATTAAAGAGAGAGAGAGAGAGAGAAAAAGTGAGGGGCGATAATTGTTGGTGTATATTCGAATTAGCAAGTTGTGATTTGGGTGAGTGACGAAAATTTGGGGTTTCGAGCTTTAAGAAAAGGGCAACCTGGGAAAGAAGGAAAGAAAGATGATGCATTGTGTTTGGTTTGGATTCTTAGCATGTGAACAGCGAAGAACTGCGATACATCGATAGATTGATAGATTGATGATAGATAGATAGGGGTGCGTGTGCGTATGCGTATGCGTTACGGTGAGGGCCCTTCAAAGTTATAAATACCTTTCTCTGGTTAGGGTTTACTCTCCAATCTTTTCTTCTATACTCACACACATTTCGATCCAAGAAGTTTAACGATCCATTCCCTAATTATGCGCCGATTGCAAAAATCAAAAAGAGTTTCATGGGCCTCCGATTTAGATCTTTGTCAGGTAAAATTATCTTTCCGCTACCCAATCCCAAATCGATCCATCCAATACTCGCTACTCTTGTAAACCCTATTTTTTTTTTTCTTTTTCTTTTTTAAATTTTATGCCTTTCTGTCTTCCATTAACCTCACTCTGTGTTCTTGTCTCTGTTGGTACTCCGTCATCTACCTTTCTTGGATTCCGATTACAATCTGATCGCTCTTGTTTGGTTCTGTCTGTAATTTGAGGGTTTTACCTTTCAAAGTCGAAGTTAATACAGATGCAGTGTAATGTTGACAGACAAGGGAAGGGATAACCCTAATTGAAATTGTAAACCCTGGTGGACTTTCTCACTAACTTGTTTTCAATGAAAGATGATCCCGCATAGATTAAATTAATAGGCTTTTAAATGATGGAAGAAGAAATGAAGAAAGAGCAAGGTAATTTGTTCCAGAAAAAGGAACTAAAGTGAAATATCTCAAGGCATTTTGAAATTCCTGATAAGGTATATGCTGTCCTGCTTCTCCATTCGTGTTGAAGCTACTGGTAAGGTCATCAGCCAATACCAAAAGGATCATTTGACAACCGATTACAATCTGGTCGGACTTTGTTTGTTCTGCCTGAAAATTGAAGGTTTTACCTTTCGAAGTTGCGGTGTAATTCTGACAATGGAAGGAATGGCCCTAATTGAAATTATAAATCTTGAAGGACTTTCTTCCTAATTTGTTTTGAATGAAAGTTAACTGGCCATAGATTAAGATGCCTATAAAATAGGCTGTAAATGATTGGAGAAGAGAAAATAAAAAGGTTTTGTTCCAAAATACAAAGGAACTTGAAACTCATGAATAAGCTCTATTCTGTCTTGCTTCTTTATTCACTTGAAGCTACTGGTAAGTGGTAAGGTCATCAGCCAATACTAGAAAGGTTATTTGAACTAATGAGTCTTGGCTTGTGATTTGAAATGTTGATACGAGACTATGGCAAGTGCAGCTTTGACTATGGCTGCAATTTGCAATCTTGTAGACTTTAAGAGAATGACATGCAAGAGAAAATCATTACCAATTACTTTTGCATGAAGAGCTCTAATAAAAGTCCTGAAGAAGGTGATAATGAAATTAGCCAAATGCATCTACCAAGGATTTTTGACAAATACAATATATATCTCTACTGTCCAAATTTGCCTCCACACCAGGATAACTACAAATTCCTGGGGGGCTCGATGACTAAATTTGATTTCTGAACTGTTTTTATTTTGAAAAAAAAAAATGAAATTGTTATGTGTGTAGCACTGCTTGAATGTTTTGGTTCATTTTCATGGAAGCATAGCATTATGTTGTGGAGTTGTTTCTGTTTGTTGTTGTATGATTAGAAAAAGCTGTTAATAGCTACTGCTATCTCTAGTTTAATGCATAATTACATGAAAGACTTCGTATGCAGGGAAAAGAAATTTCAGCAATTTACTCAGTACCTATGTTAAATCCTATTTGAAACATAGTTTATTCCAGGATAATTAATGCTCTTGTATCAGCTAGTCAGTAAATTTCTTGTTTTTTTAATATGTCCCCTTATGTGCAATTTTTTGAAGATTGTCATTTATACTTTCATTTTCGTAGCATGTTCCCATCAATATTTCATATAGGAATAAATTTGGTTCAGGGCTCTTGAGGAGAGAAGGGCATCAGTAGCCCAGCTTTTCTGGATGCCTTTCTGCTTTCCACACACATAAGATGACACTAGAAAGGAAAAATTTCCATGTGGATTAGATATTAAATGTTTTAATGTTATGAATATATGTCCAATTGTATGTGCTACTGCAATTGCACATTATATTTCCCGACATTATTGAAATAATTTATAGGTTGTAGATTTGTGGGTATTAAATTGCTTATGTTGCCCTCTAGTGCTTTATTTTCTGAATAAGTTTAAATTGGTCATCCTAAACTTGTCTCTAGTTTCATCCTAAAATAGTTCTTTTTGTTGACCTTTTGTAATTGCTCAAGTGAAAAAGGGGAGGCATTCTTCCTGGTGTTTTCTATCCCTTTGAGATGTATCCTTGTGGGTGTTAACTCGTATGCTTATGCTGTTTGTCTATACTAATGGATTAGTTTATTCCTCTGACCTTATTTTTCCATTGGTGGTCTATATTTTTCTTATTTGCAGTATTTGTTTCTATAAAAGAAGATAATTTTATTTTCAAAGTTATGCATTGATCTGTCCAACTACTTTTTTGTGATTTTGGTTTTATTATTATCTGCATAACACTAATATCTGTACTTTTCACTTCCTTTTTTTGTCAAATTGATTTTGTTGTTCATAGATTATGTGCGGTTGCAAGTGTCTCAGTGAGTCCCTGAAGAGTTAAAAAATAAATAGCAGACATTTTGTTTCTTCACTGCTATTACTATTTACAATGGGTTTTTTTGTTGTCCAATCTGAATCGGTTGAGTTCTGCAGCTTAGTCGTCTTTGTTGTCTTCCGCTCTAAAATTTTGTTCTTTTTCTGTTTGGAAGGAGACTAAATGCAAGACCTCAGCCACTTCCAACATGGGAGGGCCAAGTCATAGTGATATTTTCTCGAGATGTACTGCTGCTGGTGCATGCAGAATTATCAGAGGAAAAGGTGACAAAAGTTCTATGTGGTCTTTTCAGTCCAAATCTGAGATGAGGAGGTGGAAGGATCTAGTCAGAGATGTTTTGAAACTGTTTGCCATTTGGATTTAAGAAAATGATATTTTTTCTGATCAGGGATCATAGTTTGGTGTTACCCCAAGTTTTCTGTCTGTGCACAGTGGACATGGAAAGAAGGCCAGACTCACTTGTGGGCATATCTTTTTCTCTAAGTCCAGTTTTAATAAGAGGCATCAGTGTCTTGCCTAGGAGCGTGGCGAGATTGTAAATTTTGTTTATATTCAGTAGTGTTTCCATCCAGGGTGGGGTATTCTGGACGCAGTTATTCTTTGAGTCTACACTAGGCTGTGAAAATCTTAAAGAATACTAAGGATGGAAGATATTTGTTCTTGGCCTTTCATGTACTTATTGGATGAAACATATGATTGTGTGTATAAATTTGAATGGCAATGTGTTTCTGATATGATTGCAACCACTCTGAATGCTACTGCATATACTAGTTTCATCAGAATATTTTAGCTGATTGTGTTGGTTTTTATGTGACAAAAGTTCACATTCTATCTTCGTTGGTTATACTTGGATAAAATCTGTCCGATTTTGCTTGATTGTGTTTATAATGATTAATATTGACTTTTTGGATGTGAGAAGTGTAATTGATCATTGTGTCAGTCTGAGGGCATTTATTTTATCATATTTTGAGTGGTATTTAAATTTCTGTGTTTGTGTTTTGTACTCAATAAGCTGATGTTGGATGACCATAATAGATGATTTTTTTTGTTCTTCAAGTATTTGCGTTAAATAATCACCTACTTGAGGTTTTATTGAGTTGATAGTATCGATAATTAGTTAATATTCTGCCTAATTATAGGATATAAGAATAAATGTTAGAAGAGTTCCAAAAGGCAAAAGACTAATCCTTTTTCAACGAACAGGTTAGGCTATTCTTATCAGAAGAATCCCCTTCACAGGTTGGGTTAAATTCTCAAGATCATCTCCAAGCAAAGGCATCATTGCTGTTGCCTCCAGGCGGACCAGGTTCTGATGACATTCTGCCTCCTGGATTTGAGGGAACTCATAGTTCAAGTCAGTTTGAGATTAAGCCATCTCAAATACCAGTTATTAAGTGGATTACTCCTCCAAAGGTAGTTTTTTTGTAGTTCTCAATTAAGAATTGTCTTCAGTAATTTTCAGTATTGTCTATATTTCAAAATAGGTGAAAGAAAAGTAAGAAAAAAGTGGTGAAATCCATGAGTTTGTCTTAATTATTACATCTTTCTTAGTCAATTTGTGATTCTCCCAGATTGTGCTAAATGTTACATGGCAAGTGGTGTCTGGGGAAGAAAGCAAAGAGGTAGAGGATCAACGTCAGAGGGAGATGAGGGTACTTGAGGCTATTTATCCTCGCGCATCTTCCATTCCTCCAAAGTTTGTGTCTTCTCTTTGACCTATACTATGATTTTTCTTGGTATCTATATTTTCGTCGTATAAGATTTCCCTCCCCCTGCATGCAGCCCTTCGGTTTCAATAGATGTTGAGGATTCCAATTACATGGATGGGCAAACTGCTTTAATACCAATAACGCCAATTGAAGATGAAGATGCATCGGCAGAAGCTTTATCGGATTCTTTGGAACCATTTGATGTTTCACAATCTCTTGAATTACCTCCTGGTATATTGAAGAATTCAAACTCTGCTACAAGTACGCAATTTGCTCGTGGTCTTACATCTGATGTAGCTGCTGCATCTGTTGCTTTAACTAACATTGTGAAGAGCAATGAACGTGGAAAATTGATTGACCATGAATTACTTAATAATATTCTCAAGAATCCAGAAGTGATTGAGAAATTGGTTAGAGATTATGGAGCTACTAATAATTCACCATATGTACAAAATGTGGGGTCGTCTTCTGCGGCTTTTCCAAACCCTCCTATTCCTATTAATCAAGGAGAAACCGCCGCACCTTCATCAGTTGCTTTTTCGGCCACTTCTTCCTATATACCATCTACTGGAGGTCAGGTGGCACCTGTTTCTACGCAATGGCCTCCGAGGTCTGCTGCCAGTTCAGCTATTGTTTCTTCCCCTGTTGAGGTCCCTGCTGCGAAAGATGTTAACTACTATAAGAGTTTAATTCAACAACATGGAGGAGACAAACAAGAAACACTTCCATACTCCAGTAAACGTCAGATTCATCAGCCAGTAACAAACTATGAGCCAACATTCAATCAAAGAGCTAAAGTGTCAAAACCAAAGATAATGAAGCCTTGTATCTTTTTCAACAGTTCTAGAGGATGTCGGAATGGAGCTAACTGTTCCTACCAGCATGATGCATCATTTCAGCCACGGGGTAATACCGTGCCAGCGATACAAAGTTCAAAGAGGATGAAAATGGATCATGAGATTAGCAGTTAAATGAACTCTGTTGATTGGTGGTGTTGATTGCCGTTCAATTTGATGGTGACGGCTGAATGCAGGTTCATATGCTTTGATGTGATCAAGTTAGCTTTTAATTTGATGAGCAATTGTGAGCCTTGTTTGCTACTAGTTTTAAATGCTCCATGTATAATTTTTTAATGAAAGGCTCCTCTTCATTTTCTTCTCTTTTTTGATAATCTGCCAAAATTACTACTTTTCTTGGTCAATCTTTCGATGATTGTAATTTTAGATGGAGACTGATTGCAGGCACCACCAGCTGGATGATGTATTTTTCCCTTTTTCTTTACATTCTGGCTATATAGTAATATGCTTTGACGTTATTATTGGCTATAATAGGAAGAATACAAATTTTCTTTGCTCATTCTGGACATGAAATTGCCAATTTAAGACGAGAAATTGCAGCAAGAATCTAATTTCATAAAAACACAATTCATGGATTATGCAATGCTCATTTTTATGCATGGGGCGTTTGGTTTGCCAATATATAATATTTTTATTTATTAGTTTCATTTTCTATAAATAGTTTTTATTTTCAATCTGTTAAGATTTATAAATTGTTTGGTTTTACTTTTTATTTTCAGTTTATTGTTTGATGCACCACTTCTCTTGTGTCGTCCTCCACCACCGTCTCTCAACACTATCTTCTCTTGTATCGAACATCGTTGCTAACACTTCCAATATCCAATATCCAATATCCGTAGTGGAATCCAAAGTAAACATCCCTTAAAATTATGAGTAAACTTTTCATACATTTTGCATAATTTTCCTTCTCAATTCGTTAACACAATTTGTACACATTTAATAATCTTCTTACACTATCCCAAAAAGTGATGCCATAACATAAGTTGTATCTCAAACAATCATCTTAAGGGGTGGGTTTTATATGAATAAGAATGATGATTCTTTAGAAACAACTGTGGAATTGTATAACTTGTTAAACATTATAAGTTTTAACATTTAAGTGGACTGAATAATGTACTTTTTATGTAGTAAATTTTTTGAAGTTGATCGATTGAAAAGATTAGTTTCTTAGATCATAAAGTAAAACTTGTATGATTAAAAACGTAAAAGTGATGTGAAAATACATTAATATATGATTATAATATTTTAAATTGAAAAATAATTATTTTTTTCTTGTTTTTTGAAATCAATAAAACCCTTATTCTTTCAACTATTAAAACCCTTTTTCTTTCAACAATCCACATTTGCCTCTGGATCAAGCCTTATAGTGGTGACCTTTTATAGCTCATTCTCACATCTATGCTTACATTACTTATGTTATCACCTCTTCTCATTCGTAAGCAATTAACTCATTTTTTTAAAATGAAAAAGTTATTAACATTTCTTAATTATTTTTAATATAAATATTACAAATCACAATTTATCTTATTCTCTATGTTGAATTAATGCGAAGGTATATACAATATTAAACATACTATATGTTTGATAATTATTTATTTTATAAGTTTTCCGAAGACTAAAAAAGTAACTTAAAAATAAAATATTTAAATGACAAAAAATTATAATCAATTTATTTTTACATTAATATAATTATTACTTAACAAGTTTAAATAAATAATAATTAAATTTTATAATAAAAAACCTAATTTAGTATAAATATTAAAAATTAAAATATAAATGAATTATAACTAATATATTTATCATATTTACACTAATTACTAATTAGAGATAGTAAATCCCCCAAAGGAAGTGAATGCAAGAATTGGAAATACGAAACCCTAAACCCATAAATTTCTCGGTATCTCCTTTCACGTTTTCTTCACCATCTTGATTAAGCTTTCACCGATCATTGGTTTTGGATTTTCCGACACCGACTAGGATAGCACAATGTTGAAGTTCCTGTCGAGAGTGAAAATCGAGTTCAACGCGTTGGATCCACGAACGGCGTCGTGCATGGAGTTTCTGGCGCAATGCAACTCGCGGAAGGCGAAGGAGTCGAACCCGGCGTGCGTAGTGGAGGTGAAGCGCGGCAAGGAAGAGCGCGCACCGCAAATAACGGTGACGTTCGTGAACGGCGTGGAGGAAGTGTTCGACGCGACGGCGACACCGGCACAGAGCATAAGAAACTTGATTCTGGAAAAGGGTCAGCACCTCGAAACGGAGCAGATGTTCCGCGAAGCAGGGGAATCCTGGCCTGTTATCATCCCCGACGAGGAGCTTTCTCAATTTGCACCCCCTACCAAAGTGCGTTCCCATTTTCTCAATTTCAATTTTATTCGTTGGTCCTGTAATATTGTTTCACCTAAGTAATTTAAGTGGAAAAGCTTCATTGATTAGATTATGTGATACTTCACAATTTAGATTTTGTTCAGATTGCAAACGTAGGTGATATAGTTAACAGATAACATTGTCCTTTATGCATTAGGAATTTCAGTCTCAGATCCCTGTGTTCGGTAAAAACATCTATGAAAAGTGGTCAATTCTTTGAATAGATCCTCATACTTCGGGGACTAGTACCTGATTCTAGGTGGGCAACCAAAAATATGGTAGAGTTTTGTTATGCCAGAGAATGAAAATTTTGTATATTTTGAAGATGGAAGAGTAGTGATGATTTGAATGTAAGGTGTTGTTAGAGAAATTGATATTTTGTTAGTTCTGTTTATGGGTGTGTGCACCGTAAGTTGCGGGGTAACCGGAGAATTCTGTGGATTCGTGAGTTGTGCTATAAGGCAATGGACTTAATGTGTTTTATAGTAATTGTGTTGCAGATTGATAAATAGTAAGACTTAGTTTGGATAAACTTATTCACAATCATTTATAAGAAAATTCAGAGATAAAATGAGTAGAGCTTCTTCCTTTCATAAACTAAAATCAACTTATGACTTTCGTAGAAATTTTCTCATTTAACTTTTCCAAAACTGAAATGCAAAATTTAATTTTAATATATTGGAGAAACTCAATATCCTTTACCTTATCTTCTCCTTTAACTGGTTGTGATGAAGTTTCTCTTAACATTGTCTAAATACTTTGTCAATGTTTGTTGATGGATTTTCTATGTAGTTACATATGCCTGTACTACTACAGTTTATATGCATGGTTTTACAACTTCTGTTTTGATAACTCGGCAATTTGGTTAGTGTTGAATATGAATTTTATTCATTGTCTTCAAAACGCCTCCTGTCTGTGAAGGTTCTAATTAATTTGTGTGCTTATATGCCCCTTCTTTCAGCCAAGGAAAGCAGAAGAGAAGAAGCAATAGCTAAAAATTGTTGACCTTATTAACTGCTGGGGATTTGTTTCCTACCCTTTTGGTAGGAGATATGGCATCTGATTGCTGCTGCTGCTGCATGCCTTACTGTATTTCAGCACTTAATTATATACTACATGACTCCATATGTTTTCGATAATAATGGATGCCCTGAATTGCTGAATTTTGAAACTGTAATCTTGTCATGCTATCCTTTTACTTTCTTCTCTACAGTGTTCTATGCGAATGTTCTAGCCTCTCAAATGTCGTGAACATAAGCTGCCAAATGACATCAGATTATTGATTCAGAAGCTCAACATGCAGAAGCTCAAACCTTTGACGTTTGGCTAACAAAATGTTCTTGTATTTCAGAGGATAATAACTGTTTGCATGCAATGCTTACTGGCCCAGCTGCTACAAAATTTCATACTATTCTCATTTTGTGGCTGCTAATGCGAAATCATGATTTTCCTGCGGTTTGAGTGCCCCATTTAAAATCTTAAGCACGAGTAACTGTTACACTGTCCCAAACGGATGGATTGGGAATAATATTTTGGAAGGAAACTTTTTCGCTATTCTTTTGAAGAGATTCTGTGAAATGTATTTAGTCAAAATCGATTTGGTGGATATTGTGGGTGAGTTTGTGGACTCGTAGACATTTTATAATTGCTAATTTCCTACACTGTTTTCTTAGTTTTAAAATTTTATGGCGGCAAGTAAAGTCTGCTTCTCACTATTGAGGCTTTTTGATCGTGATACTGGTGTTTTTCAAAGAATGGATCAAATCGCTTTGGTTTTAAATTAAGTTTCGTTTAAGTTCTTAAACAATATAGTTGTAATCTATTTGGTTCTTTAAAAGTAAGTTTTATTAATTTGATTTATCAGATTAGATTTTCAATACTTTGATTCCTTCATTAAAGTTAGATTTGATAGAAAGATTTAAAAGCAGAATGAACTGAGTACCAAATTGTTAAAATGAATATGAAAGGTGATAAAGTTTATATCTTTAATGGAGCAAAATAGGATTTTATTATAATTAGAATAGTGTGCTAATTTATGCAAATTTCTTTTGCTCAGTTTTGATGGTTCAATATCTCAGTTATTACGTTTTCACATTTTGAAATTCAATGGAGAGCATGTTAAAGGATTGGGAGGTTTGTTGCTAACGCCACGAACGAAGTAGCGAAGATAAACTTTGGTCATTTGGGTTTAGCTACAATGGTGGACTAGATACTTGCCTAGTATGGAGCTACATTGGTGGTATGCTATTCTATTTGGGTATTTGTTTCTTAGGGTCTCCAATCTGAATATGTGAAGATGGCAAGAGTTTTTTTTTAAGTGATTGATCTCTATTTTCTGTTAAATATGTCTTTGGCGTTTTAAAATTGATTGGTCATAAACGGACACTCCCATCATGTGCAGGTTAAGGATTCTAATTGGTATATTTGTAAGTAGTTTTATCATTTAAACAGCTATAGGAAATGAGATAGACTGATATTTACAATAAGCCGAAATTTATTTCAAAAGAGTTATAAATGATTCTTAATGGTTAAAAATGGAAAGAGAGTTATGAATAAACTCTTTCTAATATATATTTTAATATTAATTAAATAAAAATAACAGTACTTTTAAAATTGTGATATTTAATAATTTTCAGACCATGAAAAGAAGAATGTACTTAAAAGAATGGATTGTGAAGTAAGGTTTTCAATTCTTAAGAGGCACTGCACTGCGCTTTTCTGTGCATCATTAAGCATTCACTCACTATAATCAATGACACACAGCAAGCGAACAAATTTAAGAGCTCACGTGTAATGTAACTAGCAACACACACCACAACCACAACCGACACACACATAATGTTCCACTCGGTGTCGCGTTCCAAACTCTCCTCTCTTACACAAATCAATTTAGTGTTCTTCTTCACCCTCCAATTCCCTTCGTGAAACCAAGCCAAGAGATGGGTTCCGTGTCTCTGAAAATAGGGGACGGAACTGCTAGATTCAAAAGAGCAACTTTGTGTTCCTCCGCAGTTAACATTCTCATGATCTTCTCCGTCATCACCACCAACCTCTTCGCCCTCTATGCCTTCACTTCTTCCCCAAAAGACCTTCACAACCACCACCTTCTTCACAAAAACCTCTCCCTCATCTCCGAACAGGTCACCCTCATTCTCCGAGAGATCGATTTGTCGCAAAAGAAACTTGCCCAGATAGAAAAAGACCTCCTCGGCTACGAAAGCATTGACCTTTCCCTACCCAACATCTCCAACGAACTCAAACTCTTCTTACACCGCCACCATCTTCCTCTGGGCAAAGACTCCAAAACCGGAATCACCGAAATGGTCTCATCTGTGGGCCACTCCTGCGCCAAATCCTCGGACTTGTTGTCTCAGTACATGAGTTACAAGGTTTCCGGACCCTGCCCCAATGATTGGAGTGTAGCACAGAAACTCATTTTCAAAGGCTGTGAGCCTTTACCGAGAAGAAGGTGTTTTGCTAAAACTATTCCTAAGATGGGTCATCTACACCCTTTTCCCACCTCGCTTTGGGAACCTCCAGTTAACAACACTGTTAACTGGAGTGGTTTAGGTTGCAAGAATTTTGAGTGTTTGAAGGGTAAGAAGTTGAGTAGAGATTGCATTGGTTGCTTTGATTTGGTTAATGGATATGAGAATCAGAGGTTTGTGAAGTCTAGGAGCAAGAATGATTTTCTAGTTGATGATGTGTTAACTTTAGGAAGTGGTGGAATTAGGATAGGGCTTGATGTTGGAGGTGGGTCTGGGTCCTTTGGTGCTGTGATGGCTGAGAGGAATGTTACTGTGGTTACTACCACTTTGAACGTTGGTGCTCCGTTCAGTGAATTCATTGCTGCAAGGGGACTTTTCCCTCTTTTTTTGAGTTTGGATCATAGGTTCCCGTTTTATGACAGTGTGTTTGATTTGGTGCGTTCTGCGAGTGGTTTGGATGGTGGGGGGAGGCAAGAGAAGTTGGAGTTTTTGATGTTTGATATTGATCGTGTTTTGCGGGCTGGTGGTTTGTTTTGGCTGGATAACTTCTACTGTGTGGATGAAGAGAAGAAAAGGGCGTTAACTAGGTTGATTGAACGGTTTGGGTACAAAAAGTTGAAGTGGGTTGTGGGAGAAAAGGTTGATAGTCTTGGATCAGGTATGTCACTGGCCGTGTTATCAGCGGTGCTTCAAAAGCCTGTAAGAGTGTAAAGCTTCATAGATGGCACGATGAAACAATAATGCTCTTGCTGCTGCTGCTGCTGTTGTTGTCTCTGCTTCACACACAATCTGTGTGTATGGATGGATGAATAAATAAGTGCATGATATGACTGTTATAAGTAATGGTTTGTATATTAATAGGCTACTGCAAACTTTTTTTGGAGGTGATAACTTGTTAGAGAACGAAAAGTGAATTGCATTTTTGAAAGCTATGAAGTTAACATTAATTAAGTCTTGATTTTAATTTTATGATATGAAGTTAACAGGGATAAATTCATTAGCTGTATAAGTTCTGCAGTCAATGCGCATGTCTTGTTTTAATTTCTCACATTATTGAAAATATTAAGTAGTGAGGCATGCATGTGATGAGTTTATTTTTATGTCAAAATCCTTGTTGCATAATTTTTGAAAAATGCTTTCTAGTAGGATTTTTGTTATTCCATGAAATTGCTATGTCTGTCCCTTTTTTCACTTCATTTTCCTGAATTCAACCATTTTATCGTTTACATGACTCGACGAAGATTCTTCAAGGTGGAGATTGCCTTTGCTCAGTGGATGTATTGAGTGTTCAAACCTTGAATTGGAAATTCAAAAGGAAGAGAATGAACTTGGAATCTGAAAAGCAAATTTTGTCTGCAGCATTTACTTCATATAATTATTACTGCATTTACTCTTTCACCAAACCTAATTTGTTCCAATTCCAAGCCATCTGACCTTAACAATTTAGATGCTTAGAATATGTAGCAAGTTGGGACCATGTTTTGAATTTTCGAATGTGCTTATGTATCAGCTTTTTGTCTGTTGTCGGCTAAAAATAGTGCAGCTTCTAAACGGAGCAAATACTAGTCGCGCCATTCAATTCTTTTGGGCCTTTGGGCCACTCTAATCAAATGTTAAAAAAAAAAAAGTCAAATGGATTTTAACATACTCTTTTTTATTGGACAAAATTTATGTACACTGGGTGTTATTTTATTTTTCAGTCATATTTAATTTGTAAACCAATATAAATAATTATTTACGTACACTTGCACTATCAACAAATAGAAATTGCAAAATCTAAATTCTTGCACTTGGATTCCAATAAAAGTAGCAACAAGATGAATGCAATTTCATCATAAGTTTTGCCGAAATACCATATTTCTAATAATAGACAATCACCATTATAATATAAAATACTGCTTGTGAGCAGAAAGTATTGCAAAGTAAGTTTGAAAATATAGTATTTATAATTTTGAGTAACGTTATTCAATCTTTTTTTTTTTTTACATTTTTATTTCCAAGATATTAGATCTCAGGTAGTGTTATCTGAATTGGACTAAAAATATCAGTGATTCACCAATTCTGTAAAGAATATGACACATTATTTATCACTCTGGCAGTCACATGTGATTGTCCAACAATAGACACATGAATAGGGATGATTAATTGACAATAAATTAAAAAATTTATAGACTAAAATGACATTAAATGCTAGAAGCTCTAACGAGACCAATTAAGAGAAATGCCCATGAATGTTGGTTCCTTGGGGATGGAATCATGCCAAGACAAATCAAACTCCATCCCTCTCCATCATCACGACATTGTATTTTCTTTGTCTGTAAGGATCAAAGCACCCTCTATCCAAACAAACAAAAGAAATCAAACATACACAAACAAAAGAGTCAGAGAGGAAATATTCTAGCTAAGACATCTTATGATAACAAAACAAACAATGATACCTTAATATTTTAATATATGCAAAGTTAGCTCAAAAATTACCTTAAAAAGCTGAAAAGCTATCTGAAAATTGATAACCAATAAGCTGGTAAACTAATTTAGTATGTTATAAACCCTAAACCCTAACACAAGAGTAGGAACATGCTTAACAATACTGGTATATGTGTGCTCCCATTAAATAAACTTTTCAGATCAAATTCCTCCTCTATTCTCTATCTTCTCCCTACTATCACTTAATCTTGAGGATTCAAACTCATAAAATTCTCAGTTGAACTTTTTACGTACCAGTTGAACTTATATGCATGATTCCCCATCATCTTAATTAACATGCTTGAAGCTTTTATTTATTCATATCATTGTCTCTTTAAGCAATAAAGTAAGAGTAAAAAAATGCGATTGGTAGCATTCATATGATTCAAAATGAAGAATCTAATCTGTTTACTTGTTTTATGTGTATATAAATTATACATCTGTTTACTTCTATTATCATGTGCATGCGATGCAAGGATCGAAGTGACGGCGATATGGCTGCTTTCTGACAAAAGATTTTACGCATCTCATAATGTGAAGCTTTTCCTCAACTTTTGTTTTTGTTAAATTCACAGATACAGATTAATTAATAATTAAGGGGGAACGTAGAAATTAAGGTGATTAATCCAAATATTTGGCACCCTTTAATCGTGGACGTTCTAGAAAGTCGTTTGCATTGCATGCACCCAAAGGTTGGAACATGTAATATAAGTAATAGCTTAGCATGTGACATCTAGGGAATACAACTATCTACGTACGTATATACGTTTTATCATACGTACGTACCTTGTAGAATTCAAAAAATAATATATATGCCTTATTATTTTGTTAAATTTGTAATATTATTTATATTGTTTCTTTAATTTCTCATACTCATTCTTATATTGAATAAAGCATGTTTTGATATCCAATACTGAGGACTTCATGTGATTCAGGTCTAAGAGTCTCAAATGATCAACCATATTTAATTTATTCATCCATAACCACTAAAAAAATCATGTTCATCCGTCAAAAATCATAAAAAAATAATTAATCCAACTCAATTTACGGTTGACATGATGGATTGGTAAGTTGTATTGAGTTAAATTGTGTAGGTTAATAAATTCAATCGTTCAACTTAATATATTTAATTTAAAATATTAACAGAAGGAAAGTGTAACTAATTAGCGACCTATTTATTATGAATATCCAACTCGTTTAATTGATGATATTTAATACTCAATTCATCATTTTGAAAACATGTTTTATTTGATAAAAATATATGTAAACAAATAAACCTTCCTTTCCTCTCATAAATTAGATAATGTTTTTTAATTGTTTCATTTTCTCCTCTATCCTATTGAAATGTCTAAGGTCCACATACAGTTTATTTTTTAAGTTTATACCTTCCAATAAATACTTTAATCGATTTATTGACCAAAACCAATCACTTGATACAAATCCATTATAAAATATATTCCATGGGATAACACGAAAAATAAAAAGAGGAGGTGAAATTCTAATCAAAGACAATAATATATGTATAAAAAAATTAAAAATATTGAAGTTGAACATAAATATTAAATAAAAATAAAAAAATTGAATAACATATAAATAAAAAATATACACAAAACTGTTGATCATCTCAAACTAAAAATAAAAAGTGAAAATTTAAACTTATAATCTATCAGTATAAGATTTTCTTCCTTTACTCGACCATCTCTTCTTATTTTATAATCTATTTCAAAATAAATAATATATTAATCGACAATTTTTTTTATATTGTGTTTTAAATTTGTAATGAATTATTACATTTTTCTCTCTTTCAATTTTGTCCTAAATAGATAATAAACATGGTGATTTTTTATACTTTGAACATAATTTTTTTCAATAACAAACAAAGATAATTTAATACATTATTTCACTCATGAAATTATTTATTTACTCTTTCTGAAAAAGAATTTTGAATGTCACGTTTAGAAATGGATGGAATATTAGACGAATGATAGATTAATTAATAGATCCCATCGTAACCCTAAATATATACAGGAGATAATTAATAATATCTTAGTAACAGTTTCATGGTTGACTTAACTAATAAAATTAAACGTTTTTGCTAAAAACGTTTCGTAGCTGTCTTTCTTTGATAAGTCTTATGTAACCTTAATATTTTTAATTTTTACTAAAATTGGGATCTTCTTCAGCTTTTTTCAAACAAGGGATTAAAGTTTGAATTTTTATTATTTAATTTTCTATTTTATATCATTATTGTATGTGCAAAATCGAATGGTCCATTGGCGAAAATATTAATTTTAAAATTTTAAAAAATATAATTAGACTTTAAAAATTAGTTTTTAGTTTTAAAAATTTGAATTTAAAAATAAATTAGTCTTAAGAATTGTTTAAATTAATTTAAAGTATATGCATACTAATTACAATATTGAATATAACAATATTAGTAATAATAATAAAAATATTAATTGTAAAAATAAGAATATGAGTTAGATGATGTAGAATGAATTTGACATTAATCTGTGAACTCTCTTAAAACGAAACATGGAGCTGGTGAGACTAAATAACAAGATGAAAAAGACCAAACCCTAAACTATGGCAAAGGATTTGTAGATTCTAAGTGTACTAATATTATGCCAAATAATTCTGATAGCGTGATGGTGATTCTTGCCAAAAATTCTAACTTTTTTATTTTTCTATATTGGTTTTAATTTATGCAGGTCGTTTAATAGATTCGTGAGCTATAATTATATAGACTGGGCTACAAAACTAATTTCTTCTGCTTTATTTTTTACAGCTAAATACAAGACAGATTAAAATAGGTGGGACAACCTATTTTCTCATTCCTACGTGGTTCTAATAATAATAGTCATAATTGATATAATTGGATCAAATTACTCGTTTTAATTCGTTGAATTAGGAATTGTCTCAGTGTTCAATTCAATTTTTCCTAAAAGCTATATTTCATTCAAATAAAAAATGGAGATAACGAGTTAAAAGATTCAGCTGATTCAGAAACATGTATTTTTTTTATAATTACTAATGAATTTATTTGTTATTGTTGAGCTTATGTTGTATTAGATTTGTTTATCATTTTATTTTTTATTCATACTTGTATATTATCGATTTTACCAATTCAACAATAGGTTAACAATCTTGATAACAGCAATTAACACTGATTTTGGTGGCATTGTATATGAAAAATGTTAATAATAATAATAATAAGAATAATAGATGTATAAATAATAGAGATAGTGACGGTTGTACCTGTTTTGAAAAAAAAAATATAAAAGATTAATTTAATTAATTGAAAATATAGAAATTAAAAAGACAGATTTATCGAAGCATTAAAAACAAAAGGAGTAAATAAAGTATGTGTAAACAAAGAGATGGGCTTCCAGAAATCCAGCATATATTCTTCATATCTTCCTACAGTGTTTGTCTGATGACCAACCATTAAAGCAAAAATAAGGAAAACCCAGAAGATAAAGAACAAAAAGTAGGGGGATATATAGAACATGACTCGTGAGGTACAAACTAAATGACATTATTAAAATTGTTGCTGTTCATGTTTTCTTAACTTAATTTAGAGATATGCTAAGATATGGGTTATGTTATAAAACATTGAACAAGGCAAATAAATGTTAAGAGCCTTAAATCCTAGCAAGTGGGGTTGTATGCTGAAAAATTATTCTAACGGGAGACTTAATCAGGGGGGATGCACCCTACTTACTAAAACATGCGAAGTGGACCCATAAATCATAATCAGCAAAATTTCCCACTTAACTCTATTCTCCTGCAGGCACCATAGTTTTGTACTGCTCAGAACAAGAAGAAGAACAAAAGAAGGAAATTGGGAAATTTTAATCTTAATGGTGGCTTAAGTGACATGTGTCGTGATTGTGTGTTTGTAGTGATGATGAATTAAGAAAATGTGATTGGGAAAGATGGTGGAAATATGGGAAGTGGAGGAATTAGGAGGGTGGTTTTGGCTGTTTCTTTTGGGAATTATAAAGAAAGGAAGAATGGGGCATCTTGGCACATGGGTGTAGTCAGATTTGGAGATTGGAAAATGGTTCATGAGAGGGGTTTCTATTTAAGATTATTTTCTTGTTTTATTCACAATAATATCCTAAGCCACTTTTTCATCTACAGCTTAACTAGAAAGCATCTTTTATTAGTGGGTCACCCTAACCTCAATGCTAAACCTATTTCTTTCTCTTTCCCTCCTTTCCATTTTTTAAATATTCTCTTTTTCAAGCTCCAAACATCCAAATTCAACTCCCAGTTGCCTTTCTTTACTTTTCATATTAACACAATAATCTTTTTTTTTTTCTTTTTTAAATTACAAAACTCACCTTTATCAGAGTTGACTTTTGTTTAGTAAAACACCATTTTATGAGTTTTTCATTGTCAGGAAATTTTATGACAATCCAAAGTACACAAATAAGTTTTAGAGTTTGAGCCTCCACCATTTAATAAACAAGAAGGGGCGAAAGATTTTCTGAAACAGTTTACATTACTCAATCAATACAAACAGGCCACTCATGATTTTGCCTTCCACTCGATCAAGCAATTTGAACATATTTTACATTTACCAGCCAGCTCTATTTCCTAGGCATGCTTTTTATTTCTTTCAACACAAAAATCCTATCTCAATTGCAAATATTTACCTGAGAAAGATAAGAATATTAAAAAATGTAGAAAAATAAAAATGCAAAATATGAAGAGTGCATTAAAATAATAAGGTATCTGAGAAAGAATAGTTTAGAAAAGAGTGGGTTGAATATGCTGAAAAAACAGGAGACAAAGTTATGGTAATTAAGAGGAAGAGAAAGGGCAGAGTTTGAGGGATTCCCATTATAAAAGAACAGCGACCACCCTCTTTTCCAATCCCCCACTCTCACTTCTCATTTTCTCTTCTGAAAACCAAACACACTCAAATCTCAATCTCAATCTCAATGTCAGCAGGGGGACTCGCTAAATGCACCAGAATCCGCCACATCGTCAGGCTCCGCCAAATGCTCCGCCGCTGGCGAACCAAGGCCCGCATGTCCGCCCACCGAGTACCCTCCGATGTTCCGGCGGGACACGTGGCGGTGTGCGTGGGCAGCAACTCCAGAAGATTTGTGGTGCGCGCCACGTACCTGAACCACCCCGTGTTCAAGAAGCTACTAGTTGAGGCGGAGGAAGAGTTCGGATTCTCCAACCACGGCCCTCTCGCCATTCCCTGCGACGAAGCACTCTTCGAACAACTCCTCCGCTTCATTTCACGCTCCGACTCTCCTCACTCCAACCGCTTCGACGACTGCCACGTCCCTCTCAGAAACAACCTCGACTTCTGTCTCGAATCTCGACCACTACTCCACTGAACCAAAACCTAAACATTAAGAATAGCCACTTTTTCTATTTCTCTATTTCTCATATAAAACATTCACATTCACTACACAAAAACAACAACAACAACAGAACAATTGTTGCAATGCAATTCACCGGAGAATGCTGAGGAGATGGCAAAGGGGTGCCACAATGGTTCACCCAGTCGTCCCGGGTTCCAATCCTAGTTCACCCTAATGCTTTTCATGCTGTATATTTTCACTATTTTGTAAATTACTACAACTATTATTATGTTTGTTGGTTGGGAGTAATAATTAATGGAAATGTAGAGGAGTTTGAATTTTCACCACGCTCAATTATTATAGATTCTCCATGTGTTTGTTTGTGAGCACGATGCAATCATAGAAAGAGAGTGCAAATGGAAGTTATGAATAAGCATAGCATCCACCCACGTGAAAGGAAAAAGCAACCACCAAGCCTCAAACTACACGTTTAATTATCATTGTGTTATCTTACTCATCATCATCTTCTTTCTTTCTCTATCTTCTGCTACAAAATATTGCTTCTGTTCACAAAACAAAATGCTTCTTTGGTTACTTCACTTGTTCAAGTATATCTCACTCACAAAATTTCTCAATTTTCTTTACCTTCTACAAATGTTTAATTATGATGGGAATGAACAACCTAAATGATTTTGACTTCGTTCTGAATACTGCATTCCACTGTGTTTCTCCCAATTACTAGCTCGTGCTGGAATACATGTCCTATTGTTTGAATAATCTATATAACTACAATTAAGTGTTTTTATATTGTTCAAAAATCCATAATATATTCAGATTGTTGGACTAAATTACAATTATGTTTTCTCTTTAATCATTGATTCACAATTTTGACCTCTCTCTTATTATATAATTTTTTGGTTCAATTCTCAATTTTATTTACGTTTATTTATTTTACTTTTATGTATTAATTAATAGAATGATTTCTTATAGTATTTTAATAAATATATCAGATTAATAATTCAATTAAACCAGAAATAAAATATTAAAAAAATTGTAAATTTTGAAGATTCAATTTACAAAGAAATAAGGACATCGAGTCAAGGATAAAAAATCAAAATTAAAATATAATAAAATTATTCGAAATTAAGGTTTATTTATCATTCACTGATGACTTATCTTAAAATTTTAAAAATGTGATTAGACACACTATACTTATATTTCTGCTAGTAATAATAACAATAACAAAATTTAAGGACCAACTTTTAGGTGTTTATTATGTTATTTTTTAATTAAATACATATCGAACATTTCTTTTTAACATAAAATTTTTTTTTATATGAATTAGTATGATGAAATTTCAATTCTCACAAGAGAAGAACACATAAAAACTGAATTTAAAAATGATATGAATATTAAAGAATATGAGTGGACTAGGCTGTCTTAAAAAAATAGTTACGTGATGTGGAAAGAAAAGCAAAAGAAAAGATGAAGATTAGTGTACAAACAAGAGACTTTACATGTGCTAGGCACGTCATCACTTACTAATCACAGTTTTTTTGTTCCTGCAAGCTACTTTGTTTAGACTTTAAACCTTCTTTTTTTAACTTAAATCTAAATATAATCTCCTAAAAAATTTTTTCCTTCGATATAGAATGTTTGGTGTGTAGCCATGCTTCGCAAAAAATTAACAACGAATCTGTAAAGTAAACAGTGTGTTAAATAACACACTATATCTCTAATATTTCATTTTATAAATGATTAAGGTACATATACTGTTTAAATACTGCTGGTTAATTCAGAAGAAGAACCTTTCCCAAGTAAAAAAAAACATATTAGTTTGAAAAGAATATTAGATGGAGAGATTAAAGAGAAATCAATTAATGATTTTTGTTACTATGTAGTCGTGATTACATAATAAGAAGTTTGAAACAGAAATTTATAGTTGAAAAGAAGTATTCACTATATCTAAAGACAAAAGTTGTTCAACACTACTTTTTTTAGGTAGTTACAAATGCTGCAAAGCTGGGTATTGAAAGGAAAACTTTATTTTTTTCAAGAACTTTTATTAATAGGTGTTTGGCTTAACTTTTATTTATAAGGAGAAATTAAGCTAAAATGTTCTTAATATAGTTAATTTAATAATTTTCACATTACGTAATTATGAACACACTGTAGACAATCTCTTGGTGGGAAAATTTGAGATCATAGACATGGACTCTATGTTTATATACTTAGATCCAGTCATCACCACCATCAATATCACTTCTCCTACCCACACTATACATTCTTCAATAATTCAACAACAAATCACTAATACTATCTTTATTCCTTTTAGCTTCACAACTACCTAGGTTAGACCAGTTCATAATATTTGTTTTTCAGTAATACAAATAGTAACAAATAAATAAAAATTATGTCATAGCTAAAATGTGCCAATTTTATAAAGAAGATAAGTGTGAGTTGATAAATAGTATATAAGCCAAACTGAGCTAGCCTTTATAAAATGATTAAATTTGAAATGATGCACATGACACTTTGCCAAGATAACATGGAAATAATTTGTACAGTCGAATACATGAATAATAAAATTGGAAGAGTAGAATGAATGGATTTATTAATTATTTTCAAGATGAAGGAGGAAAATGTGGTGCTTTGCGAAGTAATATCCATTGATTTATACAAGGAGTAATTACAAGTTCGGTCCTAAACCCTAAACTATCTTCAACGTTTATGATAACTTTGTGGACACTATAACTTGTTTATTTTGTTTTGTCCATGGTGGTCAAAAGAAGAAGCAAC
This sequence comes from Macrotyloma uniflorum, assembly GCA_016859785.1. NCBI lineage: Eukaryota > Viridiplantae > Streptophyta > Magnoliopsida > Fabales > Fabaceae > Macrotyloma > Macrotyloma uniflorum. The sequence goes on along the minus strand of BDMB01000007.1, from coordinate 1,735,606 downwards.
GTACACCAAAGGTGCTGTAATCAGTTTATAAAAAACCAGAGTGAGATTTTGAAGAAGCAACATTGCACTGAGAACCAAACGTTGTGGACAATGTAATATTTTGTCAAAATAAAAGGAATGAAACAAACAGGAGCTGAATTAGGAAATTTAGGTGCTCAGAGACGCATAATAAAAAACAAGAGATGGAAGATTTTTAAGAGTTCTCAGTCCAAATACAAAAGGAGAATTTTTTTTCTCACATTTTTGCTGATATTTGGGCCGCTGGACCGAAGCTGGGTTTGGCCCCTTTTTTATTTGTTTGAAACTGCAATTGTAAATCTCTTATTCGGAAAATACTATTACTGGGCTTGGCCCTTTTAACGTTTCCCGGTATTTCTTTTTACACCCTATAAAATTCTTGGACCGCCGCATTTTGGTCTGGTGTCTGCTTTCTGCATTTGGGCTTATGTCATTCTTCTTTTCACTTAATATAAAATAATGAATGAAGTGAAATAAAAATCTGACTTGGTATAGGAAATAAATTTCAAAATATTATGAAATTGTGTACATATTTATTTAAATAATTTAAAGATGATAGTAACCTTACAAATAATAACAAAAATATTTCATGATTGTAATGAACTAATTGAAATTTTAATGAAAAAGGATTAAATGTGACACATTTTTTATTTTAAAATTTTTTTATACAATGTTTTATAATTTAATAATTTTAAAAATATTCTATAAATATTAAAAAATCAAGTTTAATTGATTGATTAATAATTCTCCAAATAATTAAAAGATAAAGTTAAATTAAACTTTTTAATTAAATAGATTTAGATTTGAATATATTAAATAATGTATCAACTTTGAATTTTGCAGTAGAAAAAATATGACAATATGACAAGGAAAATTTACCATCAACTATAAAATTAGTGAATAATTACACTTACAATATGACAATAAGAAAAATATTTAATTACTTTTTTCTTCAAATAAATTTCTTAATCAAGAATCAATTTTTTAAGAAGCTAAAATATATTTAAGAAGTTGACTTATTTTACAAAATATTCTTTCAAACTCACAGAGTTTGAGATCGAACCCTTGGTTAAATACTTAAGAAAAATAGTTATCTGATTTAATTATTGAAGTTATCTAATGGTTTGTTACATAATATTTTAGAGTTTATATATATAATTAAAATCTTCGCTTGAGCTGCAAATAGTTTCTTATTAATTGGAATGTCTCAATCTATGCAGAATCCAACTGGTAATTCTAATGATTGTTATAAGTAATTATGTTATGATTAGTTTGCTGTCTCGATGATGTTGATGTCTTGGAATTATTTTGGGTCTTTTGGAGAATCCTCTTATCTCGTATTGTTTGTATCTCTAATCAATACTAAAAATGATTATAAAAGACAAAGAATGTAAGTCAAAAGTAACATGAAGATAAATGGAGAAATTCATAATAAGAGATGATCGAATTTGAGACCCTATAGGGTTGAGATTTTGGACCCATCACCCATGACCCACAAATGGTCACCCTTCTGATTGCAAACAGATGTACCACTACGATAAGAATCAACAAGATTGCTTTTGTTCCATTCTATGTAATTAAAAAGTAATATTTGTTTACTCTCATAATGAAAAAGGTTCTTGATTTGGACAAAATGTGTTTGATTAATGTTTCAATGGATAAACAATTACACTTCTAATCTGGTTGTTAGTTTGTTTACTTCACTACCCCTTTTGGTGACACCATTTCAAAGCCTTTGCTTCTTAATAAGTTTTTCCACTTCTTGTCAATTTTTTTTAATGACTTTCCATCAATTTGTTTGATTTAACAATAACACAAATAAAGCCAACCATTTTGTTTAAAGAGACAAAGAGGAAGGCATGCCATCAAGGAATTACAAAATTTTAGAGAATGTCATTAACAAAGGAAAAAGTTTGGAGAGAGATTATGACTTTGGAGCACATAAAAATTGGTAAGAAAGGGATTTTACATCACTACACCAATAAGCTAGATGACATGTCAATGGAAGAAGGCTCAAGAAAATGACTCTCAGAAGTTAAAAGTCAAAATCACACACACTAATACAACATAGATACAAATTCATTGCATCCAACTTTAGTTCACAGGTAGCAATTAAGATTTAAAGAATCAATCCACCATAATTCTGATTTTGGCTGATAGACCAAATGTATAGCCATTTAGTGCTGCAGTCTAATCTGTAAATAATCTGTTTCTGTTTCTTTAACCATACAACAAAATTTTCCTGCTTCACAGACCTGAAAAATATGGAAAGTGAAAAGGGTCCAGATTTATTTTTTGGTGTTTTATATAAAATATCGGTGGAGGAAATAAGACTGTTTTAGTAGTGTTGGCACTTAAATAAAATAGGATGCAATACATACTTCTAATAATAATTATTCTTATTTTGGGAACTGTTTTTTTTGTCATTATGAAAGAAAAAAAAACATTAAAATGTTTTTTTTTAATTTACTAAAATAGATAAAATTTTAAAAAATTATAAATTTAGATAATTCATATTTAATAATACAATTTTATTTTAGTTAAAATTAACTTTATTTTTCTTTTAAATTAAAGTCGTATTTGAAAAAAATATATTTTTATTTAAATTAAAATTATATTTTGATATACTGAATTTATTTTTTATTAAAATTATATTTCAAAATATTATTTTAATTTAAAAAATATATTGTACAAGTACAATTTTAATTTTAAAAAAAATAAAATTATAGTTATAATATGATTTTTTTATTTATAAAATTATATCCATTTATTTAAATTTATAATTTTAAAAAATTAACTATATTGATAAATTAAAAAAAAAGTGTTACTTTAATATTTTCCTAAAACAAGAAGAGAATGAACAATACTTTACAACCCAAATTAGCTCATTTACTAATAAAGATATGATTATTATTTAAGGAATTTTTTTTAAAAAAATATGCTAAAACCAATTATCTTTAATTTTTATCTTTTTATTACTTTTTTATGGTCATATAAATTCTTCTCTTTATTAAATCAAATAAAATGTTAAAACTTCACCAAAAATAATTAAACTACATAAAATAAAAAAAATAACATGTTATAATGAAATTTATGTAAAAGTTATAATTAAAGTAACTTTTGATTCCATTCTCAGGTCTTGAGATTTCAACTTGAAAAGCTCAAGGTGGTCCCATACTTTTGATGATAGGCATATTTGAAGGACTACTTTATTTTTTTTTTCTATGTTTTTTCTGTGAATATTTTTATTTATTATATTTTTTTAAAATTATAAAATATTAAATACATTTACTTTTCAGTTAATTATTTTTTTATAAACTATTATGATAATTAAAAAATTACTACTAAGAAAATATAATACCACATTACTGGTGGGTAAGTGGGGACAACATTTATTTTTTAAGCTTATTATGAAGTTCTAAGTTTCAACTTTAGTCATTGGATCCCCTATCTCCTCTCTCTTTCTTCCACCACCACTCACTGCTCTTTTACTTTAGCCATCAGTAGGAATTTATGGCCAAGAAACCTAGCTCAGCTAAAGGGTGATTCAGACATTGTAGTTCTAGGTGCTAAGAATGTGTTAGCATGAATGATTCCACACTTTAATATCTTAATTAAGGTTTTAAGTTCCATTTTCAACTTGGATATTTCTATTAATTCAAGGTGGGAAGTGTTTTGTATTTTTTCGACTTTAGTTTGAACCGACAAAATATTTTTCTTAATTCTTAATTTGATGTTGACCGAGTATCACCTAGTTCAGACCCAAATTCAACATCTCCTCCACAAAAGTCCACATGATGTTTTTCATGGTACAGACTTGGGAATCATGAATCATGAATGGAAAATGTAGACAGGAGTTACACTTCCAAATATATCAGAACAAATCGTAGACGTGTCTCTTCATTACAGTTTTAAAAACACAGATACATGACTTAACATATTATTATGTTGACTCTATATTAACTCTGACCCTGACTGATAAATATGTCAGAACAAATATCAAATCATAATTTCAGATATTATTTCATTTCGAGATTGTCTGATATGTACAAATGGTAAAAAAGAAAATAATCATAGACTCCTTAAAATTTAATTTAAAATATATTTATATTTTATGAATTAAGAGGATTTAATCAATATTTTCACTCAATATAAATTAGATTATTTTGTTTATATTTAAATGAAGAAATAATATTCTTTATTTAACTATTATTTTTAAAATTTAAGATATAATTAATTATATCTTTATTGTTTTATCTAGTATTTATTTAATTTGTATATTGATAAAGAAATTATCAAGATTAAAATAGAAAATCTTATAATAATTTTATTAAAAATGACCAAATTTATTCTATATTTGTTCTAAAAAAATTAAATCATATTTAAAAAATAGAAAGAATAATTAAAAAAACAGAATGTGACAAGAAAACATATAGGATGACATGCTCACCAGGGCTCTGGCTGCCACATCGGGTGAAGTTGCGGCGCATTACTCAAAAACACTTGTTTCCTAACATTATTATCATATTTTATTAATAATAATGGAATAATATCAAAGAAATAATTAATATATATATATATATAAATGGAAAAAATATGAATTAAATGAATTTATTAAATTGTTATAATTTATATAAATAATAACTAAATTAAATATTATTTTTTTATACAAGTTTAAAATATTGAATCCATTTTATATTTTTCGTCATAAAGTAATTAGCTAAGTACTGCTAGTAAAGTTTTAATTACTATTGTGAGATGAATAACTTGTAGCATTTCATAATTTACGCCGTGTAGTTTTTATTCACTGCTCCTGACTTTTTATTCTTCTAAGCTCTCAGTTGTAGTTCGATTTAATTATTTGATGGACACCTATCTGCTTTAAAGCTTAATAATATAGTTTTGTTTCTTTGGACCATTTTTTGTTTAGTAAGCTGAAAGATAATTTTCCTGGCTAGCTATAATATTGGTATAAAGTTTTGTGTGACATCTTATTATAGTTTTTGAAATGTATGAAGTGAAGTGTCATAAATGATAAATCGAGTAGTTAAATATAAGATGGGAGAGATTATTTGAATAAAAATGAAAAATTGTTTTGATGAGATGGGAAGGGAGGGGAAGTGAGGAGTGAGAAAGGGTAGAAGGGAAGTGATCGATGATGGCGTAGCTACAAACCAAAATTGTGAGCTGTAGAGTGTAGAATGCCAGTGAGTAACTGTGGTCCAAACTCAGTTCTTCTGAAACGCAACTTTCCTATTTATTAAAAAATAAATAATAGCTATTCCCTCTTAAACCATTATCATTCACTCACTTAGGAATCCAAAAGTAAAAGAAAACGAATGCCACAACTTTCCTTTACCAAAATCGGATACAGCTCACAATTCAGATGCTTGCTTCCGTCTGACACAAACCATTCTAAGCATCCCAAAGGGTCATTTATGTCAAACCACCACTAACCTTTTTAATCTTCACTTTGCTTCAAAAAAACACTTCTTTTCTCTTACGCGTTACCACTATTTTATTTAATATATTTATTCTAATTACCTCACACAATAAATTTAAACAAAATGCCTTTTCTGTCTCCTTCAACACCCTGCTTTGAAGTTTCAACACACACAAACAATCCCCATATCTTACCAAGATAGCAACCACCTCACCACCACCACCACCACCACCACCACCACCACCACTCTCTCCGTCTCCGATTCTAATCGACTTCCTTATTTTTCACTTTTCAATCTCTAAATACCATTGTTGCTTCAACTACTCCTCTCGCCTCGCATTATCTTCGCTTCCATTTGTTTGTTGTAAGTTTGTTTTTATTCACATTTTCTTCGCTTGTTTTTCGCTCGCTGGCTTCCTACTCGCTACAGTTTCAGTGAAACTGCACAGTGCACTGCATGCTACAAATTATTATTTATTTTGTAAAATTTTATTTTCATATATTTGGCTATGGAGGGAGAACTTTATCTGCATTTTTTTTTTTCATTTTTTTTCTTTAAATTGTCGGCGAGGTTCTGTTCCGTGCAGTTCCAATTGTTGCTGTTTTTAGAAATTAGAAACATTTGTTTGATTACTTAACACATTGAATAATTTTGCCAAGATTAACTGTGGTGGTGCTAATCTTGGATACCTGATTTGGATTAATTGGGATCTAATTTGAGCGATAAAGACGGTTAGGCATAATAAACAATCATTACGAAAGCTCACTTTTATCTTTTGAAGAATAAAAATGAAAAAGCCCACTAACTTGCTTTACTCTCAAGTTTGAGCAGTGAGTGGAGTGCAGTGGAGAGAAAAGAATATTATGTGGCTTTTGATAGTTGTGGTACACGGTTATAGCATGCGCGCACCTCCACATTAGCCGAGTGCGGTTGTTGGTTTTGTTAGATCTCGGAAATCGCCGTTACATAAATACTACTTCATTTTCATCACTCCCACTCCACCACACGCAGAAGCAGTACCTTGCTGCTTCAATGCGTTTCGCCAATTTAGTAATTTCCTTCTATACCCTTCCAAAACCTTCCTTCAATTCAATCTCTTTTTACAACCCACAATTACATTTACATACGCACTACCCTACAATGCATAGCCATTAAGTTCCATCCCAAGGTAGTTTTTTTTTTAATATTCTTTGCCTAATTAATTAAGATGTTGGAGTCTTTAAGATGTAAAAATTAAAGCCCTACTGGAAGATTCTTTTTCCCGGTTGGTTATCTTGTTGTTGTCATTTGAATCTAATTATCGTGTATGGCGGTGGAATTGATTATCGAGTTTGCACCACAGTCTGTTTCTGTTGTTGTAGTGTGAAAATTTTGTGTGCTGAAAACCTAATCTAAATGTTTCATGCTACGTGGCTTTTGTAGTTTGCGATGGATCGACGCTGGCCTTGGAAGAAAAAATCATCGGAGAAGGCTGTGATTGAGAAAGCAGCTACGGCATTGGATTCCTCCGATGCTTCCAACAACCAGGTAAATTTGTTCGTTGGCATTTTCGCACAACAAATATGTGCAAAACTTTTGTGCCTTGAAAAATTTCCCACCTTCTTGAGTTCTATTTAGCAGCTGAGTTCTGTTTTATTTTTTTGTCTTAGTCTGACCGATTTAGCAATTTTAATGTCTATAGTTTTTGCCACTTTGTGGATGTTTGTCTCATTGTTAATAATTTATTTATTAATTTTTATTCCCAACTTCCGCAAGTTTCCTATTCTTAGCGGGCTGTCAAGCATGTATATACTTTCTGTACATTATTCCATAGCCTTCACTCTCTGGTGTGTATGCGTGTGTCTAGGAGTAGATTATGGATTGATAACTTTATATGACTAGTAGTAACTTATTCTTTGTTTGTTTAATTCGACAATGTGATTTTAGTTAATGGTTTTTTTTTTTGTCTTTCCTTTTTTTTTTCGATTCATTTATGTGAACAGGATAACAAGAAGAAACCAAACTACATCCAAATCTCTGTGGAATCCTACTCACATCTGTCTAGCTTGGAGGATCAAGTGAAGACATATGAGGATCAAGTGAAGACATATGAGGAAAAAGTTCAGACACTGGAGGATGAGGTCAAGGAAATTAATGAAAAGCTGTCCGCAGCAAACTCCGAGATCAATACAAAAGAAAGCATGGTAAAGCAACATGCTAAAGTAGCTGAAGAAGCTGTATCAGGTAAAATACTTAATGATTTTATTTACCATCTTATTCATGCTAAAGAAGCTGAACAAGCTGTATCAAGTAAAATAGATCCTTATCTTTCTTTATTTTTGTAAAAACACTGCAGGCTGGGAAAAAGCCGAAGCTGAGGCTTTGGCATTGAAGAATCATCTAGAATCTGTCACTCTTTTAAAACTCACTGCTGAGGATCGTGCAACACATTTAGATGGCGCTCTTAAAGAGTGTATGCGACAAATACGAAACCTTAAGGAAGAACATGAGCTGAAAATACAGGAAGTCGCTCTCTCAAAAACCAAGCAATTAGATAAGATTAAGGGGGAGCTCGAGGCAAAGATAGTGAATTTTGAACAGGAACTTCTTAGGTCTGCTGCTGAAAATGGGGCCCTGTCAAGGTCATTACAGGAGCGCTCTAACATGCTAATCAAATTAAGTGAAGAAAAGGCTCGAGCTGAGGCTGAAATTGAGCTTCTTAAGGGCAACATAGAAGCGTGTGAAAGGGAAAATAATTCACTTAAATATGAACTTCATGTTGTTTCTAAAGAGCTAGAAATTCGAAATGAAGAAAAAAACATGAGTATGAGGTCTGCAGAAGCTGCTAACAAGCAGCACATGGAGGGTGTAAAAAAAATTGCTAAGTTAGAGGCCGAGTGCCAAAGATTACGTGGTCTTGTGAGGAAAAAATTACCTGGTCCTGCTGCACTTGCACAGATGAAGCTAGAAGTTGAAAGCCTTGGCCGAGATTTTGGAGAAAGTCGATTAAGGAAGTCCCCTGTGAAGCCTGCTTCCCCTAATTTGTCCCCACAACCTGATTTCTCCCTGGAGAATGTGCAGAAATTCCAGAAGGATAATGAATTTCTTACAGAGCGTTTATTGGCAATGGAAGAAGAAACAAAGATGCTGAAAGAAGCTTTGGCTAAACGTAACAGTGAGTTGCAGGCCTCAAGGAGTATGTGCGCTAAAACACTGAGCAAACTTCAAAATTTGGAAGCACAATCTCAAACATGTAACCAGCTGAAAGGATCACCAAAATCCATCGTCCAGATAACTCATGAAAGCATATATAATCAAAATGCAAGCAGTGCACCAAGCTTGGTCTCCATGTCTGAAGATGGAAATGACGATGCAGTAAGTTGTGCTGAATCTTGGTCTACAGCAATAGTCTCTGGGCTATCCCAACTTCCCAAAGAAAAGTGCACTGAGGAATCAAGCAAATCTGAAGTGTGTAAGAAGTTGGAACTAATGGATGACTTTCTGGAGGTGGAAAAGTTGGCTCGTTTGTCATATGATTCCAACGTTGATGCCACTGTTTCAGTTTCTTCAAACAATAAGACCGCTGACACTGTGACTGATGATGTGTCAGAAGTCAGTACTGGCAAAGAAGGTCTGTCTGGAAAAAATGGCAATTCAAATCCATTGCCAAATCAAGTGTCTTCTGAAGCTTTGATCTCAGCAACTGATCCTCAATCTGATGCTAGTAGCTTGTTATTAACAGAACTTAGATCAAGAATATTACTGGTTTTTGAGTCCTTAGCCAAGGATGCTGACATAGGGAAGATTGTGGAGGATATTAAACATGTGCTTGATGATTCACATAACACTACCATCAGCCACTCGGTGAATGCCCATCCTTCTGATGCTACATGTGATAGGAAGGATAATCCTGAAGATGCTGGCTTAAACCATGAAAAGAAAATCATTTCATCCCAGCAACCCAAAGAATATGTGCATATAACTTCAGATTTGGAAGTGGCAATTTCTCAGATTCATGACTTTGTATTGTTCCTTGGCAAGGAAGCAATGACATTTCATGACATGTCTTCTGATGGAAATGAAATGAGGCAAAAGATTGAGGAGTTCTCTGTCACATTTGATAAACTACTAAGCAACAATGCAAGTTTGCTACAGTTTGTTCTTGACCTGTCCTATGTTCTAGATAAAGCAAGTGAGTTCAGATTTAATGCCCTTGGCTACAAGGGCACAGAAGCTGAAAATAACAGTCCTGATTGCATAGATAAGATTGCTCTGCCCGAAAATAAGTTAGTACAATACAATTCATCTGGAGAAAGGTATCAAAATGGCTGTTCCCATATTCTTAATACGTGTTCTAATCCTGAGGTTCCCGATGATGGAAATTTTATCTCAGGTTATAAAGTGGATGCTGCATCAACGAAACTGTCAATGCAAGAATTTGAAGCATTGAAAATAGAGAAAGAAAAAGTAGTGAGTGATCTGTCAAATTGTACTGAAACTCTTGAAATGACCAAGTCTCAGTTGCTAGAGACTGAACAACTTCTAGCTGAAGTTAAATCACAATTGGCTTCTGCTCAAAAATCAAACAGCTTGGCTGAGACGCAGCTAAAGTGTATGGCAGAATCGTACAAGTCACTTGAAACACGTGCCCAGGACTTGGAAACTGAGCTGACCCGTCTGCAAATTAAGATAGAATCACTGGAGAATGAACTTCAAGATGAAAAGAAGGCTCATGAAGCTGCTTTGGTCAGGAGTAAGGGTCTAGAAGAGCAGTTACTACAAAGGTTAGGCATCATCTAATATCTGGATACAAGTACTGAAGTCATGCATTGCAATCTAATTACTGTCCATTGATAACAGATTTCAGCATTTGTGTTTATATTGATCAAAATTGGAAAATGTTATGAAAAACAGGGTGTCATATATCTAATTTTATGGAAATCGGTGTTGCTGGTTCAAATTCTGATTTGTGTTACTGTCTGTCAGGAATGAGTACAATGCAGCTGATGATGACCACAAGACTTCCCATGTAAGGGCTCTGATTCCATTGTCAATATTAAGGTTTAATAGATTATTTTGTCTTATTATTTATTCGCTATTTTCAATTTCATCGTAATATTATTTTTAGTGTCAATTTTGTTTCATACTTTTTTAAAATAAGTCAACAGATTCTTCTTTGTCAATGTTATTATAGTATTGATGTGGTCATGTTTGATGATGTACATCATTATTACATCAACAAACATGGTTATATAATGTCACCTTGTATTTTTCTTTTAGATAACTTAACCACGCTAATAAAAGGAATAACATTAATTCATTTTGAAAAAAATGGAACCAAATTAAAATAGGAATTAATACTGAAACGAAATTGAAAAAAATAAAAAAAGAATGAAGTGAAATAAACTATTAAGTCGATTATTAATTACCATGTTTAATTCCGCACGTCATATTGCAGATTATGTCAAGAGAAAATAAAATTAGGTAATTATAGGCTGTCATGATAATTAAAATCTTCATAAGGTGTGTCACTTTCTCATAAGTTGAAAGTCTAACAATGATTTCTATTATAAATGCAGGATAGAGATTTGACAGCTGCTGCTGAAAAGCTAGCCGAGTGTCAGGAAACCATACTTCTTTTGGGCAAGCAGTTAAATGCTCTACGTCCACAAACTGAGCCAATTGATTCACTGTACAGTAAGGTAAATCCAAAGGATGAAGGCGTCACAGAAGATGAACCCACTACCAATAGCTCAAAATTTCAAGAATTAGGTCAGATGGAGATGGACAATGCTACTTCTGCTTTTGTGCAAAGATTGAGTGGGGAGTCGCCCTTACATTTTTCCAACAGTTTATTTAGCCCTTCGGACAGCGAGTCCACCCTTCCAGCCAGATCCCCAGTACAGCATTCTAAATCAAAACCAAAACACAGGCCTACCAAGTCAGCCTCTTCTTCAGTTTCTTCTGCCACTACACCTGAGAAACATGCACGGGGATTTAGTAGATTCTTTTCACCAAAAGGAAAATCTGGTCAGTAGATTCTTTTCAGCAAAAGAAAAATCTGGTCATTGAGTTCTCCGCAGGCTGTATGAGAATTCATAACGAGTAAGCCACGTGATGGTGACTTTTGCAATGCACCAAGGTCCAAACCCTTCATGTTTGACAGAATTGAGTTTTGGTGGAGATTTGTGTAATTAATTAAGGAGGGGATACCGTGAGTGCCAGGTGATTTTTGTATGTAATGGTTGTACCATAAGTTTTCTTCCTTCGCTTTTCATTGTTTTGCCCCCCCACCCCTCTGTTCTGTAATTTAAATAGCAAAGGACAAACGTTGACATAGTATCTGAACTTTTACAGGATATGTTGAATATGTTGTATTTCACAAATTTATCCATACCATTATTCTTTTAGGAGCAAGTGTAAATAGGTCGTTCCAGTGGTTGTCATGTGTTTTCCATCAAAATATAAATCAAATATCATAATCAAAAGCAAATACGATTATAATTTTTTTTTTGTTTTGTTTAGTTATATTCTGTAATTTTCAACCTAGATAATTTTCTTTCAGATTTTATAAGTTTAATTAAATCTAATTAGTTTTAGTGCTTAATTTATTACTATAAGGATTAAGATTCATTATAATTAGAATTTTATTATCTTGATTAAAATATATAAGTAAAATTTAAACATTTTTGTATTTTTGTATTTTATAATAAAAAATTTAGAAATTAGAGAAAAAAATAAGTGTTAAACTAAAAGCTAAAGTAATTACATAAAATGATAAAGATTAATTGAAATAAATATAACAAATAATAATGACATGAAAATAAATAATTGAAAGTGAGTGATGAAATGATTTTGAAGAGTAGATAAATGTAAACGTAAATTTAGACCTAAATGAAATAAAAGTAAGTAGAAGTAAAGTAAAATAAAATAAGGACTTTAAAAAATCGAGAATACATATAGAATATATTTTTCACATCGAATATACGGATATATTAAGTGTTTAATTTATATATTACGTTGGCGAATATATCGTAAAAAAAAGGTTAAGTATTTTTATTTTTTATTTTTTATACTACTCCAATCACGTTTCATTAATTGTTTTCTTGATTTTGATAAAATATTTTAGAGATCACACTATTAATTTTTTATTATAAAAAATTGATTAACTTTCTTTATTTCCATTCTTATTGATTTTTATTCTTATCTACAACACCATGTCAAACCAAGCAGCACTCTGCTAGTGTCTGGGATTCTCATTTAAAAGCATAGCTCTCAGTATCCTGTTTCTCAGGCAATAACAATGGATGTTAAATTTTTTTTCAGCAAATACTAACGTGTACGTTTGGGTAGTTTTATTATTTTAGTTTTTCAGAAAAAAAAATTATGATTATGTTTAAACATTTAATTAAAAATGTATTGTTTCCTTTCCTAAAAGGTCTAACCAAACAGGAAATTAGTTTGAGTGCAGCTTCTGAAAGGATTTATTTGACAGAATCGCGTTTGTGCATTGGGGGAACACCGACGCAGAACCACCCTAAATCAGTGGGCACTCTTTGTTTTGGGCCATATCTCCTTAATTTCTCTGTTTCTTCAAGTATATTAATAAAGACACACAAGTTGGGAAGCCCTAGTCCACAATCCACCCAATTTCCATATTTTATAAAAACAATCTGTATCAGCACAAAAAATTAATAATTATGTACATATATCCAACTTTTATTTCATTTTTAATGGTTACATAAACCTCATTTAATTTCATTTCATTATCTCAAGTTTCAAATTTTATATTATCAAGTTTAAATTAGTTGTCCATGCATAAATAGCCATGAAAAGAAAAACACTTAGAGATTTCTTTATATTAAAATATAATATATTATAGCACTATAAGACATTTCTTTATATAAAAAATTATTTCTTGAGAAGAAAAATACACAACTTTGTAAGAGAAAATCGTTTTATCATTAAAAAAAAAATAAAAAATAAACATTTATATATTAGAACTAACTTACATTAATGATAAAATTTATAAAAATATTATATAATTGTAGCATAAAACTTCTTACACAATAATTCATACCCAACTTTATTTATGAGTGACTATACTTTGGTTATACTTTTCTAGTTAGACCCAATTTTATTCATGTTTGTTTGAATATAAGGTATTTTTGCTTTAACTATATTAGCTTATTTAAGTGCATTTCTAATACTACTAAAATTTTATCATTTGTCTTAATAATATGTATATACTTCTACAAAAGTACATTGGTACAAGTCATAAACTTTTTATAAGAGAAAAAAAAATTAATTGACCTTTTAATTAATTGATCTCTAAAATTTGTTCGTCGACCATTTTATATTTCAATTTCTTCATTTTCAAGTAAGTGATTGAATGATGTAAAAATAATTTTTTCACAAAGGTAATAATTTTTATTATTTCATTTTTTATGTAGGATAAATCTCATATTAACTAAAAATAAAATCGAATTATAATATATAAATAAAATATAAATTTTATATTTTAAATCGATTTTGAAAATGAGTTAAATACTTATAATTATTAATAAAAAAAATATTAAAAAAATTACACATTAATTAAAAATGATACCAAATTATTTAAAATAAATTTTAAAATTATAATAAAAAGAAAGTATATTTTTTAAAGTTATTAAAAAAAAATTGAATTAAGTTTTATTCTATTTTATTTTTTCAGGGTCTAAACATTTTCCAGCATGTGGCCCTCCTTGTTCTTGAATTTAATACTAGTATAAAAAAAAAAATCCATACGTACACCTACGTACCTACGTACATACGCAAATTTTTATTAATACTATTTATCATTGAAGGGAAATATAAAGATGTTTTGCATGGTCAATATATTTCAATTAAATGCATATAAATGATTAATAGTAATACTTAGTTAATAATATTATAATCCTCTCTGAATTTTCACCTTTTTGCTATAAGGACATATTTGGTGGTTAGAAAACATTAGACTCACCACTATTTTTTGCTTTGTTAATTGTCTATGACGATGAAGGCCAAAGTAAATTCAATCAAATGAAATGTATAAAAGACATTTTTTTAGATATTTTTGGTGTTGTTTTTTAACTATAAAAACCGAAGGGCACTTTTCACCTCTTGCATCATTACTTCAAAGCTCATCATGTTTGATGGATGTTGGGATATTGAACAAGAATTCATTGATTATGATGCGAGATCCTCAATCATCTTTTTTATATTGATGGAGAGAGTTCACCTTCTCGATTCTTTTTTTCAAACTACACCTACGACCTCATCATAATGTTGCTTCATAATATTTCACTGTAACGTGGAATCGATTCTAATTTATCAAATTATTATGATTTGATGTGTTTTGAGTTGACCAAAAGGGTTTTTGGAATGTCCCAATTGTTGGATTGTATAGTATGGATATGAATATCCCACTTCATTTATAATCCCCAAAAAATATTAAAGAGGTTCTTAGTTTCCTTTTTTTAATCCAAATACTTTTTTTAATTCTTTTATTTATCTATCTAGCTATCATATACCATAACATATTAATTAACCTTTAATCATTTAACCAGTGAATATTGACCCACCATCTTGTCTGAAAACAGTGGTAAGTAAATTGTAGGGAGATTGAACAATGCATATATACTTAATTTAGTGATATTACCATTAATGGTTAAGGGAGGAACATAACAGGGACCTTTTTCAGAGATTGCTACTCTAAAAAAACTGATTAACCTAATTTTATGAGTCATTCACTCAATTTATAATTAGAATTTGAATAATGAATGTTTGATGATAATTAATGAATAATTATGATTATAGAGTTTATGATGAATTTATAAAAGATAAATTGAAGAGAAAAATATGTGAATAAGACATTGATTATATAGAATTTGGGGCCAAGCCAGCTATAAGATAAAGTAGTGATGCTAATAATAGATCATGTGAAGTTGCCTCTACAAATATCAACTTCTGAGGGTGGACCTAACCCTTCTCCTTTTTATCTACATCCTTTTAATACTCTTCTCTTTACTTTTTAAACATTTCTTAAACTTGTTTTAAGTTTTTTAATCAAATTTAAATCTCAATAAAATCATTAATCTATCATGTCAAAATCACCCAATTTTGTTTATTCAAGCCATTTTAGGTTGTTTAACCATTTGTGTAGTTTCATTACTCTTTCATCTACCTAACAAGAAAACCATTTGAAGAGGGGAGGAAAAATCAAATGTCATTGTCTATGTAACTCCAAAGTCTTATTATGTGGATTAATAAGAGGATATCATTAAAAAAGTATTTAAAATAAGATTATATATATAAGCATTAAGTGTTATGATTTTTTCAATACTACAACTTATTCATATATATAAAATTGGTTTTGTAAAATTTAATTTAGCAAATAATTTAGTATAATAAGGTTTCAATAATTTATATTTTTTCGTTTTGATCCTCGAATTATTTGTTTCATTTGGATGTTTTAAGTTGTATCTTTCACACAGACAACATTAGAGTTTTCCTTTAGTTGTCCAATTTTGTCAATATTTTCTGTAATAACATTATTGTCACATTATTTTTCTCATTGAAAACGACCATCTTCTTAAGCTCTCAACAAAATCCTAATCCACTCTCACCACCTCAATTCTTCCCTAACCAGAAATTACATGAAAAAATATTGCTATAGTTTCAAGCATTACTCTCAAAAACAGATTTGAAAAAATGTAACGTCGTATTTTTTTTTGAAAAAAAAAAGAGACAAATTTTATTACCTCACTTCTAGAAAATTCTTGAAAAAAAATGTTAAAGAAATAGGTTATGTCATATTTAATGCAAATCAGATCATAAACCGAGACAAATCATGTGACACCAACTCTCTCATATATAATCTTGTTCCACCAAAAAATCTTGTTCTTATTCCATAAAATTCCTTTTTTTTGCCATACATAACACAAAAGGTTATATTGCATTCTACGTGATTGATTTAATAGATATTTTTTAAAAATGTTTATAGAAAATTAATCTTTTCGAAAGAAGCAAATAATTTGATTAATGAAATGAATGGACTACTATCTTGTCCATGGACATATCAAAAGCTATTATGTATATTTATCATGTCGATATTTTCCCTAACAACTTGAAAATTAATTGTACTTGATACTCTTCTTTACGGGCCTGTGTTCTTTTCTAAATACTCTAAGATACAAATTAATTGGTGTAAGACTTAATATTTTTATGCTCTTTATAATCTTTTTAGTTTATTATTTAACTGTACAGTTTTAATTATGTATTTCTTTAATTGTTTGTACCAAATTTTGTATAATTTCAATAATAATAATAAAAAAAACGAATTGAATGTAATATAGATCGAACACCTCATAGCTTTGAATAGTTAGAGAGTAGTAGATCAAGAATCTCCTTGACCATCAATGCCAATTATAGTAATCAATACAAATGAAAGCACGTAAAATCTTCAAACAACTTTTTTCTTTAAGGTACAGGTTGGACGATCAGATTTTCATTATTTCTTGCATATGCAGTAAATCCTATAATATGAATAAAGCCACAGAAACAATAACACTTTTTTTTAATATTGTCACTAATATTATAGATATAGATATAATTATGAGTAATTAGTATAGTATTGTCTAATTATAATTAATATATATGATAAGTTTATTGAGTTTAGTAAAAAAATATTTTAAAAATTATGTTTATCGTATTATTATTCGTTGTAAAGTCAAAATTACTAAAATATATATATTTTTTTTACACCGATAATCTATAAAAAATTAAATTCTAATATTAATATCAATTGACAAGATTTAATTTGTAAATATTAAAACATTCTTTAATTTTTATTTTTATTTTTATTTTATTATTATTTTTTAAATCTTTAACATAAATTTATCCCATAACATCATCTTGCCCAAGAATTTTTAATTGCATTTGTTTCATTCACAATACCTAAATTTAAAATGGCCGAATTGTTCGTTAATAATAAAACTATTATTATTAGCATTATTCATATTTTGTGTGATTTTTTAAAATTTTTTTTATAAATATATATAAAAGATGATTTTTTTTCATAACTTTTCTTATAAATTTTATAATATCTAAAGAAATTTGTAAGAAAAATCTCATAAAATATAAAATATTCAAGTAGGATATTTAAATTTTATAAAAAAATAATTTAAAAATAAAAAATATTTATTTAAAATTTTGAAAAAAATAAAAAATAAAGAATATAAATTATTTTTAAAGTGAGAAAAAATGATTTTATAATTGAATTTAGTGTAAGAAATATATTGTTAAAAAATGAAAAATGAAAAAAAGATTAAAAGGAGGTGGGTATGATGACAGTGTAGGGTGTACTGTAGGTATGGTGGTGATCATGGGTGGCCCGTAAGTTAAAGTGAAAGGCTAGGCCCTCTCAAAATTTATGGTTTCCGTGTGTTAAGGGACCCTCCATTTTCAAATCAAAACCTGAACCTTTCAAATTTCTTCATATCACTTTTCTAAACACTTCATCCAATCAACAATCATTCATTTTCCATTCATATTTTTACACCACTCTTGCGTTCCACCCAAAATCAATAACACCAAAAATATTCATAATATTTGTTTTATTTTCATGAATCAGTTAAAATTCCTTTGCTAAAGTGATTTCTGCATTGTACCGTTTCAACGGTCATAACTGCGCGTGTGGCTTATATTATCCAAAGCAGACACGCACGAAGCCTCAAAACAAACTATCATTGGACAAATATTTATCCTCATAAGATTTTCTTTTCTTTTACGCCACTCAAATTTTTAAAGACATTTTTTTATTTAACTAATTTTCATTACATACAATTGTTTACTATTAATGAATAAAATAATTTATGTACTGGTAATATTAAATTGCATTGTTATCTCGACGTAAGTTCTGGTATGCCAGATAAGTTTGAAAATTTTTATAATAATCATTTTCAGAATTATATAAATAATATATATTTTTATCAATTGACAATCCATAATTTTTATCATCATACAAAATTGTTTACAAATTTATATTTTTCGGAAAAAATATAAGACACTGGATGAAATTGACACAACGCATGATATAATCCTTAGTTAGTCATCATCTTTAAATATATTAACTCTAGTTTCTAATAGCTTGTCTGGATATTTTGAGAGTGTTGAGGTTAAGTTTCAAACTAAGTTGGAGTATGTTTTTAAGAATTTTAATGCATATTTTTTAAATTTCAAAATTTAAAATGAAAGAGAAATTGTTTTATTTTACAAAAAAAAAAAAAAAACTTTTAAAATCTTCCAACTCACTTCCAAATTGATGATCCGAACACAAATTACATTTGATCTAAAAAACATGACTTTAAATTTGAATTATAAACACAACTGAATAAATTATTAATTATATAGGTCTGTGTACCATCAAGAAACATATTTAAAAAGATAAGAAGTATTTCCACAACATTAATTAAGGATTTTAAAATAAATAAAAAAATATTATTAACACACATCTTATCATATTTTGAGTAAAAGTTGTTTTATTTATTAATGTTTTAGTTTGTGTGCCGAATAAGACACGTGTAACGTAAGCAGATCCATACATATTAATTAATTCATCGTTTTTAATAAAGAAAATATAAATTAATATAAAATATTTTCCACTTACAGGAGTTGATATCTATCAAACATTTTTAATGTGTGTAAACAGAGCATGCAGAAGCTGAAAAACATAGAGAGCATATTTAGTGGAAGATGAGGTACGCCACAAGCATGAAGGTCAAAGCAGAAAAATTCATAATTTTGCAGAAAAGACAGAAGAGAGGAATGGAAGAGAGAGAGTGGAACTTAATAATATATCCTCTTGATTAATTCTCCAACAGGGTACATTTACTGGATCGTTCACCTCTGTGGGAAAAATGCTGATTTCTAGTACATTTACAATCTAAACTAGCACATAATAACAACATTCTTTCATGTCTGTGAGGTTTGAGTCTCTCTAAAATACAAACCTCTTATACTTATAAAAAGAAATGGTGAAAACCAAGTCAGAGAAGCAGTGAAGCAGCTTCATCTTTTAACCGTTTTCTCTTCCTTGAAGAAAAAAAGGAAAAAAAAGAAAGAAAGAAAGAAAAATGGTTCATACGTGGTAAGTTCCTCATCGGAGCATGGACGTGAGAGACTCAAAAACGTCCTCTTCGCATGGAATGGTGAGACCCTTTTCGTGATCGAAGCCAAACTCTTCTTCTGCTTGGTGGAGAAGTGTTTGGAACTCAGGGCGACTTAGGAAAGAAATTGGAACAATATATCTGCTTCTGTTTTCTCCAACGTATACAACAAAGTGACCCTTGGGCACGTCCAAGCGAAGACCTTGATCGTCTTTCCTCCCTAAGCTGGAACACCTCTTGAGGATTTGCTTGATGAGTGCTGCTTGAGGGAGTTTACTTGATTTTCTCAAAGCCATTGTGTTGTGGGTTTGGAGTGAAAAGAGTTAGGGACAGAATAAGGTTGAATAGAAAACTTGGAAGAGGTTGCTGTGAAAGGAAAAAGGTAATGTGGTGGTATTTATGGATAGGTTTGGGGAGATAAGTAATTGGTAGATTGAGAAACAGAGTCATGTGGGGTTGTGGGGACAAATGAAATTAGCTTAGGGCCTCTTGGGGGGCCTATGGCTGCTTAAGGGAGCTCAGAACTTCCCCTTGTTGCCCTTTCCAAAGACACCTTGGCCCCTCTCTACACACATTATTTTCATATATATATTTTTTACACTATCTCTCCACTTATATTTTTATTTTCAATTACTACTTATAACTTACAAATACCTTTCTAAGTCTGAGAAAATATTATTTTATTCACTCACTTTAATGTTCATAAAACATTTTTCTCCTCTCCACATGTCACTCTAAATTTAGATTTTCTATTTTTCTTTCATAACGTTAAAATATGGTGTATACTCATTTATTGTTGTGTTTGAATGAGAAACAAAATGAAGTGTTTAAATAAATTGACACATAATTATTTCAACTTAAAGTCATCTCTGTCTGTGGATCTTAGTTAGGTTCTTAGTATAGGATTTCTTGTACAATATTTCTAACATGGTACTAGATTTCTTGTGCTTCCACAACTTTCATCTCTTCTTATCATCAAAATTTATTTTATCATTTGTTATGAAGATGCTGTCACTGTATACTCGTTATTAGGTTGGATCGTTGGAAGATTTTTAATCTTATATACTTCGTATGAATTAAGTATATTAAAAATCTCAGGTTGATGAGTGATATGACGAAAATAATACAAATAAAAAGAAAGAATGTTTATTTTGTAAACTATAGGTATTGAAATTAAGTTATATAAATTCTAAGATATTGAGTGTTTGAATAGTTTAGATTTTCCAGATTCTCTTCTCGGGACGTATATGCTGGCATGTTCTTAATACATACCGAAAGCATACAAATTCGGAAACTCCACATCTCACAGCCTCTCGGTCATTCTTCAAATTTCCATTAGTGATTTTGCATGAACCATCATCCTTCATTTTGATCTATCTTGTGCATATTTTTTATTAATTAATAAAACGATATTTCTTTTCTATGAAGACTCCGTTCTGAATGCATAACTCACACTAGTCTTAATTTATATTTTTTAAGAACAAATGGACATAAGATAGAAAAGAGAAAGATATTTGGAGTACAATTTTGCTAAAATTCAGAAAGAATAAATGTATTTTGTCCTTTATATTTGCAGTTGTCAAACTCAGAAGGTACAATAGTAAGAGGAAGAAGCATCCCCGCAACTTCCCATGTTTCCATTAAAGTATTGAACAAGTTTAGGAGGTATTTTTGAGAGGGAAGTAAGAAAATTGGAAAAAATTAGATGAAATGAAAAGGTGAATGATTGGATTGGGTAAGGATTGAAGTAGCGATATAACACGATCCCTTTCTCGAGTGCAGTAAATAGGCCGTAATGTAATAGTCCTAGTCCGTATATGCTTCCCTGCCCTTATAATTGCATGCTCTTTTACCAGCATTTTCAACACCAACCATGCAGAGTTGCAGGTTTTTTTGCCTTGTCCCCTCCTATCCTCACCACCCTCTTCACACTTCTTCATTTTCTTATTTCCTCATACCTTTCACAATCCCACCTCACTCTCCATCACTGACTAGGGTTTTGTAGATAAACCCTCCTTTTCTTTTCTGCATAATCTTATTCTTCTACTTTTAGTATCTTAGTACAATTTCAATTACAAGTGTGACCAAGATTTCATTAACTCCATCTCAATTCAAATATTATTCACACAACTTTAATTAAATGCCTTCAATTAAATCCTTATTAACTCAACATTTAAATCTCTTTCTACACTTAAGTGTGACTAATGTAAAAATAAATATAACATTAAAAATATTTATATAAATCTAATTTATAAAAATACCTATAAATAAGTTAATAAATTTAATTAGACTAACCAGACTAAAAAATTTAATGAATCTTATTATCTTATAAATTAATTTATTTTTAAAATATTAATCTTAAAGAAAATATGAAAATTTCACTGAAAAATAAATCATTAAGTTGATAATGGATAAACACATAAAACATGATTGTTCATATTGTCACAGATTAAAAAAATAATTTATGAGAAAAATAATTGATTGATAAGAAGAAATAATACATAAAAGGAAAAAAAAAATTAAAATCAAATACTTATAACTCATATTGAATCATTGTAATCACCATATATGAACACTCTCTCAAAAAATATATCTTAATTATTTAATAAAAAAATATAATAATTAAATTAATTTAAATAAACTGAATTTAAATTTATTAAATATAGCAGTTTTAGTTTCCATGTCAATTTTATCCAAATAAATAACTATCTACTTAAATTAATCTAAATTCAAATTAAATTAAATTTTTAAAAGTTAAAATCAATTTCATCCAATTAAAAAAATATAGATTTCAAATCCATTTTATTTTTTGAACTTAAATATTTCCTCTATTATTTTCAAAAAGTTTAAGGGTAGTTATAAAAAGTTATAATCCATTTAGTTCAATTCCCATAATTTGTACTTGTTGTCATACAAGTCCCTAAAGTTGGCATTTGTTTTCAGGATATTAATTGAATCTGCCAAAACTTAAAAAAATACTCCTTCAATATGTATTTCATTTCTCTCTTTATTAAAGTTAAATTTAATTTATATCTTTAACTTACTGTGAAGTCTATCTATTGGTATTAACCTATTTTTTTTTTCTCTCTCTCTCTCTATATATATATATATATATATAAAAAAGCGGTTGCACCCACCACTTAATGCTTTAATTAAGAGTATGTTTGGAAGAAAAATTAAATTTGTTATTATTAATTAAAGAAAAAACTAACATAACCAGTTTTATTAGTGTTGATAAATTAGTTGATTTTTTTTCTTATATATTATTCTGTGGGGACTCAAAAACTCAAGATACTTGTCTTCACTATAACAACAAACCAATTTTGAAACCTAATGAACAAGCTCTCAGAGATCACGTTTCACTTCCTCTTCACTGAAAAGGTGCAAATGTCATATTTTATTGGAAGAGATCAATCACTTTGATTCTTTAATCCATGACATGAGTCCATGGAATTAAATATAGCAAGTCAATGAAAGGTTACTAGTTATGAGAAGGTGAAGAAAAGCTTGTTCATATAGTGACAACATAATGCATAATATGGTACATAATACAAAACAACTTCATCATATGAAGACAAAAATGTTTTAATCAAGAGAATGATATATATGAAGAGCAAATAGACAACCAATTGCCAAAAACCTTTCAATACCAAACCTAGAGTGGAGATAATAGTCATAAATAATGCTAAGCAAATCACCAATGATATAATGTTAGATAAAACCCTAATTTTAAAATTTAAGAAATAAAGATATTATTTTCATAAGTTAGACGATATGTTTATTTTATATTTATCATATGATGATTTTCACATATTACTCGACATATATTATCAGTAGAAGACAGATGAAAATAAATATTCTTATATACTTTATATGATACTAAGTTAAGGTATCATTAGAAAACAAGTAAAGTTTAACGGATCAAATAAAAATTGCAAAATTAAACAGTCAGAAGCCATTTCATCGTCATCAAAGTTAAGTAAGCTAAGTTTGATGTCATAAATACATTTAGTGATACTCTTTCATTAAAAGTAACACTAAGATTAGATTTCAATGATTTATATACCAATTTTAGTGCGGACATTTATTGCATAAATAATTAAAAAAATGAATAAGAGAAAAATAAAAATGAAAAAGTTAGATTATTATTGGTAAGAAATGGGTTGTGAAGAGTACAATGATGGGTAATTGGAGTATGAAATTGAGCGTGCAAGATGAAGAATTATTGAGTTGAGAGTACAAACACATGGAATGCAATGGAGCTTGTTGGGGTTATGAGATGACAGTTGAATGCAGGATTTCACATGCTTGCATTAAACTTTCCTGCTAGTTTTATTGACTCTGGTACGGTCTTTTCCTATCTTCTTTAACATAACATGCACCAAAACGGGAGAGAATTTTTCTTCATGGGGACAACCATATTATATGTATATATCCTTTCTATTTCATCTTTTTCTTTTGCATACTGTTCAAATTAATAAATAAATATTCTTTATACATACATACGACTATCCTTTGTGGGTAGCAACATTTTTGTCAATAGAAAAAGCAATATAGTGTCCTTCTCCATTTTCTTTTACAACTTGAATACTATGCTTCATGCAAATAAAATTTGTAAGTAAAATATTGGCTACGATTCTTGTACTTTATTTTGTCTTGATTAGGTTCCAAGCTACTATACGGAGTTCTGAAATCTGGCCTCTAATATTGCGGGAAAGGATCTTCTCAAGTGGGAAAAAAAATTATAGGATGATGAAATGGGATGATCCTTAGTATTTATTTCCTTAAACTTTCTCTTTATATTATATTATGTCAATAAAAAAAATTGAAAAGTGATCATGTTAGGAAGAATCCATTCCCAAGATGTTCCAGGCAGAGTCCATCCAATCGATTGTAGTTATAAGTTTTAATCAATATTATAGTGTTATCTTGTGTTGATAACATTGTTTTCATCTCTTCATTGTGTAGTTTTCAATAAACTTTAGGTTTAACTGTTTCTTTAGGTACAATAAATGGTATTTTAATCCATAATTTTCTAATTATACATAGATGGGATACTAGAGCTGTGTGATCAATATGAAGTTTTAATTACTTGTGCAACTTTAATCAATGGACGCATTAGTAGAATTCATTTGACAGAAACTAAAACTGTATAAGTGATACATAAATTGAAATATGAGGAACAAAATTGTATATCTATACTCTTGAATACTCAATTGACAAATACGAAAGATTAAAACCACGCATTCACAAGAGATAAAAAAGTTTAATTAAATGTAAATTTTCATCAACATTTCTTATATTAATGATTAATTTTTAGTAAATGTTAATCAATAATAAAGGGTGTATCTTTCTTATCCTTTCGACAATATATAACTGTGGAAAAAGCCTGACCATGATAGAAGCGTATTTTTGTCACTAAAAGTTGAGCAATTATGATTTTGAAAAATTTAGAGTTTGTTGGTGACTAACCTTAAAATGATAAAAATGAAAGTAACTGTGGGGGGCTTGTGGGTAGCAATGTAGAAGACGATCACATGCAGAGAGAGAGAGAGAGAGAGAGCTTAAAGCCTCTGGTAAAGGGAGTGGTTGGGGTGTGGTCCTGGTCACAATGTACGCTGCACAGCAAACGCATGCAGCAGAGAGGGCACTAGCAATGGAGAAGCAGGGGTCGCAATCAGATATAAATTGGTCGAGAAAACATTAAATGTGGAAGGACTAATGTACTCGCCTCTGCACTTGGCTCTTTCTGCAGAATAACTACTCTACTATCATCATCCTTCATACCCATGTTCTATGCCCAACTCTTACAATATTTCACTAGCTACGTGGCCATCTATCAATTACTATGTCCATGTCTATGTTTATATATGTCCATGCTTTTCTTCTGATCCAGGATGATCCATATCTAATGCCTTCCCTCCTCTTCTCCTCCTCCAAGGAATTAACTATATATGCTTCTCCTCTCTTAACCAGTAGTAGTACCTTCCTTGTACGTACCTCTGTGTATCTCTACGAACAGGCATGGCATGTGATCATCCTACATTCATATCACATTCATACACCACTCTAACTCACACTCCTCTCTACAACTTGGTCCCCCACCCCCAACTCCCTTTTTCTATTTTCTATTTTCTGTTTTCTGTTGACGTTTTAATTTTCAGGTGTGGAGCCAGGTTTATGACATTTTCAATGGCTCACTAATAAAGTAAGTCACCAAAAGCATCAAATTTTCTTACTAATCTTATAATCATTTTGTGGTCTCTTACATTTTCAATTCCGGACACGGAAACTGCTCTCAATTATGAGGCGGGAAGACGTCCACACCATTCCATCATTGGATAATAAGACCTTCTGTTTATAATTTATACAATATTTGTGTATCTTTATCTTTTTTTCATCACATATTTGTTTTAGTGTCTCCACAATATTCTTATTTTACAACCAATGACTAATATTCTTAAGAAATTAATCTTTATTCATTGATTTTTTTATATATATTTACATAATTATAAAATTTAAACTCTCTGATCAGGTGTTAGGATATCAAATTTGTTACAAATTATTTTCTTTTAATGGTAAACTTATCCTCCATGACACATTTCTTTTCTTGGACAATTGGGGTGCTGTTTGCAAATTGCTTAATGCGAATGGTGAGGTTTGTTTGACTTGGACTCTCCATTTCCGAATGCATGGCCACGAGTAGCTCGTAATAAATATAGTCGTGGAAAAGTTTATGACCATCCTTTCTGAACGGTGAAGTTATGAGATGGCTAAAACAAGTCTTAAATGTGAAAGGTGAAGCTTGGGCCAATGTGTTCATGTTATCACAGATTCAGTCTTCAAAAGAGGCTACCCATGTTCTGTGATTGAGATTGGTTGGTATCTGTTAAGAACAATGAAAGAAACAGATGGGATATGGTACCCTACCACGCTCCAAGGAAGAGAGTGTACGTATATATATTTATATAAATATATGTAGTTAGTTAGTTTTTTTTTCTCTCATTAACCGTGGTAGAAAATACAACAACCTTCCCCTGGCACCCTCTGTTGAGCACATGCAGGCACGTTACTTTTGCACTCAAAGCTGAAGAGACATTACGAGTGGTAAAGGACATGAAGTGGCAGTACCAACAAGTTTTCTCGAATTTACCAAACAACATTCAAAGTCATGGTTACAGTTTTCCCAAGTTTATAGTGGAAACGAGCTAGAGAGAGTGGAGGTGATGGTGTGTTAGTTTTGGTTATACTAGAAAGAGGTAGTAAAGAGCAAGTTGGACTATGGAGATGGAGCATTTGTCAATGCATATGGTATTTCTATATCTTGCTAAGTTCTAAGAACATGGGCCCTAATACATGATCTACTAAAAGATAGCATTCTCTAGTTTACCTATTAAATGCTAGACAACGATTAATCGAATCCATCTGGGATAGAAAGAAATCAAACATTGAAATAGGAAAAGACAGAAGAAAAAACATGTTTAGATTGGTATGAGATATAGGTCTACACCGACAATAGCCATCCATTTTCATGACTCAATACTTCAACAACCAATCCCCCTTAATGTAGCTACTTGATAGCTATCGAGCTACCCTAATGTGCAGCCTAATATTCATTAATACTAACAGTGAGATGCAATGCAGTATCGCAACCTTACACTAATCAAGCCACACACACGTTAGGTATATATGCATCAGTTTATCTTCTTGCAGGAGAAAATAGAATCGGCCCCATCACAGCTCAGCTTGGAATCACGAGCACCCAAGGACTTTACAATGTACCTCTAACATGCTCAAGCACATGTGCTGTATGACTTGAAGAGAAGTATATGATCAGTATCAAATTCGTTAGTTTGCAACAAAAGTGACCACCCTATAATACCTACAAAATTATGCTTAGAGGGGTCCAAGCCAGGGTGGAAAACTTGTTAACATTCTTCATTCAAATCAACGCTCTGCTCAGTTCCTCTTTAGTTCAAATGTAGATTCAATGACAAGCAGGCTCAACAACTAACCATTGAAATGAATGAATGAATGGTTTCAGAGATTGTAAATAGCGTGTGATTTCTCTAACCAAGCTTTCTCTCACGGAGGTCATTGAAGGATTAGAATTGCAAAGTGTGACCCGTAATTGAAAAGGTCTCTTATTGAGAATAATAATCAATATTTTCAGGCACAAAAAGAAGGGGGGGGGCTAATTGAGAGAGACGTGCATGGACATCACTAGACACCAGTTATTTGTTGTGGACCCGATCAAAACGATTGTTTACCACGTGAAAGCTTGCATGTTCTCACAAAATTACATTTGTTCTCAACCCTCGTAGGAATCTGATTAAAAATAAAATCAAAAGTACGTGTGAGTAACAAAAGGTTACCCTCTCTTCCCTGTTCAAAGAATTATTGTATGCCGTATACCTAGTACTTTGGAAAAAATTAAATTTAATATTTCAAAGATCAATTATTTTTTGTTAAAATAACTAATCTGTTATTGTCTTCAATATTTTGTTATGATCCTTCAGGATATATTACTTTGGAATGATCAACTTAAGCCTCGAAATATCCTTTTAGATGTTTTCATTCTCGAAACTAAAAAGTCGTAATGCATATGTATGTGTACTTTAAAACCTGAATCACAGAACTATAATTATTAATTCAAATATTAATCTTAAAATCTGTTTATATATTTATCCATCTATCTATTTAGTCAATTAACTTTTAATAATCAATTATAAATCTGTATATTTTTTTTCTAAAATATATCAATCACTTTAAGAGACTCTAGTTCTTTTTCATTAGGTTTCTCTGTGCGTGTTTTTTTTCTCATCGTTATTTTTAGCAAGTTGCAATATTTATATTTTGGCCCACAGCAAGGAGCACACTACTACATAGGTAGTAGAACAAAGATTGTATTTTGGGCTATTTCTTGGTATTCCCGTGAATCACAATTCATGGGTCATTATTTGTATGAGCCCAGTAAATATCGGCAGGGCCATGAACTAAAATTAAGAAATCAGATAATTGTTTGACCCAAATGAAAAAGGAACGAAAACAAAATTGAATTGAATTTCCAGTTCCCACGATTAGTCTTTTATTGGACGTAATCTGTATTTCCTCTGCCTTTTTCTCTTTTCTTTTTTGTTAGCAAGTTGCAATATTTGGTCCACAGCAAGTTGGTTGCACTAGTAGATCAAACATTATGCATATGGGCTGTGATTTGGGATGCCCATGAATCACAACCCATGGACCATCTTTTGCACATCTCATAGCCATGGACTAAAATTAAGAAATCAGATCATACTGATAAAAAATGAAAAGGAAATTTGATTCAGACAATAAGGTGTGAAGGCTAACAAAAATGGAAAATGCCATCTCAATTGGAAGTAACCTTTGTTTTCATAATCTAGGGAGTTACTCCGCAATTGAAGGTACCACAAAAAAAACTCGAACCAAATTAGCCCTAAATACTGAGTTGATTTGGTTAAGTTATTATGCTGCAATATTTTTTTTTATCAGTGTGTTTAAAACTTTATTTTCATCATATTATTTTTTTATATGAAGCATTACATAGAGGAAATTAATTGCAAGGAACTTGTGATTTTTTTATGCTGCACATGATTGTTTGAAATGTACTACAATCATTTCATCTAAGAAACACACTACGCTATATACTACTAAGAAAATTACTACGAACATTAAAATGGCATAAATATCATGGTCAAATTCAAAAAGCGTAATTTACTGTAAGAAATATTTTCTTCATCTATTTCAAGCTAATGTTGATAAAATTTTGGGTTTTAAAAATTAAAACACTACAAGTTTCAAGAATATTGACACAAACTATAACAATAAATGAGCTGTCTCAACTTCACTCAATGTTTGTCTGAATCCTGTCAAAATTTATATTTTTTGAACAATCACTTATTGAAAATAATATTTTTCATTTAAGTGATATTATTTCATGAATAATAAACTCTAGATGATGATAGAGATTAATTTGAACATTCTATACTAAAATTTATATATATTATCCAATTTTATGTGGACTTCATTCAAACTCTAAACAAATGTCTGTATCAAAATGTTGGTTCGGATAAAAATCAAGCTAACACAGCAGTACCTTTTCTTTCTGAGCTACGTACAAACATATTTGCCCGACCAACACAGCACGTTTACCTTCTCAAATCTCTTCATACTGTCACCATCATTTTTCATATGCCTTTTTCATTTATTTAAAGAAAATAGTCGAATCTAATATGAGAAAATTTACAATTATTCATCCACCAACTTAGCCAAACTGTTCATACTTACATTCATGTCATGTTATAATGTGTTGGTAGTTATAAATAATTGGCACCAGTAGTTATTTAGAAGTTCCATACAGATATTACATTAACTTGCCAGCCAATACACTTGTTCAGTTGAAATATAAGAAAAGAAACTTTCAAACCAGTAGCTAGGAGTGAACTGATAAGGTTACAAGATTAAGCTTCACCGACACATATCTTGTGTTTGAAATGCAATGAGATGAAGATATGCATGGGAAGTGAAGAAGTAGTAGGTGTGTGTGGTTCCAAGTTGCAATTAAGTTAACGTGTGTGAGACAAATGAACGCGTTATTAAACAGTCGGTGATAGGGATTGGGAAGTGAAAATGAGCAACAAATGTATATAAAATGATTGCAAAGCAATCAAACACACGAATGCATCGCAGTCAGAGGTCACAGGTTGTATGTGTCGGGCGTTGCCACAATTAGAGGCCCGTTGTCTTCAAATTCACATACTTTGTGTACGTACCTAGTACGGCTACGGACCACGGCGTATACGGTTCATATACGTACGTAGTTCCTCATGTTTTGTATTATTATCATTACAATACTTGTTTAAAAGAGAACCGTGGTACGTTAGGGTAAATATGCATGCAGCATGATACGCCATATAGTGAAGGTTTTTGAAGAATCCTCTTGTAAACTATTTTCAGTCCTCTCGCACTTTCTAAAGCTTAAAGCGTTGTGTTTGGATTTTGTTGAACAAACAAAACACAGATTGGTGGAATATGATTTTAATGGATAGGGTACAAGGACTTATACTTTCATTTAATGATGTGTTATCGTACTATTTAATGAGTTTGGCATCTTATATAATTGTTTACATATTTATATTCATTCAATAATCAATAATTAAGCATCAAATAATTTCAAACATTGTAAGAAAAAGCCATCCATTAGTTAATTCTTTACGGACTATTTTTTATTATCTATATAAATAATATATTAAATGATATTTTATAAAATCAAATATTGAGTAATTAAAATTACTTCATCAATTACAAGTTTAAATAAAATTGTTATAAATAACTTTTTTTTTGCTTTCAATTTCTTTTTTTACAAAATGCAGGTATTTACCAAATTTACATTAAGGTGTATTGTAAAATTTGAAATAATAAAAAAAAAAACAAAGTAATTCATGAAGTTTATGTAAAATATATATATATATATATATATATATATAGTGAGATTTAATTAGTAATTTTTGAGAAATGAGTCTAAAATTTTCTATTATACTCATAAATATCTCCATGTGATTAGCATTTGCATTCTAAAAAATTTGAGTTCCATTTTAGAAATCTCATCTCTTTCTAACAAAAAAGTGATATCAAAATTTAGTTTTGTCTAAAGACTTGAGAAAAGCATTGAGAGTTGAACGGAGAAAAAGAAAAAGTTATAGAATGTTGAATGATTGTAAGAAATAAATATAAGCCATGTGAATATTTTTAATTTAGACTTGATTGAATAAATTTTTTATAAACTATG
Organism: Macrotyloma uniflorum; assembly: GCA_016859785.1. Classification (NCBI taxonomy): domain Eukaryota; kingdom Viridiplantae; phylum Streptophyta; class Magnoliopsida; order Fabales; family Fabaceae; genus Macrotyloma; species Macrotyloma uniflorum. The sequence goes on along the minus strand of BDMB01000007.1, from coordinate 1,704,170 downwards.
ATATAAAAAATAACAAATTTATTTAATAAACTAATTTTAAAAGGTTAACCTTTGAGAGATAATAACGTGACAAAGAGTAAGAAAGACTTTTGTGATAGAAGGAGCTCTATTGGGTCAGGGGGAAAAAAATCTTCATTTTGTTTAATTTATAAGTCACAAGTGTCACGGAGATAAATGTGTTCTTAGTTATTTAAAATGTAAGTTTTGAAAAAGAGAGAAAAAAAAAAAAAAAAAGTATTCTGAATGCTAAGCATGCCAAGTGGCTCTTTCCTCATGCACATTGCTGCTCTGTTTTTCAACAATCGGTGAATTTCTACCCAAAGCCATGAAACGACAACCCATGAAAAGTCGTAAAAGATATAAATTCATTTAAAAAATAAAAAACAGAAACTAAATTTTAATAACCTTCCGAAACCATGCGAGTAGACCTTAAAGTCTTAAACGAATAAGGTTCATTAATGTTGAGAAAAATATGATTAACTTGACTTTTCTTAATAAGGATCAAGTTAAACACGGAAATGCCTCTTCCTAATTAAGACTCATAGTAATTATATATTCTATTTTGCAATCCACGTTATGAGGATTGTAATTATATAAATAAGAATAGTGAGAGGATCACACACATCGAGATTCTCCCTCTGAACCAACAACATTAAACAATTTCAAGTTCACACATTCAATTCCATATATAATATTCCCCCATTAATACCCACGAGTTCTGAAAGGAATAGGTGTGAAGAGCCAAAGATAGAGGCAAAATCCCTGTTTAATTTTCCGCAGCATAGATGTGCATGCCTTTTAGAGACACACTCATACTATATATAATTAAGGGAAAAATCATATTCATCATGACACTTTTAATAATAATAAAAAAAACCTACATATTATATGTTGAAGGACCGAAGGATATACAATAATTTAGGCTAATTAAAGTTGTTGTTAGCAGCTGCACAAATCGTTGTTGAATTTGTTGTGGAATAATTTATGTTTTAAAAAACACATTTATATAAAAAAATAGGTATAAAGAAACCCTTGTTGGGTTTACATTATGCTCCAAGGCATGAGACAACAACCAACCACGTAAGATAAGATTTTTGGATAGGATGTTTGAATTGAAGTGAGGAAGATTCATTCCTTCATTCCTATTTTATGTTTGGAAGCACTCGATTATTTTTCTTATTATCGAAAAAAAAGGATGAATAATATTTTATGATGTGATTCATTAAAAAGAAAACAGAAGTAATATAAAGAGACAAATCGGTGGCATTAATGTAGTAACTCAGGGAGAAGGATTCATTTTTGGCATGAAAGATTGAAGAAAGAAAGAGAAGAAGAAGAAGACAAATTAAAAGTTGGGTCCTTACGTTGTACGTGGCATTAGGATTTCAAAGGGAAAATATTTGGAAATGTCACAACCAGCTTGTATGGGGTAGCGTATTAATAAATACTAATTTTGTAACTTTTTTTCATATATAAATTTTGTATGATATTATTATAATAATATTTAATAACTATTTTTTATTATTTATAATATAGTTTTTAATATAATACATGTATTTTCAATTATTATAATAAAAAAAACGTGATGGCATCAATTTATATACTTCCCATAATTACATCACATCATTCAACGGTCACTGAATTCATGTCTTGCAATTTGGAGACAAAAATGGCGATCTAAAATTTTATGCTCATTCACGTTATTTTTAATTAATCATCAATTACGATCTTATAGTGCATAAAATCTAATTGACTCGTGCCTTAATTAACTTCCATGGTTCACGCAAATTAATAAACCATTTAATTACACCCTCCGTTATTATTATTAAAAACCAGAAATTATATTAAATTCTACTAATTCTTAATATTCTTCTTAATGTGTTTTTGTCATTAATGTCGTAAAAAAAGTAATTATTCATCTTAGTTGTTGTACGCAAAAAACGTGAGAACATTGATTATAATAGTGCAACAGAAAATTAAATACTAATTAAAGTTATGATATTTTTGAAAAAAATATTATTAAATGAAGTAAAAATAGTAAATATGTATATTTGAAAACAAAAAATTTGTTCTTTTTTTTTTTCAAAAAGAAAAACATAGAAAAAATAGAGAATGAAAAATATCTCATTTTTTTTATAACATGAATTATCTACGAGAGATAATCTTATTTGATATTTTAAGTAAAATCATTATAAGTTGATAAGATTACTTTAAATATGTATTTTTTTTAATCTCTCATTTATTTAATTATAAAAACTAATAATTAATGTGTGAATGTCGCTTTTATATAGAGAGAAATAGAGTATTATACTCAATATTTAATATTTTAGTTTTGCTTAAGTTTTGTTATTATTATTATTATTATTATTTTCAACTTTATATGAAAATACTTTCTGGTTTTTTTTTGTCTAAATTAGGCATATAAACGATTACATTGAAAAACTCTAGAAGGAAAATTTCGCAGAAAAACAATAGTTTAACATCAATCGATACCTCTGTTCTTGCTACACATTATAGGTCGAAAAACTAAATATCTATCTATATGTACTGTATAAAATTTTACTCTTCTGAAAAAGTCCTTTCAAATGATTTTTTTAGTTATTTTTTAACTCTTAAATCAAATTTTTGAAGTCTAAACCACGAAAATTTATAAATTTAATCTGGAACACTCTAATTAAGAAAGTTGTAACGATAACAAATTTTGCCATAAACATTATTTTGAGAAAAAAATTATAATTAGATAAAAATAATGTAATTTAATTATGTATATTATTTTTTATATTTTTTATAATCTATTAAAAATATTATATATAATAATAATATTATATATATAATTTTTATACAATCACATATTCGTAATATATATTAGTCCAATTTTTTGAATTGTAAATGTGAAGTAAAAGAGTCTTACAGTTACTTTTTGAACCCTTTCTTTATATTTTTATAATTTTTTTTATTAGAACATTATCTTTTCCAAAATTAAGTTTCAAAATATATATTTATTAATTATTTTCGTAAGAATCAAGTATCTCACTTTAAAAAATGATATTTCTCACACACCCATATATATATATTAAAGCAATGATGACATGATAAAAAATGTTACAACACTCACCACAACAACATTAGAATAGGATATATAACTAGTAGGCTAAACCTCCACTTGACCAACCCTACAGGTACGATGATTATTAAATAATGTTACTTTTTTTATTACTAGTTTTTGGATTGAAACATATAATTAATTTAATGTTATTTTCTTAACATTATTTTTTTTAATATTATAATTAACATAGATAAATAATTAAAATATATAAATACTGATTTTTATTTTGATTGTAAAGACAGTTATCTATACATTAATTTTTTTTTAAGAATCTTGATTGTCAATAATTTATAAAAAATATGGTGTTTGAAACAATAATAGGCTATCATTGACCATAGCACTAATAATCTCGTAACAAATTTTAGACTATGTTTCTTCAAGTTTTACTTCAGGAAAAAAGGACAAAAAAATGTGAGTGTCAAACTCGTTGGCGAAACTCCTCCACTAATTACATTAATGCTTAAGAGAGAGGTTGTAAGAAGACAGATTTTACGGGCATTGAAGTCATGCCTGAAATAATGCAATTATAGATTCTTCACAGAAATCGCATTTATGTTATCCCATTCTATAAAAAGACCGAAAACGATTAAAAGATGTGCGTTAAATAGGCATGAATAGTGCCAAGTCATACTTTGTTTAGAAATTTCAACCAATGTGAATTTCAAAGTGCGGCTCATTTTATTTCCAAGGAAGAATATTTTGAAAAGGTTAAAATCATATACAAGGCTAAAAGTAAAAAAGGTTGTGTGCCATTTTTCATGCAAATTGAAAAACCAAGGTTCTCGTATCTAATTCGTTCAAACTAAATATGAAAACAGTTTTAAGAAAAAGCAAATGGGAATTATAGAGATCACAAGAGCCTGGCTACTACCCAATAATACTTTCGACTTTATCCTCATTTTTTTTTATCATTAACTTTATTCTCATTTGATCAACGCTGAATATGTGTAAAGTGGGTAGGCTCCGACCAAAAAGGAAAAAAAATAAAAATCCTTCCCCTTGCTAGAAAGAAAAAAAAAAAAAGTAAAAGAGTATGGAATATTAGTAAAACATTCTTTGCTCCTTAAGTTGGAAAATGACAGGTACATAAATAGGTTGAATTAGCAAGGTGGAGAGTGCTTGACAAAGACGATACATCCCACTGTTCACTTCTTCTTCAAACTTCAAACTTCAAACTATTACCACCTTTTCTTTCCATCATTCACACAATTAACTACAACATCCTCATTAATCACATTCCACACCTTAATATTTCATTATTTTAAAACAATTAATATTTTTAGATAAATCAAAATTCTCCAAAATAATTAATAGAAGAGACTATATACCTCTTCACTCTAATTAATTGAGTATATATAAGACCATGTGAATTTTATTTAATATTTTTTATTTTCTTACGAAATGTCCCTTTTCTGCATTATTATAATGGTGATTGATAGGCAATAAGGCAGGCCCAGTAGCTTGGTCCTCTATTACATGTAACAACCGCTACAGCTGTTATTATCACTCTTCAAAAAATTAAAAAAAAAAAATTATAATTATCAGATATCTTTTTAGTAGGTCCATAAAAAAAATTTCCACTCATCCTTAAAGAATTTAAGACAACACCATAGTTATAACAGACACGTAAGACTGGCATTAAATATTTTCTTAATTTATTATATATGCTTTTATGAAAAGAGATACTTTAAAAATATAAAACTATTCTTTTTCACAGTGATATAAACTAAAAGTTAATGTTTTATTTGGTCAATAAATAAAATTTATAGTAAATTAATAAAAATCATGGTAAACTATTGCTGATAGAATACATTATTTGCTTGCTGCGATAAGTCATACAAATATTATAAAATTTATTGTGTTAGTTTTTAAAAATTGGCAGTAAAAAACTGTCCTTTGGAAAAATCACTGGAAGAGTAGAATTATATTCCAGATATTTATGCATACCGTCAGATTTCCTTTGCGTTTAGTTTTCACAAGCAATTCACGAATCACGGGCCGGACACAGACAACATCCAAGGTTTCACGTGACATTCACGTGTACTTATATAACTCCCAAGTACTGGGACTCATATATTTATACTTTTAACATCATCAAGGTTTTGAAACCCTTAAACAATTTCACAATGTGCTGTACCCGCAGAAAAAAAGAAGCAGAAAAAAAAACCTCTTTATTTAATATTTTCTGTCTCTAAAATTAAACTAACAGTCATTTCAATTTATATTTTCGTTTATCTAATAATTTTATATGGAAGCGTTTCTAAAATATAAATAAAAAATGGTTAACCCGGTTATGATCATCCTCCGTTTACTTTTTTAGGAAAATGGTGCAGAAGGACAATTATTTTGGGCCACTGAACTGCACAGTACGAATATATGAGAACCGCAAAGAAACTGCAATAGCATGATATGATGAAGGTTTTTTAGGTACACTGCATCCGTGCATGATATCAACTTTGCAAGTTTGAAACCATTATAACAGAAATAAAAGTTTGAAACCATTACAACCATCTCATGATGATTTTGTTCACAAGAGATATTATAACAACAACTGCTAATTCATATTTCTTTTTGTTTGCATCGAAGATATTACAACATAATTTAACTTTATAATTAATAGGACCTAAAAATAAAATATTTAAATTGTGGTACATATGACGTACTGACATTGTATTACATTTATTTTAATGAAAGCGTGGAATTCTATATTTTAAAACTTGTTAAAATGCTTCATGAAATTACATTAAAAAAAAAAGGATTACGTAGGCGCATCAATTGTAGAATTTGATAACTGTAGAAGAAATTTACACCACATCTCTAAATGTATAGATGGAATTTGGAAAAGGAATATACGGAGAACTAGAAAAGGAAAAGGATAGGGGAGTGTCAATCAGATTCAAGGAAGAATATGTCACGAGAGGAGAGGAAGAGAAGAGAGAAGAGAGAAGAGAGATGAGAGATGTGAGATGTGATGGGGAAATTGATATGATATGATATGCTCAATATTATCATGTCATGTGTGGGTGGCATGGCACTCTCATTCTCATCTTTATTTATTATGAGACACACTCACTATAAAGAGAACCAATGACACCAATTCTCATTCCCCCTCACTTTTGGCTTCTAAGTGATTGCTGACTCCTTATTACCTTCTTCCTCTTTCCTTTTCTTCCCACAAAAACACAACACACGTTCACCTTCCAATTCCTCTACTCATGGAAACTCAACACCAACAACCCTCCACCAAGTCTAGGTTCAGACGCATCTGTGTTTACTGTGGTAGCAGCCCTGGCAAAAACCCCAGCTACCAGCTTGCTGCTGTTCAACTCGGAAAACAACTGGCAAGTATATACTAATTATAATTACAAACCAAAACACAATCTTTTTTTATTAACTCTTACAATTTTAAAATATAATTGCATGTCATAGCAGAATTAGTGGAAATTACTATATAAGATTGTGAAATAATTTCCTCTTCCCTAGCGATTGTGGAATGAATTGAGCTATGGTTGAGGGCGAATAATATATGATTAATTTTGAGATGGTGAGGGAAGTATGTTTTGAATAAAATGTATTATATGTATGCAGGTGGAGAGGAAGATTGACTTGGTTTATGGAGGAGGAAGCATAGGGTTGATGGGTCTAATCTCACAAGTTGTATATGATGGTGGACGCCACGTGTTAGGGTAAGTAACCGCTCCCTTCTTCTTCTGTCTCTTTCTTCCTGTATTTATATATGCTCATGAATCTTCTCGCTGGTACAGGGTCATTCCAAAGACACTTAATGCAAGAGAGGTACAGTACTATCTATTACTTGCTTATTTTTCTTTTCATAATTCATTCAGAAAATAATAGTAGTGGAATTGACAAAAGTTGGTTAAATAATGTGTTCAGATCACCGGAGAGAGTGTAGGAGAAGTGAGAGCTGTATCGGGCATGCACCAACGCAAGGCAGAGATGGCCCGACAAGCCGATGCATTCATTGCACTGCCAGGTTTCTCTTCTTCTTTCCCCGTCATAATCATAATCATATTCATATTCATATTCTCCTCTTTCTCTTTTTTAAATTCTCTCTTCTTCAACTTGTATGGATAACTAGATATTATTATTGTTGTTATTGCTTTTCAAACAGTAACATTCTTAACTGACGTACTGTCACCTCTCAAATTATTTCACCCTTTTCAATAATTTTATTTCCATCTAGTTTTCTATACCAATCATTTTATTAACTAATAAATTCTGCAAGCAATTTTTCCTTTTTTGCATTTTTTGCCTGTGAAAAAAAAAAGTATATATATAGTAAATACGACCATCTTAATAATTTCTCATCCTTTGTTGACATTCTATACTAAATCAAAAGCGTTTCCCAAGATAACTGTTTCTGTAACTGCCAACCGTATGTGTTGTATAATTCCAATTCTTGGGGCGGTGATTCCTATGAAATTCCTAGTATTGGCAGTAATAATAATTCGTTGCAATTTATATTCCAACAGGTGGATATGGCACCCTTGAAGAACTGTTGGAAATTATCACCTGGGCTCAGCTAGGTATCCATGACAAACCGGTAAGATTTCCAAAATTAACAATTTATTTTTTCTTTTTAATTCTTTTGTCTAAGATAGTAGTATTAAAACATTTTTTTTTTAAGTTTGTACACAAAAGCCTTTTTCTCGTGATAGAGTATTTTTTTTTAGATGCTCACGTCACTTAATACATCAACTAAGTTATTTAACGAAATGATCCGTTTATTAATTAGTAATAAATAGACATTATTAGCGACAATTCTTTTGTTTGAGGAAGTCAAAGAAAAAGACAGAATGATTATTTTTGGAAGATGAATGCTGACTAATGATGAAACAATATTAAAGAGGGAAAAAAAAAGCACTTTAAAAATTGAAGAATTATTAAGATTGATTAAGTTATAGAAGTGATGGGAGTGAATTGTTTGCAGGTGGGGTTGTTGAACGTGGATGGGTACTACAACTCGCTGCTGGCATTCATGGACAAAGCTGTGGACGAAGGTTTCGTAACACCTGCTGCCCGTCACATTATTGTTTCTGCCCAAACTGCCCAAGACCTCATGTGCAAACTTGAGGTAAATAATAATAGTTTTATTAATAATATGTGTAGACGTGGGAGAAGGTGGTGGGTGGAATGAAATTGATCTGAAGCGTTGATTTTTGCACTTTGAACAGGAATATGTCCCTGAGCACTGTGGCGTGGCCCCGAAGCTAAGTTGGGAGATGGAGCAACAGTTAGTTAACACTGCAAAGTCAGATATTTCCCGTTGACTAAAAAAAATAGAAGCAGACTAATGCAGGATGAAGGAGGCTAGGTTAATTTTTAATTTAGTGTATAAGTATAACCTCAACTAAAATCTTCCACAGAATAGGTTTTTAGTTCACCTGTGGATTGCCTCTCTCTGATCATTTGTAATTTATTTCCCTAAGCTTCAAGCTCCATATATTCACTCTGTAATTTTTCTTCTTCTTTTTTCTTGATTGATTGTCTTTCAATCTTTGTTGATTTCTTAGCAACCAACTAATTGTGCATCAGAGTTTGACTTGGATGATCCAAGATATAAATATATTGATGTATACTATACTATGCATATATGCATATACAATGTGCATTTTGTGTCCTTGTCGCGTCGGTGATTTGTAATGGTATATGAGTTTGAAATATAAATAGAATTAATCAGTTGTTGAATACAGCTCTTAATGGAAAGAATTGATGTGAATGGAAAAGAATGATGACACGTTGAAATTAGAGTAATGGAAGTGAGAAAAAAAAAATAAGAAAAAGAAAATGGTTGGAATGTTGACATGAATCACATGATGAGGTTCGATTCCACGAGCATCTATCTATAATGTGATGAGGGTTATTTTTGATATGTGGGTTCGGGGACGGGACCCTATTCCTTTTTTTTCTTTGGTAACAACTACTCGTGGAGAGAAAAAGAGACACTTTCTGAGTCTTATTCTAACCAACCTTATGGTCCCACCCATTTCATCAATGAATGAGGATAACCCAACCACAGTTACCATATATTGCTCCATCACAAATGCTTTCAACAATAATCTCTCTCATTTTTTCATGTTTTTATTATTAACACCTCCTTCCTATATACACACTTTACAAATGCTCTTTTTTTTTTTTTCCTTTAAAAGGGACATCCTATTATTGGCTAAAAGGGGAATGCCAAAATATTCAAGGGATCATCATATTAATAATGTATTATTGCAAATTTATGTAAATATTCACCTTATCCCAAAATCATAGTTAATTGATGGTTGCTTACATCATAATTTTGTGGACATAGTATGGTGGGACATTTTGGAGACTTTGGGCTGATAATTGGAGGAGGAATTTTGGAGGATGGTTGAAGTTATTGTTGATGAATCTTGAATAATTGAAATGCTGAAAGGAAACCTCTTCTTGGCCGTACTCAATGGACAACATAGAGGGTGCCTCGTGTACATAATAAAAGGGAAGGATAAATAAAGTGGTCATGAACTCACACTGTCCCACCTTAGATAGATATATCTTTGGACATATTTCCTCATACAAATTATCTACACAAAAATCTAAATTTATATATTCATTTTTACTTATGAACAATATTTATTTTTTAATATACAGAAATTTTGTCTAAACATATTAAATTGTAACAAATAAAATTCAAGGATGCAGAGATTAAATTATTCAAATTTTTTATATTTTATGAGATTTTTTTCTATAAATTCTTTATGGATGTTATAAAAGAAATTATGAAAAAAAAATATTTATTATAAATTTTTATAGACAATTCGTAAAAGAATTTGAACATGCATGTATTCATATGGAAAATTACCAATAGTATAGCAGTAATTTAAGTACTCTTGTAGAATTATTATTTGTGTTTATATCAAAGAACATCGAGAGGAAAGTATGAAAGATCTCTTACTTAAACTTATGAGTTCTGCGTACACTTTTACTCACAGTGGCTAACTGTGAAGTTGAGAGATGAAGAATGCACCGTTTCTTTTCTCATTTTGGATGCTCTCTAATTACTCTTGTTTGAAGCACAATGTGATAGCTCCCCCTACCTATGTGTCTGAGTATGGTGTAGTATTTGAACAGAATGATAGCATCATTTTGTCCTTATAAGATGCTAGGTGAAGGATGTTCTTGTCAGTTGATAGGAACTGTTAGCATGGTATAAGACCTACTTATGACGAGTGTAAGATTAATTTTCATTTGTTCACGACACATTATATGCCTCACCATTTTTACAAATTGCCAAGACAAGGTCGATCCCTACTTCCTTTCTCAGTCAATTGTTGATTGAGTCCTCGGAAATGGTCCTAAGGTGGGGTCAATCTATCATCATCAATATTCAATCGCTTAGTCTTTGAGGTGTAGTGTAAGATATCCTAAAAAAAGTAAGCCCTAGATCATCCAAGGGACAAACAATCCACAGTTTTCCCAACACTGAATCTGAAAGACATAAGTATTTTAGAACAATCGTCTTCATCATCCTAATCTATGCATGTGTCGGTGAATCTCTAGGATAAATAATCCATACAATCTTCCAAAAGTGTCTGCAAAATATAAATTCTTAAAACAATCATCTTTATTCGATTCATACATATGACAAATGGTCAATTGATTCGAAAATCCAACTTAAACCATGACACGATTATAGACCCAATCAATATTCACATGATATATGTATCTGAGTTTTTAAATTTATAAAAAAAGTAAATGATAGATGACGAAAATATGGAGCATGAGAGTATAATGATAGGAGAGGATGCAATAATTTAGAGGGGGCAAGGAACCAGAAGGAGTGCATGGCCACGTGGAGATGGGATTTGGCTAGACTAGAATGAATGGGAACTGGTCACGTTGTGATTCTTTCTTTATTCGACAAAAGGTGTCATGGCAGTGATATGAATGGGGAACTAGGAAGGAAGGGGATGAGTATGGAAAGGAAATAAAAAAACCCTTTTGGCCTACCTTTCCATTACTTTTCTTTTCCCATTTTTCTCTTTTCTCAGTATTGGATAAGCATCATCCTCCTTCATAAAATCATAAAATGTAAAATGCCGGTGGGAATCATCTCTTCACACTCTTTAATTGCGTGCATTCATCTTTCCTCTTCTTCCCTTTTTATTTATTTATTTATTTTATGTTGGTCAAAAAGATTAAAGAGAAAACCAAAAGAAAGTGATTATAACATTCATCAGGTCTTGTTTAAGTTCTGCTAATAGCTAGCTTGTAGTGACTTAATCAATTTAATTCATGTCCCACCAAAAGAAATCATCCTTAGCTTTTCATTACTTTTCAGTAATTAATGTGTATTTGGACTTGAAACTTGGCTTCCTTTTTCGCATCTTCCTTTGCTACTTTCACACTAGTTTCATCGTCAAACAGAGTCGACATTCGGAATATTGATGCAATGGGTATACAACAAAGTATGTTTGAATGTACGAACCCTCTGAATTCTGCGAAAGGAAACAAAATCATTACCGTTTTGAAAGTTTGGCGACCATCACGAACTTAAACTTAGACTTCTTCGCTGAAATTCTAAAATTTGGGGTCTCTACATCAAACTTTCAGCCACAAAAATTCCTGATGAACCCAAAAGTAAACATTCTCGTCTGCTTCTCCCTTTTATGCATTCAAATCAGAAGCTACTAGCTTAATTTTTTGTTTCCATCTGACTTTTCTTCACCATGTTAACGTCGACTTCAACTTCATCTTACGCCATCCATGATTTTTTAAACCTCCGCCATTGTCTTACTCATCATTTCTTTGGTTTGAAAAACCAAAACAATCCAGCCTTTTCCCATTCTCTAAGATTGACTATTGATTATATTTAAGCAGCGTTGGAAGAGAACTTTTCTATTAATTAAAGTTATTGAATGTTTAAAAATTACGACTGTGGCTTATTAAAATGAGAGACGTGAAATTTGTGATTTTAAATTTTTTTATTTAATAATAAATAGCATGTTTGGAATAGTATATTAAAGAATGTAATGTTTCTATTTCACTAGAATATATAAATTCATGTTATAATATTCGTGTGTTTGTGTTTGAATTATTGTATCTGAATTTTTTTTTAATGCTTTTATCTATATTTTTTTTTATCTTTTCATTTAGCTATGAGGTTATCTTTATTTAATATACTCTCTTAATTGAGGTGTATATTAGTGTTTATTTCAAATGATCAAGATGAGTCATGATAGAAAAATGAATTCCCTCAAATGGGATTTTCGTTTGAATTTTCTCTTGTGAAAATCTCTGCTACCAAAGTTTTGTAATTTTATGTCCCTTTTTTAATATTTAAATTTTCATCTTTTATTTCAATTAATATTGAGATTTGATTTGAAAAAATGTCAACATGATAGGATCTAAATTCATTAATTCTCATTGATTATTTGAACATTTTCAGTGTCTAAATAAACATACTAATATTTGAAATTTTTTGGTAGACGTTCTTTTCTATTGGATCAAATTTATTAAAAATGGTAAAATATTAAAGAGAATTATTCAATAGGATATGAGACCAACAATTTTTTGTGATTTTTTTTAATAAATTTTGACAGTAAAAAAATGTGTAATAAAAAAGAGTGTGTCTCAGTATATATTCCTATCATTTCTTGGAATTTGAAATACTTGTTCATTTCATCCATCCCAGTCACGTAATGCGAAAAACCCAATTTCAATTTTAACATGAGGTGATGTGGACCACGGTAACATTAAGCAAGCAAGTAGTATTATTTTCTTGTTATTAGGTTGTTACTTTTCCGATTGGCAAAGAATAAAATCATATCCTTTCCTCTTAACTCATCTTTGAACAATAAAGGATTACTGCATGTAGGCAAGTGATCATGTGGAGCGTTAGTACTAGGTAGTCGTAGATGCCAACAAAATGTACTATGTCGAGAGTTGGCTATGTCAAACAAATTGCTCGTACTACAGAATGAAACAAAAGATCAATAATGTGATCAGAGTCTAATGATATGAATAATGCTAGATGTAATTATAATAATAATAATAATAATAAATTTTAAAAATTGTTCTACAAACTACAACAAAATAACTCCACACCTGCTGAGCTAATAATGCCAAAGCAAACTACACCCGTACACATTCACGGTTTAGACTCATACAATCAAGCATATCATTACAATATTATGTTTCATGCTTTTAACAACACTTTCCATTTGTCAGGATGGGGAAATGAATAAAGCTACAAAAAACACAAACCTATGTCAACAAGTGCAATTGAGGACGTAAAGGAAGCTACAGCTTAGGTAAAGGATTGAACAACGGAAGACGTGGTGACTAAACTTGATAGGAGACCGACTATGACAGCACTGTTGTACGTGCTTGGTTCTGTTTGCATGGTATTGTTCCTGGAATCAATGAAAGTCTCATTCTTGAAGGGTCCACCAACAAGTGCTCCAGTAGCGACATTGGGATTTGGATCAGATGACTCAAGCCACTGGAAGCCATCCTTGCAGCTAGTTTTTGTATCAGAAGGAATTGAAGCACCCCTATGATGCACGAATTGCGGGAATTTATCTCCGTAGCCCACCAGAAAACTCATATGCATAGGATTCTTGCCCAATACGTAATCAGCCTGGAAGTATTACATGAATTTTATATTAGAGCATGGATCACTCCAAATAGATATTGTGCGCAAATAATAATGCATGCATACCTGAGATTTGGCAAAGTCTCGAAGATCTGATGGGGTAAAGGAATCTGAATCACATTGTAGTTTTGGTGTCTGTGATGTTAGCATATAGTCGCTGTAAACTGCAGCTAAGAATGCAGCTGCAACAGGTTGTTGCAGAGAGTTCCGTTCACTCACCCATATAAGACCATCTGTATTATAGGAAAGTGACAGTTAATTATAGAACATATATCAGTAGAAATATAAATCTAAAAATGAATTTCACACGTTTAAATTTCAAAAAATATTTTTATTCAGGAGCAATGATTATCATATGTTAGGGGAAAGCCTTGTGTTCGTACTAAAATCTGGCCTAAAAAACATATTATTTCTATCTTTATTCAGAAATCGGTGTGTTTATTCTTGAGAACAACAACTGGACCAATCTGCCGGATGACATTGAGGAAGATGGACATTAGGGTGGAAGCATCGGAAAAGCATGTAGTGGAAATGAATGTCAAGAAGATGCTAAGAACCAATTCTCACCACAATGATTATGGGCAAAAAATGGGAGATGCAATCCAAGACATTCACAGAGATTTTGTTTATAAGAGAAAAGCTTGACAGTTTGAATACCATTCCACCATTGTTGAAAGATTTGGACAAGTAAAAAAGAGACAATTAATAGAGAATAGCCTGCAGGAAGTTCTAACCTAGTCAGAACTAGTAAGATGGGGATTCAGATGTGTTTAATTAAAAATGCAGGGCAGAAAGTAGAATTACCCACTTTTGATGGGCAAGATTCAATTGGATGGCTGGCCAGCGTGGAAAAATGTTTTTGAAATTCAAAAGACTAAACCAAAGGTCAGGGTATGCATGGCCTTCATTTTCAGAGAAAGGACTACTGCACCCTGGTTAAGAATATTTGAGGAAGAGACTAGCAAAGATGACATGGGAGTGTTCGTAGTTTTTCTAGTAGTTCACAGGTCTGAAAATCCCTGTGAACAATTAGCAGCCATGATTCAACCTGAATCTATGGAACCTGAATCTATGGAGGAGCGTGGGCAGCAATTGGAAATATTTTTGGCCAAGTTTGAACTGAGATTACAGAAAATTTGGTTTAGGATTTTTTATGAATGGTTTGAATGACGTGATAAGACAAAATGTGAGGACTCGTAATCCACAAACTGTGGCTAGAGCCATTCATTTGGCCAGAAAGATTGAGAATGAGAATCTGGTGATAGTATGATGTTAGGTTAGGGAAAAAAATTGAAATCGTCAACTTCCTGTTTGGTGTGCTTTGCCTCAAGTGGAACAGTTACAGATCAACACAAGGATGGCAATTTTGCAAAACATTAGGTCTAATCACTTGGCTGCTTTGAGCCAAAGAACAACGTTCTGTTTCTTCTTAGGGGGAAAGCAGGCAGAAATACATTGGGAACAGGTGTAAGTTTTACTTGTAGTAAATTGTTTAAAAACTGTGGCACTAGCATTTACCTTATCAAAAGAATGTTAAAAGGAGGTAAAAAGGTCATTTTCCATGTGGCCAACCGTTTGGGCCACTTCATTGGTGTCTTATGCTTGTGTGACAATTTGGGGGAAGATGATGATGTGGAAGAACAAGAAGACTTCAAAGGGGTTGAATTGATGAAACCAAATTCAAATGTTGATTAGCAAGGAACGGTTTCCCTATTTCAGCCTCTATGGGGACAGGGCTGCTATTGTACTGGGAGGCATTCATAGGTTAAAATTTAACGTGGTTCTATATTGGGAAGTTATGACAGTTATTTTTATAATAATTTTGGATCAGGCAATTGCAGATTATGATGCAACAGTTAATGTGGTTGTGTTGTAGACTGGTAAAAGGGAATTAAGACGTAAAATTGTTATTTCGTGTGTTTTTAATATGGAAACCCTTTGTAAGGAAGAAACAGCTGGCGCGTTAGGGGAAAAGTCTCGGTGTGTTAGGGAAACCCTATATCTGTGTACTCAAATCAAGCCTAAAATACAAATTATTTCTATCTATATTCAGAATTCAGTGTTTATTTAATGACTCCAACATCACAGGAAAATAAAAACAGCCTACATGTCCATTATTAGAATCTGCCTATAACTCAATTTAGTTAATCAGAAACTCTTAAGTTTCCTAGCAGTCGAGCCTTGGGGAAGAAGTGCTGTTGCATCATCATAACCATAATGCATTCTAATCTAAGTTCTAATAACAGCCTGGCTGCTCATGGGGTAAGGTTGCAAACATTTGACTCTTTCTAGATCCCTCGAGTAGAAGACTTGTGCACGTGGCATTTACTAACAAAGATGTCAAGATGTGAAAAATGATACGTGGCTGGGAAAAAAGAAACATATGATTATAGGTATACCTATCCAATCATATAGCATTCAAGGAGAATATTACCATGTGTTCTGCTTTCTGTGGCTGTTGGAGAATCCGGAAGAAGGCCACACATTACAGCCTCAGCTGTTTTCCTGTAACGTTGGAGCCCAGAGCTATACGAATTTGAAATGTCCTTCGCCTTAAAAAAGCTTAATCTAGATAACAAAACCTGCACTAACAAAATTGAATTGTCAAAGGAAATATATGTGAAATGCAAAAGTCAGCTTTTACAGTAATATTGTTATAATTATTATAACTAGAAACTTGATCCTGAAAACGAGAATGCCACAAGTCTCTTTATTTAGCTCAACTCTGTTCATAACACAGAAATTTAAGCCGGTCATTTTGTCTTTTCTACATGATTAGTAGGTAAGTAGGTTGCAATAATATCCGAACAATATTGGTTGTCCTCCGCAGTTAATAAATCATAAATTGGAAACTGGAAAAAAAGTTTGAGCTTTTTCTAATGAGTTCTACTGGGCTGTATGAAGATTTTTTGTGTGAAATTTGACATGTTCAAACAGTATTGGTTGAATAACAACTTAAAGAAAGCAGAGGGAGCTTGATGGAAATCGCTCGGGAGTGTTATTCAGTTTTTTTGCAAACACAGATGTATACTTTCTACCATTATCATTTCTTTATACCTGAGTTCCAGCAAGCTTGTTATCCCAACTGAACCAGGTGGGACTTCCCCAGTCCGCATAGTCTTCTCCATCTTGGCCGGTCACAAACTGAAGGTAAGAATCATCACCCGTGGCATGATAGAGCCAGCTAGCAGCCCATAAAAGCTCATCACCGTATCCAGTTGAGTTATAATATGTCTGGACTTCGGGTATACTCTCACTATAATATCCCCTATGTTTGTCAGCAAAAGTAAACAACTGTTTAGCATGCTCGAGGAGTTTGCTTGAATACGTAGAATCAGTCTTTTTAAAGACCAAAGACGCTGAGGCCATGGCTGCTGCAGTTTCAGCTGCAACGTCTGATCCAGGATAAGATGCATTCACTTGTATGAGTGGTCGTGCCTCAGTCATGTCTTCTGGTCTTTCCCAACACTTGTGATCTGCAACAGGATCACCCACCTGCCATGATGATTTTAACACATGAAACAAGTTAGAAAAGGTTAACCTAAAAATAGGTTGTTAAAGGCTTGATAGTCCTAATACACAAAAAAAAATTTGAAGTGGCTGAACATAAAAAGGAAAAGGAGTAATGAGAGTTATTCAATCATCACATGCACATCTGACAAAGAAAGGGAGTCACAAAAATCTCAAAATGATAGCCTTCCCTGAACAAAATCGCTTATCTAATTTCATGCCCTGCCGTATGGAAGAACAACAATATAGATTTGATTTTAAATTCAATAACTGTGAATGCAGCAGTTTTTCACTGTAAGGAAACATGTTTGCATCACCATCAGAACAAATAAATATTTTACACTTCTAGTTACAAGATTTAATTGTTTTTCAAACAGGTGGCACAACATAACTCACTTATTGTGTAAATCTGTAGCACTGAATGGATCAAAGCCAAATCATATGGTCAGGATAATAAAAAGTTGAACCTTATAGTTTAACCGCACAGAACACTCCAAGAATAATGGAGTAAGAATAATGCAGTACCCACACAGAAAAGACAATAAATTTATGCATTCAGAGATGCAGAATAGCTATCTTGCACAGCAAGGTGGCATCAAACCAAAGTTGTAAAACAAATAAACCTGAATGTAAAGAACATTCGCAGAAGGGTGAGCATAGATGAGATAATCAGTGATCCACTTGAGCGAATCTTGAGCTGAGTCTAACTGGCCAACGTGATCCATTTGATCTCCATATTCTAGAATGGCCCACGACAGCACTGTCGCCGTAAAAGCCATCGGAAAACCAAATTTTATGTGATCCCCGGCATCATACATTCCTTTTGAGAGATCCAGATTCGCTTGGCTCCCATCCTTAAGACCCGAATCCCCTCTCCAAGGTATTTTGTTGTTGACTAACTTCCCAGCTGCATGACACGAGGAAACACAATTGTTAACCAACACCTATAGAATAATCGCTAATAGAAACTAAAGAGACTAATAACATAATCATATGTGGCATTAGCATACCATTAATGTCATAATTAATATACATTAAGAACCACATTGTGAAATGTTGAAATAAAAAAACAGAAGAAGACGTAAAAGAGCTGATAAAATGAATTACATTTCTGAATATCGAAGAATTGCAACGAGGTTTTTAGTGCAGTGGAGTATTTTTGATCAACGGCGCCAGGGGGACCGGGAACCGGAGCGGCTTTATCGGAACCGGAGTGACCGAATTTCTTCTTAACGGTAAGAACAACAGCAACGACGACGATAGCCAGAATGAAAACCGCGATGCACCAACCCCAACACCCTCCTTTGGACTTCGATTTTTCTCCCATTTTTTAAAATTAATATTATTGAAATTGCAAAATGCGCTTCCCCACACAGCTCGGGGCCTCGATCTGCGTAATATAATCAAACCCTATCGCGATGCATTGTTGTCGCTCACGGTATCACTTTCTAAAACGCAATGCCTCCTCCTTCTGACAATGACAACAGCTATCTTTGGAATGAGGTTCGGTTTCGGACAGAGCAACACCAACAACCTAGTTTACTGACTCTGTGTGGAGGCGTCTCGTCAAAGTTATTGACCCGACCCGACCCGAGCCGGAACGGTGGGGTTAAGAAAATGGTAGCGACGGCGAAGAATGTTATTCACGCGGGAGAAACCACTTGGCAGTGGATTGGGGGGTAGTTTAGGTACCGTTGGCTTCGTGTAACTTTTGTCTTTTTTTTGTTTGGTAAATGACGGGGATGTCCGTGTGAAGAGAGGGTTGTGTCGGTGGGAGTGAGGGTATAAAGGTAAAATGTGGGAGTGAACAAGAAGAAGAACATGTGAGTGATGTGATGCCAGCTGCGTCGGTGGGGTTTTGTTGTTTGTTATGGAATTGAAGGGGGAGGGTTGGACTGAGAAGGACCCTCCATCTTAAGCAACCACCCTTAACCATTCCTTTTACTTCGACTTCAATCAACCATTGATGCCTTCCTAAGTGACGCTCACGATTTTACCCTTTTTACCAAAATTACCCAATTCATCTGCAGGATACCCAAAACACCTCACTGCCATCTTTCACGTTATTACTGAATTCATCATCATATCCTCACTATCTCCAAAATAACCCATTCACATCATTAACAACAATATTACTAAATTCATCGACGTGTTTCTACCAAAACAAATTTTTATTGTTTCGTTATTATATTTGCAAATAACAAATTTAACATTTAAATTTAATTTGATCCGACTCGATTAAACTAAATTGTTCAACCTATTTAATTTATTTGATTCAAATTCTCAAATTTTATGAAATTACTTAACCATGAAAACATACATGCAGACATTTTAATTATTAAAATTCCTACATACTCAAATAATTTATAGTTTATTTTTAAAATGAAACATGTTGCTATCTTTTTTTTTTTTCTTTCAAATTTATAGTTTAGTATTGGTGAAAGAATAATAATACTATATTTTCTTAACAATTTTTAATACTTAATGAAAATCAACCTATATTTGAGAGGAAAATTAAACGAACATTTTGTAGAAATTTTTAAGATGATGGTAAGTAATTTATTTGTACAAATCTAAGTAACCAAA
The DNA here is from genome assembly GCA_016859785.1 of Macrotyloma uniflorum. Taxonomy (NCBI): domain Eukaryota; kingdom Viridiplantae; phylum Streptophyta; class Magnoliopsida; order Fabales; family Fabaceae; genus Macrotyloma; species Macrotyloma uniflorum. Next base: position 1,684,320 of record BDMB01000007.1, on the reverse strand, counting down.
TTTTTTTTGGGAAGGTTAGTTTTACCATATTTTTTTATTGTTTTTTTTTCATCCATATTTGGGTTTGACCCTTAATTATATATTTAAATAATCTAAATTTGTTAAATTTTTAAATTAAATTAAATAGAGATCTTCCAAATTGGAGTTGGTAAATTTGACAATTTTTTAAGAGAAAAAAAATATATTTATATATTCATATATTAATTTCAGTAAAATTATGAATATTAGTTTAGATAGAAATTTTTTATATATAAATTTTATTATTTTAATTGTTAAGATAGTAAAATAGAAGTATCTTGTTAAAAAAAATTATATTAGTTATCTTTTTTTTTCTTAAATATAAAAGTTTATTATTTTTATATTTTAGATTATTGTAAATATTTTTTTTATATCTTTATTTGATGTGGAAGTTATTGATTGATTTATTTATGTGGATTTTTACTTTTTATATTATGTACTTTAATGTTTTTTTTATTATTGTATTGTTGTTTTCTTATTACACTTTCTATTAATATTTTTATTTTAAAAAAAATATTGCGTGACTTGATTACTAGTACTAGATAAGGGGTCTTGTGAAAATAATCATGGGTAATACTTTGTTTATTTTTTAATTAAAATAAATTACTTTAAAATTTTAAGACTTTAGTAGATTATATTTTTGAAAAAAAAAGTACAAATACCTCCCCAACTAGTAGAATTTTTTTTTTTAACTATAGTAATTATTATGATTACATTTAAATTTAAAGATAATAAGATAATTAGATAACAATAAAATTAAATTGAAAACATTATAAAATATTAAAAAAATATCAAGAGTTGTATATACAAATATTATGTAACAAGTGCGAAAAATAAGTTAATCAAAGTGGTCAAAATGAAAGTCTTATCCTCTTAAATAAGTATCCAGAATTATAATGTAAAACAAACAGTTAAATATAATTTTTAGTTTTTACAAATATAATAATATTCATTTTTAGAAAAGTAATCTCTCTTCTTTAAGTGATAGATGTTGTTCTTTATACTTTTATGTATAGAAATAAAGACTATATATGATACAAATTCACAAATAAGTGACTAAAAGGAGCTCATTAATTTTTTTAAAATTAAAAGAAAATATTATCTTATTTTTAGGTTTTCACAATTAATTCATGAGGTCGAATATACTTTGATGTTGAGTTTTGGCATCATGCATATGATTATATCTATACAGAACTATTTGCTTGTCCAATTAGATTGGGTCATGAGGTTCAATATTTTTTATATTGGGTGTTTACGTGTCGCATTACATCAGACCATGGAATGCAAAATAAAATATTATGAAACACTTATCCTCTCAAAAACCCTTTTTTTTTTTTCCTTTGGCCTAGAACTTGAGCTTTATTATATATTGACCTCTTAGTTTGTCAGCTTTTGCATTTTTATCCCAGTAAAGTAATCAATCTACCATGTATGCCCTATATTACTATTACCTTTGACTCTCTTGTCATTGACAAAAACAAGCACCACCATCCATAGATAATGAAGAGAAAGGACTTAACCCTAATGGGACGATCAGTGGATGCTCCATTATGGACTTCTGTGAGTATCATAATGATGGATACTTAGACATTACGATATGTATGACTTGGAAAATAATTAAATCGTTACAAAATCACAAACTTCTGTTATAATAACTCATAATCATGCATAAATTATATGAAGAATTTATTTTCTGTATATTGTTAGTAAAAGAACTTTATAGATTAATCAGTATGAAATTTATGTTATTTATCATAAAATTTATGATTTTTCTATACGATGTTAATTTAATTTTTTAATTATTTATTATATATACTATCTATTCATGTGCAAATTACTACTAATGGTTTCGGACTAATAGTCAATTTTGTATTAATTAATATTTTTATTTTATTATTTTTCTATATTAATACGAATATTCTTTTTTGAAAACATATAAATTAATTGAGTTTTGTCAGAAGAGTTTTATCCTATTCGAGCTCGAAAAAAAAAAAAAAACAATATCATTTTTTTTACCCATATCATATTTTTTTGTATATAAAAAAAAAAATTTAAGATCCCTTTATATTTAATTGAAATAGATTCATATTTTTCTTAACTTTTTTCTTTTTACTTAAGTTTCTTTCATCTATATTAAATGTTTCTTATTTCACCTAATGAAAATATCAAGTATTCCTTCGGATGAAGAATTATGAATTCAATCTCAATATCTTTTGTGTAACAGAAAACATAATTCACTTTAATGCCTGATTATATTTTGGAAAATTAGTTTATCAGGCATTAAACCAAAGGGTATTTTGAAGAAAAAAAAATATTAGCATTGTACATTTATAAATTACGTTAATTATTTTTTTTTTAATTTAATTTTTCCACATTTCTATTTTTTAGTATTATAATGAACATTTGAACGATCTCTTATTGTCTGTAAGTGCATTTTTAACTACTAATTTATTATTAATTTATGATGATAGTGAGAAACAGGTGAAGAAGCGTATGGCAGGCCACAGTGAATCCAAATCCATCATGGTATGGATTGGGTTGGGTTAAGTTAGAGCGTAGAGCGTAGAGCGTAGAACGTAGAGCGTAGAACGTAGAACGTAGAGTGTAGAGTAGAGAAGAGTATCCGCCGTATGTATATGTTGATGAACAGGAATCGAAGCAATTACAAATTAAACACAATCAAACGGCTCCATTTCCCAACTTCTCTTCTCTTCCCTTCCCTTCTTCACTTCTCATCATCGCATTCTCTCCTTTATCTATAAACTCATTTCATTTTCGGATTTTATACCGTTCTTCCTTCTTTCTCCCACACTACACAGGTATTACGCTTTTCTCGTTTCCTTTGATTTTCACAAGCGTAAATTAATTTCAACAAGTTTCTCTGTCACGTTATCATTAGAGTCCGTTTTCTTGAGTTTCATGTTGGAAACCGATCTTTATTCTACTTCGCCCTAATTCGAGTTGTTGCTGTTTAGAGACAATATCGCAAACGAAACGCCTTTCTCTCAGCTTCCACGTGTGTTTTCAATTTCAATTTAAATCAGCACACAACCGATTATTGTGTACTTCATAGACCTCGTCTGGTTTTTGGTTTCAATTTGCGTTGCACAAAGTGATGTTTCCCGTGAGAAGCCTAACCTAACGTTATGTGAATATATATGCCTTTAATTTGTGTTGACCCTAATTTTTTGCATAATCCTCTTTGAAATGAAATTCGTTGTGATCAAATTTGGGCGTTTTCTCTCGTATTAAACCAAGCTTAATTAGAGATGGGTATAGTTTTTTAGGCTATCAATTGTTCTTCTTCAGTTTCAGTTTCTTGGAAGTTTTGGAAGCTATCTTGTTTGACTTAACTGGTTATCTTTTTTTATGTGGCAGGAATACAAAATGATAGGATCTTTTATTACGAGGGTACTAGTGTATGTTTATGCTGTACTAAATCTATGATCATTTTTTTATGTGGGGCTTTTGCTCTAATTTTCAAGATTTACTGAATTTGTATTTCCATCTACTTTTTGGTAGGATGGTTTTTGGCTACGCCTTCCCAGCCTATGAATGCTATAAGGCAGTTGAAAAGAATAGACCAGAAATTGAACAACTTCGCTTTTGGTGCCAGTACTGGTAGATTGCACACCCATCATCGGCATAAAACTTGTACGACTGTTGGTAAATGCAATATTGAATTCTTTTCGTACCCCCTTGTATTGCAGGATTTTGGTAGCTGTTTTGACAGTATGTGAGCGGATTGGTGATACTTTTATTTCATGGTAATGGATGCTATCTTTGAATGGATGCAAAGAATGCGATGTCGTTTCTATAATTGTAAAAGGAAAAAGTTTATTGTGCTTTCTTATTGAATAAGCAACTTATTCTTCTTGAAGGGTCCCAATGTATAGTGAAGCTAAGTTGGCATTTTTCATATACTTGTGGTACCCGAAAACTAAGGTATGAAATTAACTAATATGGTATTGCTCTATTATTTGCTTCTCTTCAACTTGATGGTTGAATTTATTATCATTACCTGCATTAGGGAACAACATATGTGTATGATTCTTTCTTTAGACCGTATGTTGCTAAACATGAGACAGAAATTGATCGCAACTTGTTGGAACTAAGGACAAGGGCAGGAGATATTGCAGTTTTGTATTGGCAAAAAGCTGCTAGCTATGGCCAAACTAGAGTATTTGACATTTTGCAGTATGTTGCTGCACAATCAACACCTTCGCCCCGCCCTGCTCAGGTAGTTGTTGAGCTTGTCTTCTGTTATATTCGAGGTGTGGCTTATCTATACTGAAATCTCTATGTAGAAAAAATTATGCTTTTTCTATATCATGAGACTTGGTATGTGTTTGATTCAACATATTCTGGATAAACAGTAGCATGGTATTTTTGTCAACTTCTTAAGAGAACTTTTTCGAAAAAGAAAAGATTACCCGAGAAATAAGCTTTTTCCAAATCACGAGCTTGGTTTGCGCTGCTGCACTTCATTCTTTTGTTGGCACATAACTGCATGTAGATGTGCATGACAGTTATACGATTATTCTAGCAAGGAGATATATTTTGCAAATGTAAAGGATTGTTTTACAATGGTGTTGCTGCTACTGCTTTCCATTTTGTCATATTGATCAATTATCTCTAGTTTGTAGAGTATTATTATTATTGTTAGATATTTGATTGTCTAGCTCATATCTGTAAAGGATTATTCTTAGCAAAATAATCTTGCTTTTTTTTTTTTTTTAAGTTGTCTCAAAAAAGTAGGGTGAGAAATAAGCGATTATTTTTCCAAAATAAGTTAATGTGGTTCTTCATTGATGCGTCAAATGCCATCTTCCTGGCCTTTATCACATTTCCTTGCTGTGCTTACTCACATAAAAAAGTTCCCTTTTAATTTCACAGCAGCCACCAACTGCGAGGGTGCGTCAACCTCCATCTAGTAATAGCCAACCACCAGCAGCAACAGAACCACAAGCTGAAGATCCATCTTCTCCTACCTCTAACACATCCAGTCAGCTCCAGAAGGAAGTAGCAGAGGAACCACAAGTGCCTAAAGCACCCTCCATTGTAGCAGGTTTGAAGAGTCAGAAGTCCAATCCTATGCCTGAAACTACTAATCAATCCGTACCTGCAGAGGAAGAGTCAATGCAGACTGTAGCAGCAGCACCTTCTGCAAATGAAAATGAGAACCCTCCCTTAGAAGATACCATAATGGAAGAAAGTATTAGGATTACACGAGGTAGACTAAGAAGAAATCAATCAGCTGGGATCCGTTAGGACATCAATAGTATCAACTTTTAGCCTGAAAAACATGGGTAGGTGGACAATGGTGGGTGTGCAATTGTAAAATTTTATGTAAATCAGCATCAGTTTTATTCTATTTATAGCTTCTTATTTTTTTTCTTACGAATAATTTTAATTTTTTTTACAGGATCTTATCAATATACCCTCTTTAGACGGAAAAAAAATATTAAATGCTTATTTTATGTTTCTAACCTACTGACTTTATATTTTTTTTTTCAATTTAATATTCTATTTATAAATATTAAAAACATAAAATATTTATAATATTAATTTTTATAATTTATTAAAAAGGATTTTTTATTTTATTTTATGAATATGCATGGCAATTTATCTAAAGAATTAAAATTTTAATTTTATTAAAGATAAATTTGTGTCTTATTTACAAATAAACTTAAATTATTAAACAAGTTACATCTATTGAAAAGTGTAATAAAATTTAAATGTAAACCTTGTGGGTATTGAAACTTGAAATGGATGGGTGGGATACATTGACTAGGTTGCATGTGAAACATCCATATCGCACTTAGTATTGTGAATTTCTATGCAACAATCAACAAAAGAAAAGTCTTTCAATCAATGAATGCTCATTTGATTACTTCTTATTATATGTATTAATGTATATGTGCTCCTTTTTTGGTAGGACTTCATGTATTGCTTGTAAAATGAATGTACGTAGTCCTTTGAGTAGGGAGTGAGTATATTAGGCATTTTGTTTGGGTGACATATTTAGGTCACATTCATTCTGTACAGCAATGAATAAGATAAAAAATAAAATAAAATAAACTATAGTAGTTGGTAAAACCCAAGGTTATAGACAAGTTTACTTATCTCTGTAAGAGTATGGATTTTTTTTTTGCTGAATAAAAAATAAAATTAGTCTTTATCTATTTAAGTTTAACATGTATGAAAGTGATTTGACTTCTTCATAGACCAAGCTATTCTGTATTGGAGGCAATTTTACTTGAAAGGGTAAAACCACTGATAAAATAAAAAGAGTGAAGATTTAAGGTAAAAATTGTTCCAAAGTAATAAAAACTTCAAAAGATAATTCTGTCTAAATTTTTATCACTCCCTTCCTACAAGGCATTTCTTATATGAATTTTACACAACCGCTTTTATAAACTTGATAATTGCCTACCATTTGAACATAAATAAAAATAATTTGGTCCTAAAATACATAACTAAACCTAGTACAACTTTTCCAAAATTTTGTGAATACTATCTTTAATTTTATTAATTATTATGGAGGGTAAAATTTTCCTTCAACATATTTAATAGAATTACATAACTAAGGTTCATGTTCAAGAATCAGATTCTTCAAATTAATCATCAATAAACTGGTCAAATTCGGTATTAATAACATAATTATTCAAAAAAAAATTAGTTGATGCTTATAACATTTAGGAGAATGTTAAGCAATAAAAAATGCCTCATAAAATAGGCTTTTAAATACAAATCTAATTTATAATTGCCTGTTAGTATGGAATTCATAAAATAGGATATATTTTTTAAATACACATATCAATGCTGTCAGTATATTTCAAAATAATTCTGATAAGTCAAACAACACTCAATTACTATAATGTTTTCATGTTACATTATCGACATGCATGACCATTAAAGACTTAACTTAGGATTTTAGAATTTTTTTTTGAATTAACAAATATTGATTAATATTATGTTAGGTTTTTTCAATAGAAACCCACAATTTATCTCATTCACCCAAACCAACCTTCTAGAATAAATTAACTCAACATAAATGTGTATTTAAAAACATATTTTAGGTTTTTCTTTTTTTTTTTTTAAATTAAGGCTTTTAAATGGGATGAAAATATTAGAAAAATGGGTAAAAAACACTAATATATATATATATATATATATATATATGATATTATAACATTAAAGTTGGCAATTTAATACAATAACAATATTATAATTATTATTGCTCCTAGTATCATTAGTGTCTTCAATTTTTTTATGATAAAAAAATTAAATAATATAATTAAGAAGTTCAACTATAATGATAATTATTATAGTAAAAAATAATTATAAAAATATTAAAAATAAAATCATAAAAAAAATATAAGAATTACAAAAATTATAATTATTAAAATATTAAGGATAAAATCACAAAAAATGTGTAAAACAAAGTTACTAAAAAGAATAATCATTATTAATAGTCATAGATTATTATTATTATTATTTAATAACTTATATAAATAAATCCATTAAGCCTAAATTTTTTAAAGACCTAAAATTTGAAGCTTTTAACTAAGATTTAAAAAAAAAATTACCTAACTTGGTCAAAGTCACAAAAGTTTAAAGGTAATTGAAATTTTAAGGGCTAAAGTGACTAGTGATACAAAATTTAGCAAACTAAATTAATTTATTACTTCAAAGTTAGAGACAAATTCTGCATTTTTTGCATATAAGGATCCAAATATTGGAGATTTGAAGAAACACATTGATATTTCATTCTTTTATACCAATGTTAGATTTGAATCTAGCAATTAATGAAGATATATAATGATGCAAGAAAATTGTTTTCAACAAGAAGTTAAGTCATAATAAAGAGCAACATTAATTGTGGTCAAATAAGTTCTTCCTGTGAGATATAAATACTTGTAAAAAAAATATTCAATATAAAAAAAAAATATTAGTGTTGTGCGGAAAAAAATGAAGTTTGCAATTTTCTCAGAAAAATAATTTGCAACTTTATTGGGAGAGGATTTATGGTTTTGTGTATGTAAATCTATAGAAGATTTGAAACATTTATATTTAAAAGTTATACCTCAACCTTATTCATAAGTTACACTGTAGGAGTAGGACACAATTACCCTAGTTAAGGCACTGCTTATAAAAAAGGGCCAAAGAAAAAGAAAGAGGTGAAATTTACAGTTTGAAATGTACCCTTTGTGTCATCTGGAACAATTAACAGTCTATCTCTTACTTATTGATCGTATCTGTTAGTGAAGCTTGTGTTCTAGAAAATCCCACTCCACTTATTGGATTAATTGTCTTGAAGCTCTTCTATCTGAACCAACTGCTCATTTTCTGAACAGAAAAAAAAAAAGAAGAAAAAAACTATACATTCATTAATATTTGGCCGCCTTGCATCTTCATTTAGAGTTAAAATACAAAAATCAAATTCATATAATAAGGATTAGTTAGAAGATATCGCTACCCCATAGTTCTGTTAGGCTCACTCCAGGATCTGATTGAAACCAATAGTCATCTTCCATCTGCAAATAAACACAATGACATGACATTTTTTTCCAGTTTTTGGTAATTTACCACTCAGCTTCAAGTTATACATACTTCAAAATCCGTGGGAGTTATTTCTTGAATTCCAGATGCTTGGGATCCCTGCAAATTGAAACTCTCAGAAGGATTTTTTCCATCATCTTGGATTTCTAATAATCCCACACCCCTCTTTCTGCAGTGCTCATTACTCCATGATGGATCCATTAATTTCATCCGTTTGACACTATCATCCTCAAACTTGCAGTCGTCCTTGCTTCAAGGATAAAAAGGATCAGTTATTAGAAGACTTAATACAAAGAAGGAAAAATGACATTATACCAACAAAGATTTTAACAGAAGCACAGAGAGAACATAGTAATAAAGAAACTTCTGGCCGCAATATTACAATGGAGAAGTACCTCAAGAGGTACAAATATATTGGTCCAGTGGCGCTTCTAACAATCATTTTGTACTGCCTTTGCCGGAAAACTAATTCCTGCTCATTTGAGTGAGAAGTCAATTAAAATCATGTTATACACCAAACAAGTTTCAACGCCCAATTTAGTCGAAAGAAGATACCACCTCATCAGGATCAGGGACCTCGATGAAACTAGCTTTTGGAGCCTTGATTGCAATAATTTCTTGATTCTGTGAAAATAGTAGATAAGGTAAGTGGTAATAATGGTAAACAGATATATCTTTATAAAATTTAAACGTTTAGAAAAAAAATTACCTGGAAGCATGGAAGACTAAGAATCTCTTCCTTGGTCAAAAAAAGGTATCTAATGATCAAGCAAACTTACTATCACGTAAAGAAACCAAATTGCAACTTAAATATAATACAAGTTGTCAGAAGTTCATACTTTTGAGAGCTTTCACTTTCCTCCAGATTTCTTAGAAGCTCCTGCTTTTTCCTGAGAAATTAAAATGATAATTTTTTTTGAAGAAAAAAGGTCAACCATATGAAACTTTTCACACACGATATTAGTAGCAAACAAACCTTATACAATCATCAAGTTCGCATTCCCTGGCATATAGACTTTCAACTTCATCCTGTATTAAATCCAATTGTTAGAGTTGGATCAAATCACTAGCACACTACAGTATTCGCAGGTGAGCTAAAATCCTAAGAGCAAGATGCATTTTAAACTAAAAATGGTTATCAAATTAAATCAGTCCAAGGCACGAGCAGAAACTTGCAATTAAATCTGCACAGGCACCAATATAGAAGTGGCGAGTCCAATATATTCGTTCCATATACGAAGTCTAAACCTGGTCTATATTTAAATAGTACCACCATAAGTGACGGAATCATGTCACATTTATATTTTGCCTTGTCCAAGAAGCTTATCAAAAGGCATCATATCATATATTGTTCTGTAAAAAACGCTAAAGCTATTAAAAAACATGTCAACAAAAAGCTTAAGTTTCTACAGAACTACTCACGACAAGTGATCCTTTTAAATGCGCTTATATGACCCAGAAAATTTCTTGTGGCTTCTAGAACGATGCCTTGAGCAGTTCAAGTTGCAAGTAACTGCCAGCAACTTTAATTTTATTTTGATCAATTTCTTCATCCTTTGCTTAACTGAACAATTACCAACAAATATTTTGGACATGGGCACCATATATTCCAAGGGATTTTAGAGAATTCAATTTTTTTTCCTACTAAACGTTAAAATCAAAGATTCCTTGGAGGCTTGGAGCAGTGAATAATCAGATGGCTACGAATGTGATCCCAAGAAGACATCCAGGATTCCTATAACCCATGGCTTCAAAAGAAGCATAGGTTTTCATTTTTCACTTATATGGTCGTGTGTAAAATATTAAGTCGTGTTTACAATTAAAAGCAATCATGAAAGCAGTCTAAAAGCAGGAATTATGGAATACATCTGAACTGAGTCAAATAAAAACGATCCAAAACCTTTAGACTATTAACTTGGTCTTCCAGTTCTCGTGGCCCAAGTCCATCACATTCCCTGCTCGTAAGGCACAGCGTGTATTATAATATCATATATAAGAAATATGATAAAAAGCCACAAAATAATAGATATTTACTTCCACTGTATATGATTCTTTGAAGTTTTCTCTATCAATCCTACTCCTTCAAGGACATTTGTAATGTCATAAATTCTCCTTTTCTGAACCTGACAAAATTAATTTTAGATATATTATAAAACTAGAAATGAAAAAAAGTCAGGAAGCAGAAGTAAATCATATTAATAGCACAAAGAGGAAAATTTAAATAATATAGGAGAGAAGCTCAAAATAAGCCCTGATAAAAAGGTCCATCAGTGAACAAAACCATGAAAGACATTTTCTATACCTCCAAGATCTCAGCGGTTTTATTAAGATCCAGGGTGCCATCCTTAGCATCTTGGATCAAGCTCACAAATTTCTTTGTTAACAGTCCTGCTCAAGGCATATGATAATAGTGAATTGTAAAGAGAGCCATATTAACTAAGAAAATTGAGTGAAAAAGGCATCATGGAGGAATACATATGAATGGACATACCTAAGGAACTGTCATAACGACAGTTGTTAACCACAGTTGAATTAGGGGAATCTGATAGGGAAAATCCACCCAACATAAACTCAAGCAAAATAATAGCAATAAAAAAAAACGGGAGATATTCATATATGTAAATCAATGAAGAGTTAACAGAATCATAGTCTAAAAGAGTGTTACCGGCACTAGGTCTGTGAGTCCCTGATTTTGTGTTTCTTGAAAGTTTCGATTTACCATTTTGCTTTCCTCTTATGGTAGGCTCAGTTTGAACTGGATGGGGAGCATTAACTGTTTTGCTCATGTCCAGAGCTACTTCGATATTACTTGTGTGAGACATGAAATTATTGCTTTCATATCTTTGACTCAACTGCATAGGTAGTTGAATGCGAACATTTAAAGCCTTACAAAAACTACTACCTGTTGGATGCTATTCAGCATAGTGTATTTATAATATTTACACGTTGAACAAATCTAAGCTTACACAGACAATTTTTTCTATCATTTATATGTATATATTTTTTATCATTCACATAGGTAATTTGAATACGCGTGAAGATCAACAAAAGGTCAAAAAGTGAATACAAGGGCATAGGTAGAAAAAACGTAGATTAAGAAACATAAAATGGGAAACTTAAAATAAGGCACTGAATTCTCTGAAAGCATTGGCTTTCATCTCGAATAATCCAAAACAATTTATCAAACTGTGTGCCGCGGAAGAAAACATGTCAGTAGTTGAATGTTAGATGTTGTGAAGATCAGAAACAACTAGAAGAAGTTCAATGAATGTATTGTATACCAAACAAAACAGCATTTATAATTGAGATGATGAGATTCTGTTAGTTGGATTCGGGGACATGATCCATCCATCCATCCGATCATGCGTTAGTGAAAAGTGAAACTGCATGAGCAAAAAAAAAAAAAAGAAAAAAGAAAATAGAGAGAGAGAAAAGGAATTGAAAAGAGAGAACTCACGGGGAGATTGGGAAAAAGAGAATGGGGATGGGGAGAAAAGTGAGAAGAGGAATGCAAGAGGTGGAATTGGAATTGAGATGGATGAGGGGGATGCGGTTGATGATGATCCTGGCCCGAAGTCGACATGAATGGAGAAGAGAGGGTTAAAGCGTTTGGGGTAACAGAGAGTAACAGTAACAGTGTTGTTATATGAGTGTTGGAAGAAACAAAAGAGAAGAGATGTGTTGTTGTGTGAAGAGTGAGTGATGAGATTTTGAGATGAGATGAGATTGAGTGGCCGCCAACACCAACGCAAAAAAAGCGGTCAGTTCAGTTCGAATGCACACGCCACCCCGCCTTTTGTTTTCCTTTCGCTCCCTTCTCTCTTCCTTTCTTTGGGCCTCTCTCTCTTTCTCTCTCTCTCTCTTCTGCCCTATTTTTCCTTCTTGGGCCTTTCTATATTTTACATAAATTAACATCTTTTTAACTAGACAATTTTATGGGCCATAATTTCTCTTACTTCAGAAAAATGTTCATTTAAATTTCTCTTCTAAAGTATTAAATGCTATTTAAACTTTATATAAATTTGTAGACTTGATTTATTTAATAAAATATTTTTCATTTAATGCATGGATTTCTGGAATTTAATATGGAATTAGAGTAATTTATATAAACAAGGAAAAACCGAGATTATAAACAAGTTAAGTGAAATAGAATTGCAAAAATTGAGGTTACAGAAAAATTAATAGTGATCTGATTTCTCTTCTGTGTTTTTTTGTCCTTTGACGATTGAATAAAAAAATGATATGTAGAATCCTATTAACTAAAAAGTATAGGAAAGAAGTCAAATTGAATAAACAGTAGAAGATAAGTGGTTTAAAAGATTGTGGTAGAAATTTAAAGACAAACAATGATTTGGAGAATGATAAATTGTGTAAAGTATCAAATTATTCATTTTTGCTTTACAACAAACGGAAAATAATAAAAAGGAATTTTAGAGGATAATTAATGAGCAGGTGAAAAATGATCAATTATTTTAATAAAGAAATACGCAAACAAAGAATAAAATTGAGAAAGAAAGAATAAAATCAAACCAAACAAGAGAAAGAAATTGCAGCAAAACATTGATAAAAACCTATAAGTGAATATTTACAACTCAATCATCTTCTAAATTTACATTTTCTTTAAACCATCATATCAAGAGTCTAAATCAGAGCTGACAATTTAATCTAATCCATCCTCCTCAGTAATAAAATACACGAATCTGAGTAAAAAAAAGTGCTTATAAGACTAAAACACAATAAAAAAAGCCCTATGAACAACAGATATACTTTTATAAGCAACATTCAATAAATCAAATGACGATTTTCTTTAAAATGAAATAAATCAAAATATAATAATTTTATAAGCAAATGCTTTATTCAATTTCTTTATTATAATTGTTTTTTTTTATCATGTCGAAATATTATCCATTTTTAAATTTAAATTGGTTTCTTTATTTTATTTTATTTAAATTAACTTTATATTAAAGGGAATAATATAGATAAACCTTAATTTCTTAATGATAGAAATACCGTATTGAAATCTCAAGACAACAAACCATTTCACCAGATAATTCAACTTAACACAATTTTGCGATCTTGCAATTTCAAATTATTCAAATTTCTATAATGGAATGATCAGAATGACGCAAGTTATAGCATATCCTCTATTTTGCAATTGATTAAAATAATATTATATTTGTTTCAAAATTATTGTAATTTTAATTTTTCTAAATAAATTTTAAATTGACTGATATTTTTATCTTTAAATTCAACATTTGTTTTTCTAACATGTCATCAAATTAATTATTCTCGAGCCTTTAGTTTGACATTTTTTTTATATCATTTATTACTTATAATTTATTTCTTTCAAAATTATAAATTTACCTGCAAGAATTTTGTCTCCAGAAATTGATTTAAAATTAATTTAGGGTTTATAAGAATCGTTATTAACGTTTTTTCTGCGTTAATAGTTGGTATCTAGAATCTATTCACCGACAGATGATGTTGTTAATATATAATTTATTTTATAAGAATCTATAAAATTGAAAGAAAATTGTGTTCTGTTTCCGGGATTGATGGAACTAGTTTGATAATTTGAATTAGTTTAAATTTTCATAATTAAATTTAATTTCACGTTAAAAATGAAAATAAAAAAGAATTATTTAAAATTTAAAAATTTGAAAATGTAATTTTAGAGTTAAAAGTAAATTTGATTGGTTATCCAAATACAGTGAACGGATTATTTTTTTAAGCAGAAATGACCTCATCCTATCTTAAAGGGTGTTGTTTTTAGACAAACAAGTACAAGACACAATGATTAATGTCTCAAGAATCAATCATCATTACCCCCAAACCTTCACCCTAATCATAAAATTCGTCACACACAATGCTCAACTATTCTCATTCATTCATAATCATCACCACGTTTTACATTCTCTATTCCCAATAAATTATATAATGGAACGATATTATATGTATGTTTATGTATTTTCTGAATTTTTATGTGATATTGCTTCGATTATATGTTGATTTGATAAGATGTAACAAATCATACACCCAAAAAAGGCAATTGGCTAATTCTTTATGTGAAATGTAGTTAATAAAATTCGACAACTGATTACGTGAGTAATCAAAATCATAAAATTAACATACAATAATTTCTTCCTTAAAGAGTGCTAGTACGGAAGCCATTACTGTAATTAAACTTTTAACCCACTGGTTAATCTGCTTCAACAGAATTTAAGCGAGTTTATTTGAGCCACTATTCGCTTAATCGTGCTTATTTTAAGCTAAAATGATAATATTCGTTGTTTCCGCTAAAACTTGCCAAAAGAATGCGAATCATTATATTCTTAGCTTCTAATCTACTTCCAATTTGTAAGTAATCATATGTTTAGAAATCATATTAATGAATTAATTACTTCAACATAAACGAATAGCAATAATACTTCGGGTGACGTCATGCCAATATGCTATTAGTATGATTATTTTAAGAGAAATCTTGAAGGAAAGAGAAGTTCGTTTTTCTTTCATCCTAAAGAAACAATATTTTTTTTTTTTTATTTCACTTGCATTTTCTTTTTATATATATAAATAATGAGTTATTTTGTTTTATGAGTATATCGTATTTAATTTACTTCTTTTATTAGTTTAATAGTTAGTTTGAAAGTTTGTATTAAGTAGGTTAAAATAAAAAATCTTACATAATTTAAAATTATTTAAAATTTCATTAATCAACTTTAATTTAATGTAAAATCAATTTTTCAAAATATAAACAAAGATGCCAATAAAATTACTTCATGAAAATATTCAATAGTTTAATTTACAAATACTCAGTAAAATAAGTTTTTAAATTTAATAATTTAAGTTACACATTCTCAGGATATAAGTTTCTAATATATTATTTTGTAATTTTTTTAACATATTCTTTTAAAAAAATAAGTAAATGTACATTAGCAAGTCTTTTTCGGCAGGTGCTTCAAATAACGAATCACATCCATTCAACCTTTCAACCCAACAATCTAATGGTCAAGAGATAAGTTGCACTGAGTTGACTTCTCATATTATCTTTATTTTAGATGTTTTCATAGATTTCTATTTTTTTAATAATTATATTATTAGTGCATAGTATTTGTTGATTATTCGATATCTTATTTAAGAAAAACAAGCTTAATTCCATTTTGGACTAATGATATTGATTGGTGAATTTATTGAATATTATTTTATTAGAAAATTCTTTTAGACTACATAAATATGATACTATTTTTTATTTTACCCTAGATTTATTTAACTCAAGATGATAGCTTCTGAATAACATGTCTGTTAAGATAATAAAATGTGTTATATATATTTTTTTAAAACTATAAAAATATAATTTTAACTCGAAAAAATATAGTCAAAATGATGAATCATATTATTTTTTATGAATTTTAATAATGTACTAGATAAATTGATTAAAAAAATTGGAAATAAGCAATAAATTAGATAACTAATCAATATTACCGAAGAATCACAAAAATATATTTCCTTAACAAATCCTCTTAGATTTCTCAATTTATGTATCAAATAAACATTAAAATTATTTAACTTCTTTAAACATATTTATAATTCATTATATAAATAACTAAATTTTATGAAAAGGGTAAATTATATGACAATATAAAGATATTCATAAATTTATTTTTAATACAACTATTTTTATTATATTAACTAATTAAAAATTATCTAGATCCGGTTTTAAAAATTACTACTTCCATCCCGAGTTATTTACAATTTTAATTTTTTCAATCTAATTCAACTTACGTGATTTTCTTATTTTACAATGTACTAACATGTCCTCACATAAATTAATATGTTAACTATACCTGACTCTTATTTATTAATGTATTTATTAAGAGTGTGAGACTATTTTAATAAAATTGTATAAAAAAAAGACAAGTATTTATTTATTTTTAATCTATTTGTAGAATTTTTAATCTATTTTAAACCTATTTTGAGTATTCGAATTAAATTTTCATTTATGTCTTAGTATGTAGTGTTACAATTAGAAAAATGAAAATGATTATGATTGATTGTGAGAAATAAAAGACATAATCAGAGACATAAATATTGGTGAGGTCATTCCTGCATTATTCACGTTATCTTTGCTATAATTTCATGACGAAAGGAGATTGCAGGATTGATGAATGTTGATAAAAGAAAAATCAAGAAAGAGGGAATTAGGTCAAAATCAGTTGCTTTAACGTTGGACATGTTGGATGGGGTTCCACAAATGTTAAAAATGATTGTTGTTGGAGATCCGTCAAGGTTTTATATTTGAGGCAGAGTGGACCGATCATCATTCTTCTCCTTTTAATAAACTTACCGCCAAACAACAAATCATCACATTTTTGCTCTATCCGAACACCCTAATTCTCTCACCATTTAATTAATCAAACACTGAAACTGATCAATTAGCTTAAGATGTTAACTGAACATAATCAACAAAACCAAGCAAAGAAACCAAATTGAGAAGACAGGAAGGGCATGCAAATGATTTGGGCACATGGGACTACTTTTTGGCCTCACAATATCGAATATAATCTCAAGCTTTAAATGCTCCATTGCTCACCCTTTTTATATATACCCTTCACAAATTAACCAAACCATATTTGTCCATGATAACTATAACTATATATTTCAAGAAGGTGTCATTCTGTGAAAGGGAGAGAAAAATGCACAAGAACAACCCACTTAGAGGAACAGAGAATTTTGTTGTTATACAAATAAGAGAGGCCACTGAAGAAGCATCGTTTGAACAAACCACTCAACCTCGTCCCAAGTTCAACCTCTCTGCCATGAAGCTCTTTACACGCTTCCGCAAGATCTTCATGCGCCTAGTTTTCTCGGTACCTTCTCGTCGCTCGAAGGATTCAAAGCACAAAGTTTCCGACCGCTTCGAACCGCCCAAGACCTCATGCAGTTCCTACTATTCCTCTTACTCGCATTACAACGAGGCCATTGCGGATTGCATCGAGTTTTTCAATAAGTCAGCACAAGATGGCGTTTTGGACGGTCGAAGATCTGATGTTGTCTGAGTCTCAGTGCCCGAGCTTTGTTGTCATCACACGTTGTTCATTATACTTATTATATTTTTTTTCCTTATGCATAGTGATTGATGTATATGTATATGGGAGCATTGTATTTTGCATAATGGAGTTACTTCAATTCGTTGGCTTCTTCTTTATGTTCTTAATATTTCAATTGTGTTTTCAATCTTCAGTAGCCAATGAGGGATAGAATAATGTTGAATGTGTGAAGTGGTTCTGGGATGAGGTTGGGTTGAATTATCAAGTGCAATACAAAACTACTGTATCTATAAAAATTGAGTTCATATATCTGGCTGGAATCTGAAACTGTATTCAGTAACTAATCTAAAGTAAGAAATTTGTTCATAATATTGTTTATGAACTTATGAATTCCAAAACTCAACTCTTCTGAAAGAAACAAAGCTTACTCGTGGCTCAACAGGGACGATGAATTGTATACGAAATCATAAAAGAATAAAAGAGTGACGAGTGATTCGAACTGGATCTACCCACCTAAATTTGAGTCATTTAGGTATTTCTCTTAAGCAATAACATGTCAGGACCAGAATATGTATATATATATATTATATTTAAATTTAAACGAGCAGAATATGAATATCCCATCATCGGTAATGATCAATATAGGAGTACATTAGGCATCTACAATAAAAGTAACACATTATAATAAGGCCAGCATTATATGAAGGGGCTACTTTTCTGGTCTGCACATTATGTCGCTCTCTCTAATTTACACCTGACACTTTGAAAATATTTTTCATTCACTTCTTTGTTTCAGTTTAGAAAAAATAACGTCTAACTGAGCTAAAAAGGAGACAAAACTGATAAAATATTTGTACGAAGCCCACGTAAAAGTACTTTCGTGTAAAAATATGTGGTTTGGAAGTGTTGTTCACTTTCGACAAACTTTTTCCTAAATTTTTATAGTAATGAAAAATAGGAAGAAGAAAAATAAATCAACCTCTTCTTAAATTAAAATTAGCATGTAAAAATTATAAAATAAATTTTTAAAGAAAATATATTTTTTTCTACAAATTATACTATATGTTAATTAATTTTAATTTTTCTTCTTATTTATCTTTATTAAAAATGTTTATGAAAAAATTCCTCTAAACATTAAGTTGATTGTGCACTCAGAAATAAAAATTATTATAGTTGATTATATAGTTGTAATATAATTATGTGTAACGCAATTAAACAATAAGCGGAATAGGCAAATTTTTCTGCTATTTTAAGTCTACCCAAGTACTTAAAAGTTCATTCTTCACCCCTTCAGAACAAGAAAAAACTGCATATAATATGAATTGCGATTACAACTATATATATAATTAGTATATTTCCTACCCATAAAATTTGAGACTACAAGTTATAATTTCTAGTGTGTCCCTTGTTCTACACAATTTTGATATCAACTCTTGAAGTGGAATAATTCGCATTAATTTGATTGTGTGGGTGTTATGTTTATAAATTAAAACGAGATTGAAATTGTAATTACTGTCGTTTATTACATTAACCACATTGAACATGCATCCATGGCAGCATCTCACCAGTTCAACTGCATATTACCACCGATTTGCCATTAAAGTCTGTTACAGAGGACATGAAAATACAGTTTTCCAGACAAAAAGAAAAAACTCTAAACAAAATACAGTTGGCAATTATTCTGGTAATTAACATATTACTAAACCGAAAACATGGTATTTTGTGGGACTGAAATTGTGTCATGGAACTTCTTGGCTTCCCTTTTTCCTTGAAAAAATGCCTCCAATCAAAGGAATCAACGACTTCTTCTTCTTCTTCCTCAGAGAAGGGTGCCTTTCCAACTTTTCAACCCCCTGTTGTGGTACCATCGTATGAGACACCGATGGAGGATTCGCGAATGTCACGTACCTTTTCTTCTGGAACTCCATCTTTTCCTCGTCGAATCTCGAACTTTTCACTTCAAACGTGGTTAAATTCTCAACAAACTTCACATCTTCGATTTCAGATTCCACCGGGTGTTTCTCTGTTTCCCGTTGCTTCAGTTGTTGAAGCTCTTCCTTCGTCCGTTCAAGCTCTTCCTGCAGAGAAGACAGGCAATGCGCCATTACCATGCTTTCTTCCTTTGCCCTATGCAGGTTTTCACGCGTCTCCTCTAGCTCAGCTTCAACATTTTCAATTCTCGAATACTCCATGCCATGTTCACTTGCTCCACTCTGTATCTATAACCACATCCATATCCTCATAACAATCAATTAGATGTACATGTCTAATAATGGCAAAGTGTAATAGAGACACGGGAAAAAGAGTAATGATGCAGAAGGTAAGGTAAGAAGTTACTGAATAGTAGTAGTATAATATTTCAATATTCCATAAAAAGCTTGAGATATACAATGAAAGATTGCAATTAAAGTATGGTACTTGCAAAAGCAAAATGTGAAGGCGTAAATTAATATTGTTTTTCAGTGCCTTTATTCTGTGACACGACAAAGAAAGCAAGGCACGCAAATACAAGAAAGCACATGACACAGTCTGCAACTGAATACCCATTCGTTGCTTGCACCCAGTTACAAGAAAGCATAAGACTGGAGCTATGAATGTTTCGGCGAGTGAGTTCTCTAGAAACATTTATTTATCATCTAATATTCTGAACTCCTCTTGTCTGAAATTTTGGGACTAGGATATTGATAATTTAAAGCACATAAATGTTTGTAAAATGGGTCTCAGAAATAAAAAATGTTACTGTTACTTCAGAAATTTTAGGCCAACAACACAATTGATGCTTACGGGCACGGGTCGCTGAAAAACCAACAAATGAAAGCAGTTTTCTCCAAATGTTCTAATGGCATGTTTGGAAGAATGGAGGTGAAAACTATAAGAATTAACTTTTGAAAATCACATTCAAAATGTAAAACCAAACATGCAATAAGTGATGTTACATAGCAGAAAAATTTCGTACTTCGGTCTAGAATCCACGTAATAAAAAAAATGTAATGAATTAAAGAATAAAAATAAATCCAGAGGTTTCACACGTAATATACTTCTTAGGTGCCACCAAGTAATTTCTACTACAGATTCATTGGTCATACTCATACATATAAGTGTGTAATTGAGTGAATCATATAGATAAGTGATGCGCAGAACCTTTTTGAGCTTGTTTGCACTTGCATAAACCTCCCCAGCTAAGACTTTCTCACCAAACAGTGAGACAGCCTCTTTGACGGACCGGAATGGCGCCCTTGTGTCTATCTCTGCTTTTCTGACCAGCATGACACCATCTTTCATGTTCATGTTTGTGTTTCTTCCACTATAAAACAAAGAAAATTAAATGGTGTTGTCAATTCAAAGGGATATGGGGCTGGAAGCAGAGAACAAGGATGGGTTTATATTTGGATAGTTAGATAGTGAATGTGTACGAGAGAGAAGAATAAAATGGATTGTTTAGAAGTGGGAGTTAAGTACTAGGATTGGACAAAGGAGAGGGTTGAGTTGAGACATATCTTATGAAGATTGGAAGCTTCGTTTCTTCGCGTCCACTTCACTAGAATTCTGTTTGTTATGTTTGAGGGTGAAGGCGGTGGGTGGGTGGATGCCCTTGGGTCTTGTTACAGTGAATGTCGGACCAAAATGGCCCAAATCTTTAATATATATTTTCAGCACAACTAAAGAGAAGGACTCTTCACCCGTAGCCAACTTCAAGAGCCCCACTGTTCTTTTGTTTTCCACTAGAGAAGCGTGTGGAAAAGTACATGCTTCCTACATAAATATAGAAAAGTTGACAAGTGATGGCATAGAAAAAAAACATCAGAAAAATAGAAAGAAAAGAAACATGATTCTAGGATATCATTTTTCTATATACCAGACAGAGATAAAAAGAAAGGAAATACAAGTTATTAATATGATTGATGTATTTCGAAAGAAGTAAACGTATTTGGTGTTAATGGTGTTGAAAGATATAGTAAAATCATTCGAATAACAGTGATAAAGAGAAGTCTTATTAGCATATTATAACATTTTCTGTCAAAGATGTATATGCATTGTTTTTACGCGTACAAAAGGGAATTATAAAATTTAAAATAAATAGAATCTTTGTGTAGTAAATTTTGATGGGAGGAGAGGATATAGTACACAATTAGTTGAGTAATTCTTAAAGGATTGGGATCTTTTAATTAGTGTGATGCAGAAAATTTTTACCTGAGATTTACATCAAGTCAGATGTTGTTACCAATAGAGCAAGCCATTTGATCGAATCGAGCTCCAAAAACAAAGATCATGTTTAAGTACCTACAAGACTTCAATGCTTAAGTCAATTTGGGCTTAAACGAATATGAGTAGGGTGACAAAATACCTTTAGGTACAACTTCTTGTGTGGTTATATAGAGAAAGATGTGTGATTTGAGCAACTTTTATGAGGATCAGTTTGAATGGACAATGACCGAAGGAGACACACAAACAAGATCATAGTCCTTATGGTGAAAATTCTCCCAACAGTGAGCCACATAATGACTGATACAAAGGCTTCTGCATAACATTTTATAAAGGTGTCACCTCTTTTTACTCCACTTTTTAAATTATTCAAAAATATCCTATAAGAGCAAGTAAGTATTGCCACTGATTCACAAGTCTTGTGTCCCTTCATCTGGGTTGTGCAATCTGAAGCCAAAGCTCACCAATTCATCTTCTTCCACAACTTTTTTGAAGACCTACAAACAATATTTAGACATATAATACAAACTATTTAATTGTGCACATACTAAAATAAAATAAAATGAATCTTCACAAAATCATTCAATCATATAAACCTTTTTTAGATTCAAACCCATTTCTACAATGTATATCCGATTTTAAAGATAAAATTTCAAATTACAAGGAATTCAATTTGCCAAGCTAAACTTACCTCCAAAAAGAGAAAAAATATATATAAATTGATAGATAGAGAGTGAGAAAAATGAAGAAATAATGATGATAAATTAAGATATAAAGAATAAAATGAAGTTTTTCACCTGAAAAGGCAAATCAGATTGTTTTCCATCGGAAAATGAGAAGAATATAAATCTAAAAAAAGGTGAACTATTTTTCTCACTTTCAAAGTGTAGATCTTAACAAAAAAGAGTTGGGGGAGAGAGATAAAGGACTTAGACCTAATGAAACAAAAGGAGACTTTGTCTTCAAACTAGTAAGGAAAAGTAGATCAAGTTTATTTAAAAAAAAAACAATGAAAAATAAATATGAGATAGATTATGTTTTCAAAATGTCATAGAATGATAACGAGATAAAGATAAATAATTAAGATAAAAAGAAAAAATGAAATTCTTTTACCTTAAAAAAAGGGTCAATGAAAAATTACCTTGAATTACTTTCCATCAAAGAAAGAAGAATCAGCTTGAAGAGAAAAAAAATATAAAGATTTGTTCACTTTCAATATATTTAGGTGAAGAGGAAGGAAGAGATAACATATCAAAATGGTTTTTACTAGAAAATGAGACAAGAATATCATAAAAATAAATTGTTAAAATTTAAAACATAAATTAAGGAGATAGATTAGGGAGAGATAAGAATGTGGAGTGAGAAAAAAATGTTTTAAAGTGCATTAATTATCTCATAAGAGTTACGTAAGTCAATTCACAAATTGAATTATAATATTAACGTTTTTAAGTAGAAAAAATTATATTTTCAATAAGTTATGACTTTTGAATTAATAATGAATGTTTTCAATAAGATAATAATTGAGGAAGAAATTATTGTAAATAAGATGAGGTGAATCGAACTATAATTAAATTATAACACTTAAACTACTAGATTTTAAGTGTAAGATAAGGTTAGTAGTTTAATTTATTATTAAAGAAGATATTTTTATAATATATACCAATTATTATTGTATAAGGGAAGTTAAATATGTTGTTACAGTTGAAATTGTGACTCTTCAGATAAAAAGTTGAATTGTGACTCTTCAGATTGTGACTCTTCAGATAAAAAAGTAATGACATATCAAAATTAATTTCTTTAAAAAAAACTTATATATAAAAATGATAAATATTCATTAAGAATAAATGATAAAATTTAAAAATATTTTTAAAAATATCATCAATTTAAAAATTTAATAAATAAAAATATTTTATTAACTAATAACATGTTAATAAATATTAATTAGATTTAATCAAATTGACTAAATTAAATAAAAAAGTTAATAAGATAAATGTTAATAATATAATTAAAAAATATATTATTAAATATTTAAGAATTATAATAAATGACAACTTAGAATTATTTTAATTTCAAAATATATATTTATTTTTAATTTTTATTCTTTTTTAATAAATAATATTCACTTTTTTTATATAAAATAATACTCACTTCTCTTATTTTATATAAAAATATCATATTTACTAAAAATTAAAAAAAAATAAAAATTAACATTTAAAGTTTTAAAATATAAAAAATTATTAAAAGAATTAAAAAATATTTTTATAATTATATTTCATAAGTCTAAAATTTAATTGATTGAAATGAGTTATTGGAAAATAAGTGATAGTAATATGTTTTTAATTATTAAAATTAAAATTATATTAACGTACTCCTATTATCTCAAGCACATGCTGAGAAATAATAAAACATTAATATTTAAAAAAAAAAAATTTTGATAATGAAATAATTATTAACGATAAAACTATAAAAAATAGTTTTTTCTTTTAAATTTTAGTTTTAAAAATAAGTTATTTAAAATTTTCCACCATGTTATTTTTATTTAAATTTATATCCAATATGATAATAACAAAAATGGTAACGTGGACAATAATAGCACTATTAGTAACAATGGTAATTATGTCATTAGCAATGCTAATGTTGTTATCAATAATGGTGTGAAATCTAGTTAAAATGTAAAAATTGTTTAATATGTAATGTAATGATCATCAAGATATTACAAATTTTATCATCTATGATTTTTTTTTAAAAGTATTTTTCATCGAATAGTATATTTGTTTCATAAAATTTAGGTTGTATACCAATTTGAACGGCAAATTTTTAAGGAAGACATGCAAAGTATAATAAATTTTTAACTTTTAATGTTTCAAAATATTAAAATAATAATTTGTATTTTATTTTAAAATAAGAAAATAAGAGATGAATAAAAATAATAATAGAAATAAATTCCATTCCTTATTGTTTTATCAATAATTTTTATTTAAAGTTATGTGAAAAACTTTGGTTGTTTTAATTTTTTTTTCTATTGTTTTAGATTTTTAATATTTATTTGTACAATTTTTCTTATTACCTATGTAGTTGAATAATTTTTTTTAGGGAATGTAGTTGAATAGTTAAGATTACAGAGAAATTATAACTTCTATTTTCAGAAGTACTTATAGCATTAATATTATATCTTAGTGAACTTAATATAAAAAATTGTTTCATAGAAGAATACATACATGAATGAAATAGTTAAAACAATGTAAACAAAATTTATATAAATTAATTTTTTTAATCCTTTAAAAAGCCTTTAAACATCTGAAAACATTGAAATGTAATAATAATAAATAAAGAAGGCATTTACTTGATGCCAGGAACAGGGCAAAGAGAGAATCAGTGTCAGATTTAGCTAAATATTTAGGTTGTATTTCCTTGAATTTCCCAACGTGTTAATCACCGCTGGTTTATAAACATGGCAAGTTCTGTCCCAACATGACAGGTGTAGCAGTAGCACAAAGACCAGCGCATGCACAAAGACAAAATGAAATAGTAGTATATTTCTATGTCTTATCTGTTTTTTCTGTTCAATTTCAGATCCGCTCATCACATCACAAATGTAGCGATGGGGTACCATTACTGCTACGTAATCTACCTTTACTTTCTTCACATACAGAAGAAGAAGAAAGATGAATGTCTTGCCCATTTGCCCTTGATCTTGATGAAGAGAGGGTGAAAAAGTGTTGTTGCTCAGAGATTGAAGGGATCTTGGATCCAAGTGCTTCTAAGGATGGAGGGGAATGGGGAAGGATTACTTGGGGACAAGGACTCGGTACAGAAGAATCATGTCTCCCACTTTGCCAATTAGGATACTGGGCCCTCACAATGCTGCAATTTACAGCAGACCCACCTTGAGGTGCAAGCTGCACGGCCCAAAAACTTTGGTGCTGTTGTTTATAGGAAAGTGTCGAACTATATTGAGTTCCACGTAACGGGGTACCATAATAATGAGGCTGCTGCTGCAACCGAACCTGCAGTCAATTAAAGCATTACGGAACTGAGCTTGATATGATAATAAGACAAAGGGAAAGGGTGTTGGTATCTTAAGGATATAAATTGCATGGCTTCTCTCTCAACTCTTTTATTTTCTTCTTTGAGGGTGGCCGGGTGGGGCAGGTTGTTCCAAGTTAAGACAATAAATTTGAACCGCTCCATTAATATCATGTTGAACAATATAATCACTTTAAGCCATCTTTCTTAAACTTGACCCTAGATTTTGTAGTTCATTAATATATAAGATTGATAAGAGTCTAGTAAGTAAAAACCTGTGGTCCTACAACAGGAAGCTGATCTAGGAAAGTTGAGGCATACGGACTTTGAATAGGCATGAGGCCATGCTGCTGTTGTAGTGATTGAAAATAAGGCACTTGCGATTTTGAATATGGTTCCAACTTACTTTCACCTTTATTAAAACTTTCGTTGACCTTTAACTCACTACCACCAGTTGACAAGGACAAGAAGTTGAAACCCTGCACAAAATGAATATTCATCAAATCAGGAACGAGGAAGAGGGGACACAGGGGGGGTACTATTATCAGAATTATCTACAGCTTACTTGTTTTTGAGGGCCATGCACACCAGGTGTTGAAGGAGCCTGAGAAATATCGTGATAAAGGCCATGTTGAAGAATACCATTCTTAGTTTCACGTGAATTACTCGTAGTAGCAGAATGAACTGTTCCAGCGGCATTACTATTTCCACTTTTCATCCAATTCAAGTTGTGTGCTTCCATTAGAACCCCACATTTTGACCCTTCATGTACTCTCGCTTGATGACTTTCACAAAGCTCATGTCCTTTGCCCACATGTCGTTTTGAGACTTCTAAACTACGGATGAGATGACTGATGTGAACATGAGCTGAACAACTCTTCCATGATTTTTTATTATGAATAATAATTTCGGAAATCTGCATCGATATTGATAATTATCAGACACAACAAATAGGCGTTTGAGTGAAGTGCATTGACCAGGGTGAAAAACTTTTGCCATCATTTAGGTAAATCATGCAAAACAGCACTATAAGCATAAATTTGTAATTCATTACCTTTCCACCAGAAGAACAGCTTTCCATCAAATCCTGTTTTGAGGCACCAGTAGCAGTATTCAGCCAATCTAGACTTTTAGCAGCAGAAGACCTTCAGAAGAAAAACGCATCAAATCAGGACAGGATGAAGAGGGGAGAATAGGGAATGGATTTGGCTCCCTAAAAAAACAAAATGAAGTGTAATTAAAGAAATTTACTGCAAATAAGAAGCACCAATTCCAGCTGATGCAGTGGGAGACAAGCCTGGCCACCATGTTGGGCCTTCTGATAAAAAAGAAAAAATGGTCAGCCAACTGATGAAATTTTTAGCCTATATCACCGTGGGGGAAAATCACTACTTGTAACAAGCACATTTCGTCCACGAGCATACCAGTTTCTTTTTGGTACTTGATTATATGCTGTTCTTGCTTGCAATCAATGCTTCCAGCCTGAAATGTAAGCCGACAACACCAATAGTACTAGCACTAGCTTGCAATACAAGAATTTTAGCACAAATTATAGAAGTTGAAATTACTACCGTCTGATATTCCACGTTTGATTTCCTTCCAATATGTGAAATCTGCGGTTCTGTGGTTACGTTTAATCTGTAATATGATGAGAAAAAATGTAGTTAAAATATTGAAGGTTTGAAAAGGATAGTCTACAGAGATTTTGGAATGCAACTGAAAACTGCCCACCCCATGTCCAGAGACAATTCAGAGTCATGCAATGCAACTTTTCCGCCAGTTTCACTCTTAACTATCACAGGCACGGTCTGCAGATTGACTTTTGGAACAGTACTGTGAGTAGCAGCCACCAAGTTAGCACTATCAGGAAAATCGGTCTGTTCTTGACCAATGGTTTCAGTCAAAGAACTGAGTTTTATACACCCGTTAGGTGATATTTTCTCATCCTTCTGAGTAGCTCCCGAGGCTAGATCACATGACCCACAAAATAAAGAGATAAAATTAAAAAACTTGGAATAAATAAATTAATTAATTAAAATCTTATAAAAAGTGCCGCGAGGGAGAGAGCAACCTTCAACAGTGGCATTAGCACTCTGTCTCTCCTCTTGGTCCTGCAAAATCGAGGAGTTTTCTGGTAAAGATTCACTGTCCGGTTCACTCTTAACATTGGAGCCATTATCAGGGAACATTCCAGCAAAGGCAGAGAGAGTCTCCGCAACCTCTTCCTCATCTTTCGTTATGGGCCCGGGCAAAACTTGCCTCGTGGACCAGCACGGGCTTCTTTGTTTCTACGAAAAGCAAAAGCTCAAGTAAAGGTGAAATTGAAATGGCTAGAAAACGAAGCAAAAGGTTGAAGTTTTGAACCACAAAGACGTGCTGCAACACTCACTTTGGATTTCTTTATGCCATCTTTTTGGGGAGATTCCATTCCATTCATTTTATGGTTCACCTTTTCTGAATCCCGAAAGATAGATTCGCGACTCCGTTTCTTCACAGCTGTAATTTAAACAGAGACAAAATCCCCACCTTTTAAAATAAATAAACAAATACAAATATATAATAAAGAAGATTTGATATTATAGGAAAATGGAAAAAGAACAAGAAATCTAATCCACCACAGAAACATCTCCCAATAATAATTTATTTAAAAGAAATATGATTATTCTTTTCAGAATTCAGAAAGTACCGCACTCTGTTGAATTATCATTACACTGTACATACATACATCCTTTAATTTATATTAGAGAGCAGAGGGAAACGTGAGTCCCGTCATTGTTGCTTCGACCCTTATCCGAAAGATGAATTACAGAATTTAGAAGGAAAGGGAAGCGAGGAAAGAACATAAATATTTATGAGAAGATAAATGCGACATCTTTCCGTGTGAATCCGAAAATAGCGCACCTGAACGTATCTTCCGCGGAACAGAGGCATGATCGACGCCATTGCAATCCTTCGGAAACTGCCAAATCATTAAATATTAAGAAAAACGGAGGAACTGGAAAAAGCACATAACTAAGCAGTACTAGTACTAGAAACAGTACCTTTCTGGGAAGCTTAAGTTTCTTGGTTGGTTTTGGAGAGTGAGAGACACGGCAACCCATTGATAATGCTCTGGCAACAGCACTCAGGCTTCTAACCTTCTCCTTCTTCGATTTCTCCGAATACTCGCGACTCGCATTCAAACCTATATCGAAAAGAGAGAGTGAGAGAGAGAGAGAGAAAAAAGGAGTGGATATTTATTTATTGATTGATTTGTTTTATTTGGAGTGATAAAGAGAAGAAGGAGAGAGGAGATGGGAAAGCGACAAGAAGAAATAAAAAGGAAAATGAGTGGTGAAAGAATTACCACTACCGGGAGGGATGAGGTTGCGTCCACCCGAAGATTGAGATTGAGATTGTTGTTTGTTAATGTGTCGTTTGGCGCTTGAAAACCCACGCATCGTCATCGGCGTCGTGTCTCGACCTTTGTCCATATCCTCTCCTCTCACTCAGTCGGTCACTTGCTCAATTCATGACTGCCTTTGGTTTGTCTTGAGAAGGAAGCAGTGATGAGTGTTTAAGGTTGGGAGTGAGGAAAGGAAGTAGAGTGAGAAAAAGCTACGCAGCAATGAGAATGAGAGTGTGGCTCTGAGCCATCTCTAGAAAAATAAAATAAAAAGCGAGCAAGAGAGGGAGAAAAGTAATTCGTGCCTCGTGTTCAGAGAATCAGGTTCTTTGTGAAATAAAGTAACAGATTGAGTCGAGGCAAGGAAAAAGAGTGTATAGAGAGAGACAGGGAGACAGAGAGAGAGAGAGAGAGGGAGAGGGAAGGGTAAATAAATACTGAGTGTGGTACTCACGAGAAAAGAAAGGCAAGGGAAAGAAAAAGAAAAAGGATGCCTCTCAAATGTTATATCCGTGAGAGTTGTATTTGTATTGGAGTATTAGGAAGACTAATAATTACTATTTAATTATATACTTATTGTTACTCAAAATATATTTTATTTTATTTTTCTTTTCTTAAGTATGGAATTAAGCCCGAATCCCCGAGTTAATTAATACAATCGAATCGTATAAGAAGTAAACAGAGGCTGCACCTTACCCACCCTTGGTGATGGCACAGAAGAAACATTCCCAAAAGACACTAAATTACTATCTCTGCTCTTTTGCCTTTTCTTTTCTTCTTCCTTTCCGCGCCTTCTATTCAATCCAATTCTCATTACAATGCCCTTATTTTTATAAATAATAATATATTTATTTATTCAAATTAATAAAAAAAAAATATTTTATTTTATTTCATCTTGTATTGCACAGGAGATAAGCATGCATGTCAGATGGCATCTCTCCGTGCAGTGCGGCATGGGAAGCTTGTTCTTATTGCATGTTTCTCTGCTTCTGCTTCTCACACTCACATTTCACTCTGTTTTCCACACTTCATTTTTTTTTAGTTACTAACTTTACTGTATTAATTAATTAAATAAATAATTTACTGTTTATTATTGTCATGCCACAAGCACCTCTGGGTACTGAAGGTGAGAAGCACGTGCCAGTTAATGGTCAGGTGGAGGTTATCGAACACACGAGTTTGATACACGTGCAGAAGAGGTGTAGCGTGGGAGTTTGGAATTTGAGGGAAACAGTGGAGTCTGAGTTTTTGGTGTTTGAAATGAAATTCGAAGTTGAAACGCCATTTATGGTGATTTCATTATATGGAGGCAGGGATCATGTTTGGTGCGTGACTGCCACATCTCTTTCCTCTTCTATGTTCGTTCTAATCCACCATTCCTTCTTATGCTAATTACTCCTTCTCAACTTTTCTATTATGGAAATTCTTCATTCTTAATGCTTTACTGTTACCATTGTTTTTTTCCATCAAAACTACAAATATTTT
Organism: Macrotyloma uniflorum; assembly: GCA_016859785.1. Taxonomy (NCBI): domain Eukaryota; kingdom Viridiplantae; phylum Streptophyta; class Magnoliopsida; order Fabales; family Fabaceae; genus Macrotyloma; species Macrotyloma uniflorum. Next base: position 1,653,591 of record BDMB01000007.1, on the reverse strand, counting down.
TTTACAGTATTGTAATCTTTTTCTATTCATACAAATTTAACAAACTAACTGAAGATTTTTTTAAATTATAATATTTAAGTTTGTTAACGTATTCTGTTGCCATTTTTAGTAAATTTCTTTTAATTATTCTTTTTATAGGATTTCTCTTGTCCACAATACACACTCAACCTTAAATGAAACTATAATAATAATAATTATAATAAACTAACATATTAGTAATAAATAAATATGCAAGATTGTGATTTTAAGAGAAAAAGGTTAAAAAAATCAAAGAAATATATACCAGACAATATTCTTTTAAATATTATAAAAAATAAAAGATGAAAGAAAAAATAGATCAAATGAAAGATATAGATAATCTAGTAATAAATAAATAAATATGTAAACGAACTGTAAATACCCAAAAATATATTTAATAGATAATGTTTTCTGCAAATATATTATATTTTTAATAAACTATGTCATTTTAAAATATATTATGAAATATAATTTAATTTAAGATAGTTACCTTTTTTATTCACGATTTAATGGAACCTCATATTAAAAATAATATATTGTATTAAAATTTTAAAATATATCAAATTTATCTCATTTATTTCAAATCCTGGTGCTGTCATACTCGAGTTTAAGTAAATAGTATGATCAATATTTTAAATTGAATCGAAATAAATTCCAATTTCACCTTTGATCACGTATCTCAACCTATGTTATGATGTTGATGTATTTTATTATGAACTAGGGTTGGGGGTGTTTAACAAAATTTGAAGACCCTTCTCTTCAAAGATTAAAAAACAAAATCTTGCACCTTCTAATGAAAAGTATACACTAAAAAAATTATATTAATTGTTTTAAAAAAAATGTAAGGTGTAAAAAAAAAAAAAACAAAATATAAGAAAATATATATTATAAATTTTTTTAATTATTCAAAATTTATCCTTTTATAAACTTAGATAATCCTAACTAGGATTGACCGCTTGATTGAATCGTCAAAGTATTAAATTGGCTCATTGTTTAGACGTTCTATCTTTATTTGACCATCTTTCTCGAAACATCACACTTAAAAACTTATTATGAATTAATGGTTTATAACTGAAGGTAATAAAATGAATTATTGAGAAATTTTCATGTTGGTGAGTAAATATTCAGAAAAGTGGACAAAGTAAGCAACATGCTAAGTAAGGAGGAGAAGTTGGCAGAGAATTGGGAAGTGTTTGGCAGAAGACACAAACGTGGAAATCACATGAATATGCCAAAGTGTACCATTTAAAGGAAAAGTGAAATAATTTATTCATAATATCGACTTCAATCCCAAATTACCATATTAATCCACGACTAATCAAATTGCGAAAATTTACATTTATACATATTTTTAAGGAATAATTGCTCTTACAAAGTTACAAACCGTATATACTTTTTAATACCCACCAAGTTATTGTCATCTGTAAATATTTCTGCAGTTTTAAAAACTAATCTAAAATGTTAATTTGATTACTTAAATTAGGAATAAGTTAAGATGGCAAAACAATATGGAAAAAAGAAGAAGTAAGAACCGATTAAAACAATTAACAATCCTTTAAAGATAATCAGAATTATCTAAATATAAAATTATTAAATAAATAGCAAACAGAATTCCTTTTAGTCTTAGTCAGTTTTTTTGATAATCATTTAGATTATTTATTTTAGAAAAAATATTTTATTAAATACTCACGATCGTTTTTCTTCTTGTAAGAGTTTATCTTCCTGAAACCATATATTTCTTTTTTCTAAAACAAAGTGTAGTCAAAATTGTTTTATTCAACTCACCGTAAAAAAATTCCACAGGGAGGAAAGTATTAACTTTATATTTCTTGAAACAGTTATTCAATAATTTTGTTTTGTTAATTTGATTTTACAGAAATGCTAACGAATACAAAAAAAAAAATCAGTTTATTTATTTTACTTATATTTTCATAAATTAATGATTAGTTGTATTGACCTCTTCATTGAATATTCCATCTAGTTTGGGTACATGAAAAATGTATATTGGTAATGTTTGTTTTTGTTCACTACTTAAGTACTTTTAGGTATTTTTTAGCAGAAGCCCAAAGACAACAAAGGATCCAAATTGAACATTAAGTACTTTTTTGGGCTCGAGAACAGATTTTTATCCTTGAGTAGAGCTTCTATTATTCAACCCACTCATTCGATTTAGGCCCAAATAATTTTTCAATCATTATAATTATTTAAATAATTAATTTAAATTTTCCCAAATCCAAACCATACACGTCCTAATCATAAAAAAAAAAAAATTAGGAAAAAGAGAAAAAAGCATGACTTGATATTAACAAAATTTTGAATTTAATATTTGAAAAATAGAGCTAGTCAAGTTAGTTTCAAGAGTAATTGTGTTATTTATGCAGAAGTTTCGTCCTCAATTTTCTTTGGCTTCTAAAATTTATTAAGGAGGAAAAGTTTATATTATAATAAGTAGTAAAATTAAAGTTTAAATTTATTTTTAATCCCTTCTCCATGATCAGTTTAATTTTGATATCTACAAAAATATATGATAGTTTAATTTTTTAACGTTTTTTTTTTAATTATAGATAATTTAACACTAAAAATTGAAATTATTAATTCGTAGAAATAAGTTGATCAAGAATATTTTAAATTAAAATTTTAGGTACAAGATTCATATATATTACTTTTTATTTTTATTGAATATTTTTTAACATTATATTTTTAGTAAAAATAATTGTAACTACTTAGACGATATAATTTATTTTCTATATTAATATCATAAACAGGATTTTATTCTCTAGAAATAAAATTCAAAAATATGTTTTATATTTTTATAGTTACTAGTTATAATATATTAAAATTATGTGATATAAAAAAATATTTTTCTTTTTCATCTTTACACAATTTAAAATTATTATAAATAATTTTATTCATAATATATTAATATACGTTGTTATTAATATTTTTTTACGTATAAAATTCTGAATAAAATATATATGTAATATTAAGAATTTTATTTAACTGAATTATGGACTTAAAAATAATATAAATTTTTTACTTACTATTTATATTTTTAGTGCTAAATTAATTATATTGAAAAATGAAGATTTAAAAAGAATATTAACAAAATATAAAGATTTAAAAATATAAAAAATATTTATAGGCCAATATTCTCATGATTTAAAATATATTTAAATTTATTATTTCATATTATTTAAAAATTATGTAAGAACGTAAAAAGAAAAGATCAATAATTATTTTTTTATATTTTTTTAATATATTATAATTAGTAATTATAAAATATAGACCATATTTTATTATTTTTTGTCATCAGAAATAAAAATTTTAAATATGATATATTAAAAATTAATTTATGATATTTAATATTATAATATCAAAATTTTTATATAAAATTACAAATTGTGAATGAATTATAAATATTTTTAATAAACAGAAAATTTTTGTTATCTTATTGAAAAAGTAAAAGCAATATATATAATCATCTTATTTATATTAAATAATAAATATATTTGAATGCATCAATTTATTTGAATGGTGTGATGATATTATCATATATAATAACTCACCTTTATGGTCTAGATTTGATTTCTGGATTTGATGATAATGAAAAGCTTATATAAAGTTTAAGGATACAACACAACAACACATAAAGAAAAAGCATAATACTCACAAACTCTTCCAAACCAAGGATTCAGCATTCACACAACATTGAAATTTTATTGGAAGCAAGCAACACACCAAAGCAAGGACATATATAAATAGTGATAACTTGCATTGCATGGGTTGACACTTGACATGGAAATCTCTAAGGGCACTTGCGTCTGCCACCGTGGGTGGTGAGACTGGCATAGCATGGACACACTTCTTGGTTCCCGGCAGTTCCCGGTGGCACGCAGTTGCAGCGTTTGCAGCAGGTTCCACACGCTCTGTGACACATGCGTTGACGAGATGCCAAACGGCACCTCGCAGCACATGCAGCACTACAATCTGTGAGATCAATTCATTCCAAGTTAAATTCAAAATATAGAAATTGTCATTGCACACTCTTTGTTTAATAAAGATGCTGATCATACAATACCTATCTGCTGCACAAGAGAACCTTGAGTCTCTGCGTTTACCTGCGCTTTCTCAATAGTACGTATAAATTAGTTAATTATTAAAACACTAACAGAATGAATCACTAATATATATAAATGCACAATAGCAGCATCTTTAGTTTAATTACCGGTTGATCAGCTTCAACGTGATGGAAGAGGACAAAGGATAGCAGAAGGGATGCAAGCAGAAGCTTAGAGAGAGGCATGGTTGTTTAGATTAGAAGAGGTGTTGTACTTGAAAATGAAAAGTGCATGGAATGTGAAACTAGGAGCCTCTATTTATAGTTAAAGTAATATTGGAGAAATAATTCCATCCAAAACAAGGTTATCTTTTTCCCATTAAAAATCACTTTCACGCATATATATATATATATATATATATATATATATATATCTTAAAAACCTCTAAATTCAAATTTAATTATCACGTGAAACAAGGATAAAAATGGGGTGGGATACTCTTTGATGTGATGCAGACATTTGGTAGTGAAAAGAGCTTTCGAAAGCATCATAGAAAGGCGACAAAGTGCTTTTGCTTCGTCACAAACTGTTCACATGGCTATCAAAAGTGACGCAGCCCTTCATTAAGCCATAAACACGATGTTTGTCTCAATATATTGTCTAAGCCAATCTTATAATTTTACACAAATGTGAGATTTATTTGCTAACTAACACGTACGCTTGGTCATGCAATGCAACAAAGCTAAGGCAGATAGTAGAAGAGAACAGTGGGAAGATACATTTACCTAAGCTTTTTTACCGTTAAAGGACGACAGTATAAGTAAAAAGTAAACATATTCATTACTCGGAAACACGTGATGCCTTCCGCTGGAGGGGAGTGTATGTCAATGTGGAAGAAACTCACGCTTGAGGGGAAGATTGTTGGAGTTTAAGGTGAGTTGAAATCCCACATTGGGTAGAAATGGGAATGTTGAATAGTATATAAAGGAGAAAGACACACAAACTTGTAATCTTAAGGTTTTGGGTAAGAGGTGGAGTCGTATTCACTTATATAGCTGTGGTTTATTCCCATTTGTTGAAAATCTCTCCGGTGTTACCCCCTTCTTTTATCTAAGAAGCCGTCAAAGGCGGTACAAGTAAAAAGTAAACATGTTCACTACTCGACCCGTATTGATTACAGGAATGAGGGCACTAGATTGCATTATTGGGAAAGGGAATAGTGGAAGATATATATATATGATATGGTATGAAATTGAATGAAAGGGTTTTGGTTTTATGAAGGAAAAGTACAGGTGCTGGATTATTATTATAACAGCCAAGAATTTGTTAAGTGGCTCGCCGCCAACTAAGGCTTTGGGAGATGGTGATGTGTGAATTTGGACATGTAAATAATAAAATTGTGAGATAGGAAGAGAAACTAGCAACTAAAGTAAGCTGAAATATAGGAAAAGGCTTCATAATCCTCACATACAGCTGTATATGTTTTGGCACCACCCCTGTTCACTCTCATATCAGATTTTTCTTTTCCATATATAAGGATCACAAATAAAAATAAAATAAAATATATTCAAAGTATATTTAAAAGATTAAATAAGTAAAAAAAAATAGTTTAGATTGTTGGAAAAAAAAAATTCTACTTTATCTTTATTTCAAAAAGTAGGAAGAATAGATAATATAATATTAGAATTGATGATAAATTAGAATTTTACATGGAAAAGAAATAAAAATATTTATCGGTGAAATTTTTTTAATATTACCTTCTTGAATATCTATCATATAATATTAAAGAAAATAAAAAAATAAAAGAAACCCAATATAAATTATTATTATTATAATAATAATAATAATATAATATGAAGTCCCTCTCCAACATGCTAGGAAAGTCAAAGATCTCTCCATTTTATTTCGTGTTATCATTATTATTTTTAGGCTAAAGGAGAGATAAAGGGGCATCTTTTCCTTTCCTCTTCCACTTGATCATGCATAGAGATGATTTTGATTTAGTAATCGGATTGAAATCACAAAATTACATTATTAAAAGTGTTAATTGATATAAAATACGATTTGTCTTAAATGAATTTAAGAGTGTAATGGATTTTATAATTGGAATGATGGAAAGAGAAAATACAAGGTTTGAATTCGATACCTTATCATTTTCTTTCATTGTTATTTCAATTTGGTTTGAATAAATTAACTCTTATAAATCGGATATTATTGTATTGTCTCCATAAAATTATTTTCAACATTTCAATTCATATGATATTTATTTTATTGTCTCCGATTTTGAACATCTCAATTCATATGCTTGAATATTCTTTTTTTAAATCTCCAAAAATTATTTCTTATTTTAATTTATGTACTGGAATTAGTCACAACAATATAAATTTTTGGACCAATTTGGTGTAATTTATTTTATATTTATCGATATAGATATTTTTAAGAAAATTACTAATATAGATAAATGAGGTAGGAAGTAACGATTTTATAAAATAAAAATTATACATTCATATAAGACTTTCATTCAAAATACCACAACTTCAATTAATAATTTTTATATATAAAATCATGACTTCTCAAGAAAATTACTTATTAAGTAAAATCGTACATGAGTGCATAATTTTATTAAAAAAATAAATTATTGAACTAAAATAGTTTACTGGACTACCAAACAAAAACCCCAAAAGTTAGGAATTAAAAAATATGAAAACCAAAATTTTAAATAAAAAAAAAAAAGAAATCAGGCAAGGCAAAAAAGGTAATTTAGCTTAAATTTAAGAAATAAAACTTATTATATTTGTAAACATTTTTTAATATTAATTATGAAAAAAAATAGAAATATTATGTTAAACACAATTTTCTTTTATTTTGATTAAAATTTGAAGAAAAATTAAACACACTTTTCATTCATTGGTTAGAATTTGAAAAAAAATATAAAATCGTATGGATGTCACAACTTTTTAATAACTCTTATAAATGAAACGTAAAACTGAAGTTATTTACAAACTGTTAGATTAGAAACCAGGGAAAACACTCCAATAAAGTGCAAAATGCCTTGAATAAAAGACCATTTATAGCTTGGGCAAAGATTGACACCTAACAGGGTTTGAACAAGTATAGTTCTTGCTTGCTTGAGATACCGATGATGTATGCAAGACGGGTGCAACCACCACATCCATCTACTTGCTCCTATCCAAACCAACATTTAATATATTTGATATTTTCATATCTGTTAACTACTAATATAATAATACTAAACTGAAGAACTGATCGAAAGATAAATTAAAATTTCATTAAGTTACATATATAGTACATTCTCAACTCTATTCACTCAGTGACGTGGATACATAACATTCAAACTCTCTAGCTGCTATAGCTATTCTGACTTTCAGAGTGCTGCAAGCTAAAGGATGGTTCTACTTGAAGGATCTGAAAACGAATGTCAAAGTTACACCACTCCTGAAGGAAGTCGAATAACAAGTTGTCCCCCAACAACACTGTAGAAGAGAAAAAAAAAAGGTTAGAAAGTTGACGAGCACATTAAGATATATGTTTCATATTCTGAATTTTATTATCCACCTCTTGACGTAGTAGTAGCAAAAATCTGCCAGGATGAAAGTTTGGACAATTTCTGATAGAAGAACCAATGGAGGCCACAATCCGTAACCCAATGCAGTTAGCAGACGTCCACGAGTATCTAATACCTGAGAAAGGAAAAGCAGTCATTTTCTTGATCACACAATCAGTTTGAATGAACATAATAAGTACTCATAGGAAAAAAAAAAATGAATCAAGGAGGTAAATGAATAAAGCTTCTTTTATAAGTTAACGTCCATTTACGCAATTCAACTTTTTAAAAAGCTCATTCATCTAACTTGTTTATAGTCAACCTATTATGAACATAATAGAGCTTAAAACTCTTGTCCTATAGAGTTTTAATGGTTTATTTACCAAATGGGGTCATTTTTTATGAGTATTTACCAAGAGGGTTTAAATTGACCTATCTATAGTTGGATATTAAAGGTTGAGAAAAAGATATAACTGGCAAATCAAAGGTCTCGATGACAAAACTCTTATGCAACAACTCTCCTTAGAAACCATCAGAACCTTTTTGTCGTGTGAGTAAATTAGTTTAAAGTAGGAATATCGTACAGAAACATTCAAGCAAATACATTCTAAATATGAAAAATCTCCATACCTCATATCTTCGGGAAATTGTTAAATCCATATATGTATTTCCAGAATTAGGTGATAAAAAAACTAGGAGGAGTTCAATTTTTACAAACCTGGAGAATCCAATGTGCACAACTCAAGAACCTTGCAACTCCAAGCGCAAAAACATAGTGTGCTGTGAATGGTTCAACAATCTGAAAGATGAATTAAAGAATTAAATCCAACGTTATCTAGAAAAACTAACATGCAAAGTTGAGTGATAACTGTAGTTAGGAAGACTAACTGGCAAAGGAAATAACTGCATTATCATCACCATTTCAAATAATTAAAAGATAATAAAGAAAAGGTAATAGGCAGAAAGGTATATCTTTGAGACCTTAGCATTCTGCATAACCCGCAACTGAGGGAGAACAGAAACAGCTTCAAGATAAACACAAAATGCCCAGAGGATCCTATTAACTGTATGATGCCGGGTTGCTGGATGAACAAACAAGGAAAGCAGAGCACAAGGTATCACCTACATTTAGGTAAAAGAAAATTAGAACACTCCAAGGCAGAGCAATTGAATCATCCATTCATTTAGTCACATAAAAGAAAAAATTTCTTAGTTAATGATAAAATTGGTTACTTGTGTTTAAAACTAAGACAATTCCATTCAAGAAATTCACAGGTAAAGAGAAAACTGACTAAATAGCAACAAATGAAAATGTGAAATCTCCCCTGCGTTCCCATTTTTAAATTTCAAAATGTGATTCATCAATAAGATTTTAAAAACCAAAAAAGTAATTGAATTAAGTACATCTCATATATCACCTTCCTCAAAGTCAGACGTTAGCACCTCTGTTTTTGAACAGGTAATCCAGCCAAACAAGCTAGCAGGAATCACAGAACATATTCAAACAATACCCTAACCTTCCCTTTTATTTGAAAACCATATTTCTTTTAAGGTGGAGGAAATACACAAGGAATCAACAATAACTATTGCAAACTAAAATTCAAGAGCTGTAGTACCCATGCAGGAAAAAAGAAATTCATCTAACAATAAACATAAAGATAACATAATGCAATAATTTTATAAATTTGAGAAGCTCCTAAACTGTTTTCAATGCAGCCCTACTTTAAATATTTGCAGAAAAAACCAGAAATTTGATCAACTGCAGTTTTTGTATTTAACGCCTAACAGAACCAAAAAAAGTTTCTTATGTAAGAGTTCATCAGGCATTAGTCGGTTGATAAAATTACACAAGAGATTTTGTGAGATGCTTAACAGCAAGGCCAAAAAAAAGCAACATTGCCAACTTAAAACAAAAGAAGTGAACAATATTGTTCACTTACAAAAAGAAACATAATCTATAATCTATAGTTTATACAGAAAACATAGAGGACTTACCACGTAGTATATGGCAAGGTTATCCTTATCATCCATATAACTAGACTTGAGTTTGAAGCGTATCGTATAAATAACCCAGAGGGTCGTTACCAATGTTGCCATATCGAGTAAGGTGTGTATATCATATTCCATCACAAAGCTGCAGTAAAGTCTCACAGCAAGGAACATTGCCGTCAGCTCCTGCGATTTCAGCGAAAGCCCTGCGAATATTTAAAATCGGCCGTTACATGCAAACACATTACAAAGATGTAACATTATCATCTTAGAGAAATTGTTTTCATATCCAAAACATATGAATTATGAGAATTATTAAAATCGCCCGATACATGCAAACACATTATCAGGGTTGAAAAACAGGGCAAAAATCACATCAATCCAAAGGTTCAATTTAACACAACCCTAACCTGAAATGTCAACTGTATTTTTATTTTTATTTTAAAAAATAAAAGGCGTTTAAAAGTAAGATTTTAATGCAAATGAAGGAATTGGTACCGGCACAGGTTTTTTCCTTGGTGAGTTTGTAAATGAGGACGGAGATTCCTAATGCATGAACAAACTCGGCAACCACGAAAAGGCTGTCATGATCGTGAACGACCATTCTGAGGAAGAGCAAAGCGGCCAGGCCGAATAGCACTGCCAGAAAGACCTTCATCTTGGGCGGTTGCCGCCGAACCCATGTGGTCACGCCGTGGATCCACCTCTTGCTTCCCTTCATTCTTTTTTTTTTTTTTCTTTTCTCCAACAGATTTTTTTCTTGTCACTTTGTCTGGTCTTGGTGTTTTCTTACATGCTCCGAAGGAAGCTAAAAATGTAATCCAATCTAATGTTATCTGTGTTCTCACTTGACGATGAATTAGTATGACACGTGTGAAATAGGTTTAGAAATGTTTGTTTATTAGTTACGTATATGCGACGGGTGGGTTGCTCAACCACTCTCCTTCCCACTTCATCTCCGCCGTACATCTTGTATTCAGGAAGGTGGGTGGGACACAGGCCCACTCACACAATATGGTACTGGCCCATTAATGCAAATGGTGATGTGAAAGTAAAATTATTTTACTAGTTTTCTGGGGACTTTTTCATAAATAATATTTAAAAATGAAGATAAAATTTTAAATTAAAGTAAAATTCAAGTTCCATTCATTAGACAAAAAATGATTTAAATGATTGAACACTTTCAAAAGAATATATGCTAGTTTAATATGGATTGAAAGAAAAAAAAATTAAAATAATCAATGATGTAAATAACGAAAAATTTAGGATTAAGAAGTAAACTTAACCTAATAAATTCAAACCAGTTAATTTGTGAGTTAGATTATTTAAATCTTAGATAAATATAGAAGATAATTCTAACCGTTTAAATTAGGAATATAATTAATGTTTAAAAAAAACTTAATTTCTTAAATTATTTTTTTTATCTATTATGTATGGAGAGAATCAACCTTTGTAAAATAAGATAGATCACTTGAGTCTGAATAATATAATAATATAATAATATACATGAAAGACATTTTATGTTAGATAATTCTTTTTAATATTAGAACATATGAATTATGAGAATTATTATTTTTATAAATAATTATTTTATTATTATTTAAAAATTATTTAAAATGTTTGTATACAAATTTTAAAGATTAATTCGTTACTTTTATTAAAATATTTCACTTATTATCACATTAAATTATTTAATAAGAGTAATATGATATTCTTTTCTTAAGTTTTTTATTTCAATAGCGGAATCTTCTAGCCTTATCTCTCTGATCATAATTTTTTAAGAAAAAAAAAAGTATTTTTTCATGTAAATATTATTTTTAAAAGATAAACTAAATAAGAGAAACATAATTCTTCAATTTTAAATTCTCAAAAACACTAAAAGAATCTTTTACCACACGCTTTCTTAATTTACACAAAAAAATGTTCACAATTCTTAAAGAAATAATGAAAATATAAGAAATATATTTTTAACATTAAAGAAATATTGTCTGCTATCCAGGAAATTATTAAGAAAATTAATTTAGTCAAAATTGAAAGATTTGTAATACCATGTATAAATTTTTTTCATAATCACATCAGTTCCCACTTTATTTAATGAAAAACTCAAATTTTAATTAAAAACGTAGGATGTATATTATTAAAAGAATATATATATATATATATATATATATGAGAGACATAAAAAAAATGTATAATATCATAAAAAAATATAATATCGTTTATTTGATTGTTAAAATTGAAATTGGGATGAATACATTAAAAAGTTAATTTAAGAGATTTTAATTGTATTAATTATTATATATAATATATTAGAAGAAAAAATCATTTTTAAAATTTATTTTTTATCATCATAGTTAATTTTAGTAATTTAATAATTAAAATAAATAAATATTGTAAATTATTAGATTAAAAAAATATTAATTTTTATATTTAGATAAATAAATTCCTTCAATATATTTACATCTAATATATTTAATCACATACTTACTTGTAACAGTATTCTTCTAAATTTAAAATCAATGTGCATGAAATTTGAAAATCTTAGACACTGCTATTTCATTAAAATGTATAACATAAAAAAGGGAGTGTAAAGATAATTTTAGGTAAAACATAAAATAGATAAAAAAATTAATAAACTATTTAAAAAAAGAGAGTTAGATTTATTGAATGAAAAAAAATGCACAAATACTCAATCTAAATTTAAAATTAATGATATGAAATTTGAAAAATCTTATGTATTATATAAAAAGTTACCATCAATGCGAACCATTGAGATAAGATGAGTGTCAACAATCTGGTTTACATCCAAGGTAACCTGATAGAGAATTATTAATTTATATAAAAAAAGTTCAAAATATAAATATAAGTAGAATTACCTTTAATTTTTTTTCTTTTTAATTTAATACTTTCATGTAAGATTATCACATATAAAGTTATCCAACTAAAAAAATTAAATATATTTTATTTATAAATTTTGAATTAAGTTTTGTTATTAAGTTACAAAACTCAATGCAAAATACATAACTATTAAATTATATATTTTGAAAGAAAAAAAAATGATATTGAATATTTGATAAAAATATAAATTTGAATATGTTGTCACTCATGTAAATAATTTTTAATTTTTAATTATATAATAGGAATTTTTAACAAAATTTAGATTAAATAAATTAAAAGAAGTGTTTCTCAAATGAATATATATCGATTTTAAAATTTGAGGATAAATTATTCTTAATTTAAGCAAATAAAAAATAAGTAGGTTATATAAAGGATGCTTTGCGAAAGAGTTTGTGATCTCCCTTTACTGGTTAGATGATGAGGGATAAAATTCAAAGCATGTTTATAATTTATAGATCATGTTTGTAATGGTATCTGAAATTAAATTGATATAGAAGAAGAAACAATTAACAAGAGTGGAAAAACATAAATTAATAGAGACGAACTACTGTATATATACTCATTAAACATGATGTGAAACACTGAAATTCGTGATGGACTAAGAAACTAGATTCGATTTCACATATATTATTATGACTTACATATGATATGATAGGTGTAGGATCTAGTAAGGTGTCCAAATGAGTGGCGACCACATGGACCTGAAATTCGAGAGGTAAGAAGCCAAAACCAAGAGCAACACCACTAAAGCTGCCACGCCCCAGGGAAATCCTCCATCTTCTGTTCTCACTCTTATGCCCCCGAAGAATGGTGGCGGCACTGGAACCACAAAGCGTGATCCATGTTTAGAGATGGTATAGGCAATGAAAATCAATAAAAGGGGAAACATCAAGAGGAACACGTGGAAGCTGATGGTGGCTGTGTGCACAGTGGACTTGAAGTTAATGTAAGACGGAACAAATAACAAGAACATGACTATGGCTACTACAGCTAGAAGTTGCAAAGGTGGTGCAGATAGAGAACACAGAGTGTTTGTTGTCCACCCTTGCTTCCATGCTGGACCTCTTCTTTCCTTCAATGGCCACACCATTTAATTTTTCTCTCACTTTATTTCTAACCATAACTTGCACTGCCTCTTATTTATAATGCAGTAGAAATTTAATATATAATAATTTTAATGGGTATGATCGATCGCTTTAGCATAAATTCTATCCAACTGGTCCACCTTTTCTTCGAGCTTTTTGTGAATTGGGAATTGGGATTGATACCAAATGAGAAGCCACACACGGCGTTTGTTCAATGGAGAATTTCACGAATTTATTCCAAGTTGCTTTTCCATGCAGAGCTTTTTTACATGGAAGGAGAAATTCTCACGTTTAGTCCAATAAATGCTTCAAGATGCAAATTCATTAGGCATAATTAAAATATAACAACTTTGTTTTATTAAGTCTAAATTCTTTCCAAGAGATTGTAAATTTTAAAAGAAATACTAGTAATCATTTAAACTTGGATTTTTCTTTAACACTGAAATCAGATAATAAAAAGTTATTTACTTGATTTTCAAATGTTTCTTTTTTATATGTAAACAGTTTAACCTATGCAGCATGACGGATGCAAGTTCCCCTGATTTATTTATTTGGTATTTTTTTTTACGTAGAAATAAATATATTTTTTAGTTATTATTGTCAAGATAAATAATATTTTGTTATTAGATAAAATAATTGTATATCAATAAAAGTGACTATCAATTTATCATATATTTAATTTATTTAAATATCATATATCATCCTATCTGTAATATATAACGTTAAAAAGTTTAAATTTTTTTATTTTTCACGGTTTAAATTTTCTTATTCAAATATTTTAAGTTCATTCCTAATTTTTATATATATATATATATATATATGGAACTAATGAACTATCACGTAAAGTAAAACAGTAACAATTAATATATATATATATATATATATATATATTATTTTTTATTTATTTTTCGTAGCATTAATTTTTTAAAATAGTTATTTGATTTGAAAACAAAAACGGTGTCTTGTTTGGGCCGGGCTCAATTTGTTTGTCCGAAGCACATCTAAAACGCAGAGTTTTGGAATTCAATATCCGAAAGTTAATTTTTTGTGAAACGAAGGGGAAAGCGCAGTCATTGCAATTCAACACTGAGTCCACACTAAACTCTTCTGTCTTTCCTCTCTTCCCTTCCCACTGCATTGCAGATTGCAATTGATTTTCCAGAGAAATGGCTTCGGAAGATTCGAAGCCGGTGAAGAAAGAGGAGGAATCCATCAGCAAGAGTTCTGTTTCCAAAAAGATTGCAATATCCAACTCCAAGGTCGCAAAAGTTAAGAAAGAAGAGGCCGAATCCGTTAAGAAGGAACCTAAAGCCGTACCCGTCAAGAGGGAAGCTAAAGTCAAGAAGGAAATCAACGACGACACTCCCCTCTCCAAAAGGACCTCCAACTCCAAGGTTTCTCTCACTTTTTTTATTATTATTATTAATTACGGTTTTTCATTTTTTTTTTTACGTGTTTTCAAAGTTTTATGGTTTGATATGGCATGTACTGTGTTTTAATTTCATTTGTTTGGGTTTAAAATTGTAGGAAGTGGACAAAAAGAAGATAAAGGAAAAAGTAAAGGAGGAGGAGAAGAAGAAAAGAGAGAGAAAGGTTTATGATTTACCTGGCCAAAAACGAGATCCACCTGAGGAGGTATGCATGTGCTTCTCTTTGCTCTTATTTTTGTTCTGGGTCATTAAAATTTTTGGCTTCTGTAATAGGTCTGTAATTTTCCTATTTTTCAGAAAGACCCTCTCCGGATTTTCTACGAGAGTTTATACGCGCAAGTTCCCCACAGCGAAATGTCACAAATCTGGTGAGTTTTTTTTCATTTAGAAACTTATATGGAGAAGGAAGGAACTAGGTTGTGGTTTATCAAGGAAGGTAGTACTGTTTTGTTACTGTTTCTGTCTTCTTTGCCCTTTGTTAGTTCTTAAAAAGATAAAAATTTAACCCTTGTAAACTATATTTGTGGAATATAATTTAGGTGAGCTCCCCAGCAAAATCAACAAAAGAGCCTGTGAAACAGTCACTGTGAATAGACTTGTTATGCTTGTTTTTAAGCAAACAATGAGTGCAGCGATGAAAGAACAATTAGCATGCCTTCAGCTAAAAATCTGTTGGCACAACATGTATTTGGAATATAAAGCAAAATTTCAACAGCTTTAAATAATGAATTGTTTAGGGTCACAGTTAGCTAAATGCCCTATGGATTGTGGAATTGGTGTTAGGGATATAATACCAGGCTAAATATATTTGCCAATAAAGTGAACTTTGTACAGGTAATAGAATGCTCTTAATGTTTCATGTGTAACTTTGAAAGCAATTGAATGAAACCAATTTTGTTAAGATGTGAGCATTAGGCTCAGTAGTAATTTCCCAGCTTAGTAATATATCAAATTAAGTGAGGCTTATGCTCGCTATTATTTTGCTGACAATGATTCTACTTTTACATTAGGCAAACGAGAAACCATTTTAAAGGAAGCTCTAGATGCCCCCTGTCTTTCCTCCCTTGTGTTGTGATTGACCAATTTTTCATCCCTCTCAAAGGATGAGTGAGATGGACAAACTCTTATTCCCATCTTAAACAAAAAACGAATGGAAAAAGGAGCATATGTTGGCTCAATTGAGTCCCCTCCTATCCCCAGGGTATGTATTCCCAGTCATAACAATATATAAACTAGCTGTTGTAAATTGCCACCCGTCGTACTTTTGTGGGGAAACTTAATGGAAATGGTGTATTTTATATTAGAGTGATTAAAGTGATAGATCTGGCATAAGTTTTTGATTGATAGTTAATAGTCTTGGCAATATATGTGTAGTTCCTACTTTCCATGTTTCTGTTTTTGAAATTATTTTAAGGATTTAATTTTAATTAGCCAGTTATGTAAATAGTTTCAGTATCATGACCATGACTACATGTAATTGCAGGTTGATGGAATCGGGGTTGCTTCCTAAAGAAGTGGCAAGAAAAGTATTTGAGAAGAAGCAAAAGAAATGTCCGCAGAAGCTGTCATCTCCAGTTAAAGCTGTAGCTGCTGTGAAGAGTAGCACTAAGTCTGTGACAGTTAAGAAGAAAAGTCCAACTTCTCCTGTGTCTGCTCTTAAAAAGAAGACAACGAACTCCACATCAAAGCAGTCCAACAAGAGGAAGTCTAAGGCTCTAAGCTCTGAGGATGACGATGACACTGATTCTGATGATGAAGTTATTCTTACTGTAGCAAAGAGGAGAAAAATGGCTTAATTATGCCCTTATGTGACAATTTTATTTTACCTTTTTCTTTCGATTCCTACTATTTGATGAAAAAAAAAACTTGTATGACATGATATTATTAAGCAGAGTCTGGTCCAACTCTCACATCTCAATTTTTACTCTTATACTTCTCTCATTTATTACTTTTTTCATTTTGGATTTGGCTAAGAGATGAGGAAGAGAAAGACTGGGGAGAAAATTAAGGGAATAGGATAATTGTTGAGCACAACTATGGAGGATAGCTGGTAGCAAACTTTTCGGTTCTAATTCTTTTTCCTCTTTTATCTTTGTATTATTTTAGCATTCACTTGCAAGCTTGAGGTTTCATTGACAGAGAAATTGAGGATTGGTGGTTGCATTGTCGGAGTTTTGATATGTCAGAGGGCATCGTTGTGCTAGAAATCTTATTCATCCAGATAGTTATTATTATTTTTTTAGGGATTGTGGAGGCAAAGAGAGACTTGCATTGCACGTTACATTTATAAATTCAATTTTCTGGAGGTAGCTGGTTATTACCTACTACTGCAAGTCATCATAAGTGATGGTTCATTGATGTGGCAATGTTTTTTTACTTTACATAGCCTAATCCTTTCCTTTTCCTTTTACCTTCTTTAAACTCTTTTCTTTCCCAAGTTTTCAACTAGTGTTTTTTACATGACATAATAAATTTGTCATAATACATTCTACATAAGTATTAAAAAAATAATGAAAACATATTTCACAATTGAAAGGACAAAAAAGAATTAATCTGAATTATAAAACATTTTTTATTGATTAAAAATAGTTAAATTTTATATATGAAGTGAAATTGTTAATACATACAAAATTATTAAACTGATCCATGTGTGTGTGGATTCTAATTTCTTTTCATACATAAAAGTTTATTAAACTAATCCATATACAATGTAAAAGTTAATTTTTTTTTGTAAATGTTGTTGATTCTTATATATATATATATATATATATATATATATATATATTATTTTTAAAAATAATATTATTTAAAAAATTACACAACTAAAAATATCTTATTTTTATTTATTCAAATGAACTTATTTACTATTTATCTCATTATTAAATTATTGGAAATCATTCAAATAATTTTATTTAATGTTCATTTTTTGTAGAAATTAAATTTTAGGAATTAAATTTTAATAATAAATATTATAAAAAAATCATAAAAAAATTAAAATTAAAATTATTATTTTTACATAAAATTAAAAAATTAATTAATTATATTATATATATACATTAAAATATCTAAATATTATTAATATCACGTAATAAATTTGAATATAAAAAATATAAATAAAAATATAATTTATGTATTATTAAATATTAATATATAAAAAAACATATTAAAATAAAACGTTAAATTATATTTTTTTTACATATAGAAATTTTTTACAAATAGATAAAATTTAAAATTAAACTTAAATATTTTATTAAAAAAAATTATTATTATAATAAAATAATATTTATGGATAAAATGAAATTATTATATAATATATATATTAAATATATGATTTTATTAAAATAATTATAATTAATATTAAATAATTATTTTTAATATAAATTTTTTTGTTAAAATTTTAAATTTTAATATTTATTATAAATAATTGAATGTTATATTTTAAATATGATGTAATATATATTTAATATATATATCTATCATATAATAATTTTATTTTATATATAAGTATTTTTATTAAAATAATATAATTTGTATTTTTAATAAAATATTTAATTTTTAATTTTTTTTATATTTAAATAATATTTAAATTTTAATTTTATATATATTTGAATAATACAATTAATTATTTTTATTCTTATATATAAATATTAATAACATTTTTAGTTTTAATTTTAATTTATTTTTATAATAAAAATTAAATTATTTAATGTTAGAATTTGATTTTCAAAAATTGAATGATAAAATAACAGTTACATATTTATTTGAATAATTTTTAAGAATTAAAATATGAATAATAAATAAGTAAATAAATTTATTTAAGTAAATAAAAATAGGATATGTAATTTTTTAAAAATAATATTATTTTAGTGTATATAAGAATTAATTTACTAAGTTTTATGCAACAAATTATTATATTAAATTCGATTTCACGCGTAAGTTTATTACAATTTTTTTACAACAGTATTACAAATAAAATATTTTTTATTTATAAATTAAACATGAATTCTTATTTAACATATTATAGTAACATTTGACTTGGTATAGAGTATTGTTAATTATTTCTCAAAAATTAATAAATTTAGCAATAAATCAAAGACAATATATTATTCTGTTTAACACAGCAAAAAAAAAGTTTACACTTAAAATATTTTTTTTCTTATAAACTATGGTTTTTTTTTATATATTTGATAAAAAAAATATGTAGATTTTATGTTATTTTTTTTTATCTCAAAATAATATATGGTTTTTTTCACTGTTCAAAGTGTTATTTAAACTGTTTTAAAATAAAAACAATATAAAATTCACTACAAAATAAAAAAAATGATCAAACAAAAAAATAAAATAATCGAAAATATCATAATATGTTAGAATTATGTTTACAAAGAATGTTTAATGATAAATAAGGTTAATAAATATCGTAAAAAAAAATCAGAAATAACACATAAATATATGTGTAAAATGAATGGGAGGACCAATGAATCCTATCGGATTGCAAAAAAGAAAGAGCCCGACCAAAAAAATCACATAAAATTAAAAGAAAGAACCACAAAATCACTCAAACCAAACCATAAACCCTAGTCATCTCAATTCTTCTACACACGACACGTGTCAACATTCAGCGCATGCTATGGATTTCCAAATTCCCTTTTTATTAAGCATACACAGTAGGAGCCTCTTTCTTCCTTCCAACACCAAAACACAAACTCTCTCTCTCATTCTCTCTCTCTCCTATCTCTTCCTCATCATTCTCCCTCTATCTATTTCCCTATAAAATCTATTTCACCCTCTTTATTCTCTCCAATGAGAATTCAAATTTAGAGAAACGCCAAAGAGGATTAGTATTGGTGGAGAAAGATTACCAGGATGAAACAGAGGAGTGGGTCCTGTGTCTCCTCGTATACCACCAAGGAGAACGAAGTGGCGGAAATCCTGGTGAACTTCCCAAGTCTTATATCGGAATTCGAGTGCGGCTGCGGAATCCTGCGACCGTCGTGGGGTCGGAAGAGAAAGAGATCTGCGATTGCTGTTGTTAATCCGAAAGCAGAAGAAGCTTCAAGTCCCGCAACCCCTCTCTCCTTCTCTCCCAGTGAATCCGATGAAAACCGTTCATCTCTTCTCAGAAGAAAAGTTTCTCTCAAAAGAGTATTCACCTTTTCCTTTTATTTTATCTTTCAAATCTATGTTTTGTTTTTCTTTTTTTTCTTTTGTGCCTCTTTTTTATTTTTCATCTGAGTAATTTTTGTTTTTGTTTTTGTACTTGAAAACTGGAAGAAGAGAGAACACTGTCTGAAGATTACACATGATTTGACGAAAGACAACGATTTGCTCGCTGGGGTAACTTCTCTCTCTTTCTCTCTCCTTTTCAATTAATCGATTATAAGAGATGGGGTTTAGCGAGTAATCCGGGCTGTTTCCTGTGTTTGGATTTGGAGCCTCTTAAATACGAAATTTTGAAAAGGAAAATAACACCTTGCTTATCTGTCGTTGATCTGTGAAAATCCTTCGCAGGAGATAAAGAACGTGAAGGGTTATCTTGAGAAGTTGAAAGACTACAATTTGAAGTTGAAAGCTAGAAAGCAAGTGGTATTACTGCTGCTGCTACTACCACTCCCACTACCATGCCAATTTTCTTCTTGTTTTTTTGGTGTTTATCCTTTCTTTTTTTTTCCTTTTCTTTGGGGATTTCTTGTTCTAGTTATATTTATGTTGCTTTATCTTTTTTTTCTGATGGTGGGCCCACTCCTTTATTTAGATTTATTGATTATTGAATTGCTATTTTTTTTGTTTTTTGACAGCTAAGTCAAGGTGTTATCGTACACAAGCAACCGCAATTCCCCGGTGTGGTGCATCATCCACCGTCGATGTTGAATCAGACTGCGTGTGGAGTGGGAACGACGTCGTTGAGAGTACCATCCTCTAGTAGTAACGATGTGGGCCCAATTGGAATTCCCGATCTGAACCTACCTCTGGAGGAGTCGATGACAATGGAGTTTCGTGAATCGGTGGATGTGAATGTGAGCGTGGCTAACAAGAATCTGAGTAGGGCCTTGGCAGCTCAGGCTCGTCAGAATAGGCTTCACATTTACAGGTTCAAGAATTCAATAGGAATGAGTAAAGCCCGTAACTCATGTAGATGATGATGATGATATAATAATTTTACTATCATTATATTAGCCAAATGTTATATTTCCATATACACACAATTGTTCCCCCATTCTTTCTCTCACTCTTCTTCTTAGGTTCTTACCTTCAATTTTGTTATTCCTAAGGAATATAATTGGTAGAACTGTTCTCAAATTGTATTAGGGAACCTCTCTTGAGAGATTTTGTCGGATTTATGTTTCATGAATCACGATAATGATTTTATGTTTCATTAATCATCATGATGACAATAACGTTTCTGATTCAGAGTTTATGGCAATTTAAAAGCACGAATCGCTGCAATGGTATGTCACCATTACCAACTTAATGTCCACTACATCTTCTAATTATTTTTGTAAATTTAGATATAAATAATATTGTTTATCTACTCATTAATATTATTTTTTTTTCAGAATTATACGTTTTCCTTTTTTTTTTAAATTTTATATACTTGTCATAAATGAAAATAATGATATTTTCAAATTTATTTGTCTTTGGAGGGTTTTTTTTTTCATGCTTTGCATTGCAGAATATTTTTATTGTGAATTTTCCGATTGAGACTTGATTAGCTTCAATCTCTCATAAATGGAACTTTTAAAAAAAATGCACCAAGTTTGAGCAGTTAGGAATTAGTGAGAGATAGTTCTGCATGCTTGTGTGGTGTTCGGAACTGGGATAAGGTTGACGCATTTTAATACCTCTAACCTGAATAAAATATAAGATTCAATTAAAAAAATATATAAAAATCTAAGTCACGCGCCGCCTGTGTTGTGTTTTGAGTTAGGGTTTGTTTTACCCTTGCACCAGTACTGGATTGGGCCTGTTTTTGGGTTGTGTTCTTTTTATTCTTTTTGTTTTCTTTTCTGGATTAAGAAAAAGCCCTAACTGTTTGTAGACTATATTTGTTTTCTTCTTTTAAGGTAAGCTCATTTTTGTTTTTGGAATGGTAATCAATAGCAATACTCACAATTTAAATTATTGAAAAATAAAATATATTTTTATCGTGATAAATTTATTTACGGTGCAAATAGCAAGACAATATTAAACAAATATAACAATATATTTATTTTTTTGTGGATATAATTATGATTCGTAATAAATTATATCAAATACTAAATCATATCTTTCTATCAAATATTAAATTATATCTTACATTACATAATATGAAAACAAAATCCAACAAATCAAATATTTAAATTTTTTTTATTAAATTGTCATCATTTAAGATTTTATAACCAATTTTAAATCAAGTAAGAGAAAAAAATTATTAATAATTGAATAATTGTTTAGAATTTTATTTCATAAATTTTTATTTTTTATTAAATTTATATTAATTTATTTTAATTTTTATTTTAGAAATACTAATTTATATTTTAAGATAAAAAAATTTATTTGAATTTATATTTTGAAAATAAAAAAATATTTTTGAATAACTATAAATATTTACAAATATAAAATTATCTTGAATTTTGTTATAAAAATATTCATTAATGGGACGGATTTTTTTTTTATAAAAAATAAATAATCTGATAAATTATTTTAGACAAAACATAGTAAACAAACTTGTAAAATAAAAATAAATTTATTTTATATTAATTTTTCAAATAAAAAAAATATATATATATATATAATTAAATTTTCTTTTTTAATATTATATACAAAATAAAAATATATCTTGATTCTCATAATTTTTTATAAAAATTATTAAACGCATAAAAAAACAAAAATTTAATAACTCGTTATGACACTAAAATAAAATAGTAGGTATAACAAATCACAATTTCTTATCAAATTAATATATATGCATGAACAAGGAGGATAAAAATCAAACATCCTTATTGATCTTATAAGAAATCAATAGAGTTCAAATGGAAGGTTGATTATGAATTAAACTACTTTGATGGATGGAATGAAAGGTCCTTGAACCCTAATACTTGTTTGTATATTTGAATGCATTTTAGATATAGAGTTAAGACTCCACTTGGCTTTATCATAGTTATTAGTTACATTGAGTTTGATTCATTTCTAATTCTCTTTTTCCTCAGTCAACGTTGTTTTCGTAAAAACAGTACTAAACAATAACAAGTGTCATGATTGAACAATGAGTACCAAAGCAAATAATATAATAGAATGTTTTCTCTTTTATGCAAACACTTTCTTTTTAAGAACAAAAGTCAAAATGCAAGTTATAGATATGATTTTGTAGAGGTAAGGTAAGGGTGTGGTTTAAATTTTTAATCAAAGTCTAATAAAATATTTTTGATTAAAAATGTAGATTTATTATTTATATAATTTTATTTGAATTTTTAATTTAATTTAAATTAATTTAATTTATTGTATTTGATAAATTTAAATTAAAACTTATTTAAATTAATTTAGTTATTATAAATAATTATAATATTTTATAAAAAAAATTAATTTTGAGAGAGACAGGTAATATAATAATCAATTATTGAAAAAGAGAATATAAGTATTTAATGATTTTAATTGATTTTTTTCTTATTACTTTAGTTTTTTTTTTTTTTTTCACTTAGTCCATCTTATGATAACACAAACACTTTTGTATACTTTCTCTGTATCTATCCATTTAATATAATAATTTATTATTTGTTATATAATTTTATTTTTTTAATATTAATTTTTGAAATTAAATAATAATTTATATAATAAAGAAAAATCATTATTAATATAATGATTAATAATATTTCACTCAAAATTACACCTCAGACATTATCTAAAATAAAAAAATATTTTACATATTGAATATAAAGTGTCACAACTAAAACTAAAAACAAAATTATTTTAACCAAATACCTTTTTAAGGAAAACCTTAACTTTCTATTAGGAGATATCATTGAGCTAAAACAGCCATCATCATCATTACCACTATCCCTACAAATCATCGATGTTTCACCACCCCTAATTTTATCAAAAGTGTAAGTACTTCATGACCCTTTTCACCCATTCATTGATGTTAGAGAAACTGCCAGCATCCTATTCTTCACTTTCTGCTTTAATTTACTGACAGTAATTAGAAGCCTGTCATTCTTATTTTTTATTTCATCTGGTTACTATTCTTCAATTTATGATAACCATATAAAGTATTTAAAAATTATAATATTTAACTCAATCAGTATAATTTTACAGTCAGGTTAAATGTCTTCCCAAATATGATATGATATTTAAAACAGTTATTACCAAAGTATATCATATCATAATTGCATGCGAATGCAAATTCTTAAAAATTAAGTAAAAATATGCACAAAATTTAAAATAATAACAATGAGTAGAAACTTTTAGATAAACAGATAGAATAATCGACTATTGTCTCACCGCGCACATTCCAAACAATTCAAAAGCAGTACATTTAACAACGAAATTGGCAAAATGTAAGAACAGATAAAAGGAATGAAAGTGAAGGTTCATAGGGCTGTAGATACACGAATAGCAACAAAGGTAGACACCCGGCATGGTAATTACCATTACGCATAGCCTAAGTTTGTTCCAGCTAATGCTCACCATATGGGTCTTCCTCAGCTTCTTCATCAAATTCTTCTTCCTCATCTGCAGTTGCATCTTGATACTGCTGGTACTCTGCCACCAAATCATTCATATTGCTCTCTGCCTCAGTGAACTCCATCTCGTCCATTCCTTCCCCAGTGTACCAGTGCAAAAAGGCCTTACGCCTGTACATAGCAGTGAACTGCTCACTCACCCTCCTAAACATCTCTTGAATTGATGTTGAGTTCCCAATAAAAGTAGATGACATCTTTAAATTCTTGGGAGGAATATCACACACACTGGACTTCACATTGTTGGGAATCCATTCAACAAAGTATGAGGAGTTCTTGTTCTGCACATTGATCATTTGTTCATCCACCTCTTTTGTGCTCATCTTTCCCCTGAACATAGCAGATGCAGTCAAGTATCGGCCATGTCGAGGATCAGCTGCACACATCATATTTTTTGCATCCCACATTTGCTGAGTCAGCTCTGGGACAGTAAGAGAGACATACTGCTGAGACCCACGAGATGTGAGTGGTGCAAACCCCACCATAAAGAAGTGAAGACGGGGAAATGGAATCAGATTGACAGCCAACTTCCTGAGATCAGAGTTCAGTTGTCCAGGAAACCTCAGACAACATGTAACCCCACTCATGGTTGCAGAAATAAGATGGTTGAGATCACCGACTGCACCGAAGCAATGAGGAGAGAAATCAGCAAAAGTTATTATTTATATCCCTAATCTGAGAGCAATTGTGTCACACAAACAATACTTACAGCTAGGGGTGCTGAGTTTCAATGTTCTAAAGCAAATGTCGTAAAGTGCTTCATTGTCAAGCACCATGCACTCATCTGCATTTTCAACCAGTTGATGAACAGATAAAGTGGCATTGTATGGCTCCACAACTGTGTCAGAAACCTTAGGAGATGGGAAAACAGAGAAAGTGAGCATCATTCTGTCTGGGTATTCCTCCCTAATCTTTGATATCAATAGCGTTCCCATGCCAGAACCTGTGCCTCCTCCAAGAGAGTGACACACTTGAAAACCTGAGGAAATTAAATTAGACCTTCAGATTTCAGGATAAAAGATGGCAAAAATGTAAGCTCTCTAGCATTAGTGAAACAAACTCAGATTCCCTGCAGCAGATATACATTCCACTTGGAACATTGCAATTAAATTCAAATCTAACTGAAGTCCTCATTACAAGATCATGAAAGTATACCAACCACATTCTGGTCTGAGTCATGCTAAGGGCTAAGGAAGCATGAAAGTATACCAACCCCATTGCAATTTACAATTGTTTCCTTTTTTTAAAAGTTTGTAAAGCTGCATGCTTCCTAGATTAATATTATGAGTTGGCTAAGTACATTAAACAAAACTTTGCTTCATGAATCTGTTGTTGCTAGTATGCAGGAGATTCCCAATTCAATCTATGAATTCAACAAATGTAAGGGGTAAATTAATAATATACTTCATTAACTTGCTCCCGTAATTAAAGATCCAATTTGAATACGTGCTTTCATGCAGTCTGGACAGTGTTTGAGAACCAGCAAAAGAAATGAGAAAAATTGTATTTATAGATCAAAATAAAAATTTAAAAGTTGCTTAATTGAGAAAATAAACATATAGAGTATCAATTTTCAATTATTACTACTATTATTATTAAGAAATAATCAAATATCAAGTATAAAAATAACCAGATTTTATATAGTTCTATTTAATTAATTAGACAATATAAAAGATAAGGTGGTCCCTACCTGTCGTCATTCTAGACAACAGGGGTCACATTTAACAGCTCAGCCCTGTCATATTCTCCCAAAAACAAGCAATCCAATTGCATAATGTCAACAAGAAAAATAAATAAAATAGATAATTGAGATTTGAGACAGCAATTATTGCAGTAGAAAGATGACATTAAAAAAAATCCTGATTCTTGATACAGTGATACTATTCCAGATCCACTGTATTATTCTTTTATTTATATGATAGATCTACAAAAAAACGAACTACTTATAAAACAAGGAGAGTTGATGTAGCACTATTATTTCCCTTTCCCTCACATATCAGTAACTGTGTAGGTTAATGTTCAACAATTGTGTCTAACATTCAATATATAGGGTCCACTCAAGACACCAATACCACACATGACCAGTCACTATACAAAGTGAAGATGAAGGAGATCTTAAAAAAGCTTTGCATACAACAATGGATCCAAAACTAACAGCAGTTTTTTATGCAGGTAGAGTTGACGATGTACATTGGATCCCATAGAACCAAATACATAATCAATTTCAGCATACTCATTCTCCCATTAGGATTTAATTAGAATGCTGGATCTTATGCTCTATTTATCATTAAGTTCAAAATCCGCGATCATTCAGATCTAAGTCATCGTCATTCATGCGACCGAGAGAAACTTGCAGATCCATAACAGTCTACTGTAATGACAAACAAATCAGCGTTCGAACAATACAGTTTTCGAACAATACAGTTTTCGAACGCAGAAATCAGGGAAGTTCGAAACAAATGCAATCCCGGCATTAAAAAACAGATAAAAACATCAACACCGAAATTTTACAGATCTGAAGATACATCCTCGCTCAAGCATAAAGTCATTTGAAAAATAGAAAGATAAACAAAAATAAACCCGCTCCAATGGAGCGAGGTTAAATGCGGAGATTTGTTTGTGAAGAATTGAAATAAAAAGCAAGGAAATGCTGGCATAAATATATACCTTGCAAGCAATCGCAGTTTTCAGCCTCTTTGCGAACGACATCGAGAACGGAGTCGATCAACTCAGCGCCTTCGGTATAATGACCTTTCGCCCAATTGTTACCGGCGCCGGACTGGCCAAAGACAAAGTTGTCAGGGCGGAAGATCTTGCCGTAAGGGCCAGATCTGATGCTGTCCATGGTTCCAGGTTCGAGATCCATAAGCACGGCTCTAGGAACATACCTTCCACCGGAGGCCTCGTTGTAATAGACATTGATCCTCTCGAGTTGGATATCGGAGTTTCCAAGACCGTTGTACTTTCCGGTGGGATCTATGCCGTGCTCGTCACAGATGACCTCCCAGAATTTAGAACCAATTTGGTTTCCGCATTGGCCTCCCTGGACGTGCAAGATCTCTCTCATGGTTCCGACAAAGGGAGAAAGAGAGATTTAGGGTTTGGAGTTTGTTTGGCGGTGAGAGGGAAATGAAATGAAATGAAATGCAGTGCGATGCGTTCAGGAGAGTGCAGTCATTTATGGAATTGGAAGAGAGAGAGGAGAGAGGGATATTCGGAGGTTAAGATGGTAATAATGGAAGGCGGGATATTTTGTTTTCAAGTGAGGTATCCTGTGCCGTTCATTCTCCAAGGGTGACAGCCATGTTACCGCTACCAACCATACCAGCGCATAACTTCCTTCACGTTATCCCTCATACCCCACTTCCTTAATCTCCATTTACATTATTACCCATCGCATGATTGCCTATATTCGGTGCATTTTCTATTCAGATCAAATCCATTTCAATATCCAATCATAATTTCCTTACATTTTTTTTTTTCATATGTAAAAATTTAATTACATAATTTCTTCTCTTATTTTTTTTACACTTAAATCATTTTAATTCACTATTTACACTTTAACTATCTTCTTTTTATCCTATCTAAATTCTAACAAATGTTACTAATGTAAATAGTAATAGCATTAGCGTGTGTTTTATTTGATTCAATTCTTTTATATACAATATTATAGATACAGATTCTCAGCATTTTAATTGTATGATCTTATCATTTCTTTTATCTCGTAAAATATGACTTACATAATAAAAGTGATAAAATTAAAATTTGAGTTGTACTCTTAATATTCATCATTAAATATATGTTTATTACCTAAATTATAATTTGTTTTTATTTAAGAAATAACGATGTATGTGATGAGTGATGATGATATTAATTTAAATTTTTTATTCATTATTATATATATATATATATTTATTGATTTTATTAAAAATATGAAAAATAACTATAAAATTAATGTATTTATCAGTCATCAATAAGAAAAAAGATCACATATACAAATATGGTAATATTTTTTAATCTAACGGAAGTAATAATATGAAAAATTAATGATTATACTAATATTAAAATAATCATTAAATATTTAAAAAAATATTTATTATAAGAAAAATATGTAAAAAGATAAATATAAAATTAATAAATATATAATTAATTTTGAAAATGAAAAGTTGAATGAAATATTACTACATGTGTTTTAGAATGTTATTACCAACCAGTACACTGACAAAGAAGGGGAAAATGCCTATAAAAAGGAGAAAAAGTAAAAATGACCAAATATATATATTTTCTCTTCTACTAAGCTATTTTTTAGTCTATTAAATTATAGTGTGTATTATGTAATTTTATGGAAGTTTTTTCAATATAAAATTAATGTGTGGATGTTTTATGTCTTTATTTAACTCGAAATATTAAGATAAAGTTATAAACATTAAGTTGTCTAGTAACACTTATCTAATAAAAGTTAATAAAAGTTAATGATGAATTGATGCACAACTGTTCCAATGATACATAAGTATATATATTAATGTGTCTAAATGTTTTACCATACACGCAACTCTCCATACTTTTGCATATGTAATCTTACATTTATTGTAAAGAGCATTATACATTTAATAAAATTAATGATACATTAATGCCTTGCTACTTCATTGATGTATCAATGCATCTAACATTCATAACAGACGCAACACATTCAACAACTTCATTTATCTTTTAATTATAATTTTAATGTTATTTTTTACCAATTAAGTTTCTTGGTGTTTAAATTTTAGAATAAATTAATTATTTTATTTTAGTCTCTTAAATTTCTAAAAGAAATATAAATATATATGATCTACTATTTTTTTTAAGACTTAATTTATATGAATTTGATTAAAAGAAAAATAAATATTGTAGTGGGAAAAGAAAGACGAGATGACATATCAAAATAGAACGTGTTAAATTTTGGCACTGCCATGTTATTTATTTTTCCTTTTTATCGATATAAGTTAATACCTACCATGTGAGTCTAGAAAATAAAGTTTTAGAAAAATGAACACGCATTCCCTATTTTAATTCCTTTTCTAGATCGAAATCATGTGCATGGTTTCAGGGATCCCATGCCCTGGTGAAAGAATGTGATTTAGTAATGAGTTTACCAATAATTCTCAAAAGACAATGCTAGAGTTAATACAAAAAGGTTATATTTTGTAAGATTCAGAAACCTTTTAATTTATGGGAACAATCTCCAGCAAATAGGGTAGCACGAGCTTCGCTTTTTGAGCAACATGCCACAACTTGAAGACCTTGATCGAACAGTAGATTCCACACCTATTTTACTGCTAACATTGGTTATATATATCAAAGTATCTATGTATTTTCCCAGAATCAAGTTAATGCAGATAAAGAAACGGTAGTATCTGGATCTTAATCCATCGCAATAAAAATGAAACAATTGATCATTACTATTTTTGAAAACCAAGATGACATAATATCAAAATATGAATCATCACTGCTAGCAACCTTTGATCAGATGAAGGGTTGCACAAAACATATTTTCTTGTTCAACCAGATCACAAACTCAGATCGTCACTTATTTATTGCATAGACGTGGATATATACATGTACACGTATATATAGAATTTCTTCCGATTTATTTAAAATAAAAAAGTAAAAACAAATATTCACTTTTAAATTTAAAGCCAAACTTCGAACAATCTTGGAAAAAAACTTTTGTGATACATAAAAGTCGTTTTCTATGTTTTAATAAAAACATTTAAATTATTTAAAAAAAAAAAATATATATATATATATAGTTAATATCAAAATTAATATATTTCAAAAAAAAAAAACATGTCCAATAAATACAAACATACAATATTTAGGTAATTAAAATATAAAGTATTATTGGTGATTTTAAAAGTTTTTGCCTTTTAAATATAAAATAGTATGTTTAAGAAGCATCTTAAGTTAGTTTAGTTTTTTAATTAACTAAACAGTTTATTTTATTATAATAGACATTTTTAAGTGTCCATTAACATTTTTTGAAATTCTGTTTTGGTAAGAATTATTTTAAAGCACGATCTGTTTTTTTTAAAGCATGATGTAACACCACGATTTTTTTTTCTATTTTTACTCTTAACTGTTTTTTAAGTAAGACATAAACTATAGGTAGTATTGCCAATAAACATAAATTAATATAAACCTCTTTATTTTTTTAAATAGAAGATATCCTTCCTTCATCTTCTTCTTATATGATAATTGATATTTTTAAAGAATAGTAATAAATGTATATCCTTGTGTTTTTTATGATATTTACATGATATTTGTAACATGAATTTAAGTAAAGTGTGTTTTGAGTTATGCGATAGAGTGGAATAATCATATATGTCATTTTATTAATGTTTTGAATGTGTATGTGTTTGAACTAATATTATAGTTAGATTTATGGTTTCTTTAATTAGTTTTTTTTTGGTTTATTTTCAATTTGAATTCTTTACTAGTAAATCATTTATCATTCTTTGTGAATTTCTTTTGTATTTTATTAGTATGTTACTCTATAACAACTTAAGCTCATCAAATTTTATAGATGTCTTTTTTATTATTTTTAATTTATTAGACGAATTATGTTAAGCATGTAATTTTTACTGTACAAGTTATGTATATAGTGTCTATCATATAATGGATGTATGATTAATATTTTTATTTGTTTTACTTTTTTTTTTCAAATGAAATTTATGTAATATGAAGACGTTTGATGGGTGTTTACCTTAAAATTTTTTTTTCTTTTTTTAAAGAAAATATAA
This sequence comes from Macrotyloma uniflorum, assembly GCA_016859785.1. Classification (NCBI taxonomy): domain Eukaryota; kingdom Viridiplantae; phylum Streptophyta; class Magnoliopsida; order Fabales; family Fabaceae; genus Macrotyloma; species Macrotyloma uniflorum. Next base: position 1,622,053 of record BDMB01000007.1, on the reverse strand, counting down.
TTCAAATAATTTTTAAAGAAAGAAAAAAATATTTAAATATAAAAATTTATAAAAAAAGTTATTCGATTTATTTTTTTCTTTTTTCTTAACATAGTTTCGCAAACAAAACCTAGTTCACAGAAGACCAACACATACTTTTTGTATGTGCTCTTTTTTTTTTTTCTAATTCCTTTTAATATAGTGACATCAGTGTGTTTTTAATTTTGAAAAAATATTTTATTTTATATTATTATAAACTCTACAACATAAATTGAAAATGATAGTTAGAAATGTACATAACTTCAATTTTTTTGAACAATTGGCGCTTTGGGTGAAACATACCAAATTTATAATTATTTAAACAATATTTTGAATTTGAGTGTTGAAAATAAAAAAATTAATTAACTAAGACGACTTTAATAAAATAGTCAATTAGATTATCAATAAAAAACAGTAGTAGAATCAAAATTCTACTAATACTATAATCGAAAAAAAAAAAGTAAACATGGATACCTTTAAAATGAGGATACAACGATTTGCTAAATCTTCTCATATGATGTCTTTAATAAATCAGAAGGTGATGAAATTAACTAAATGTTAGTGTTTAATAATCTTGATCAAATCATGAGTCAAGGAAGACCAATAGTGTATATATAGAAGTTAATTAACAGTAAACATATATGCAATATCTTATGAACTGTGTTAAAATTGTATATTTAGTATGTTGAATGAATCTGTAAAAATGTGTAATTCTGCAGAATTGAAGTGTTTGTTGATGATACATAGGAGTGTGAGGGTCCACATGGTGGGCGCGACTTGGATTTGCTGTGTTTTCACGTTTTGGTGTTTGATAGGAAGGAAGGGAGAGATAGTCGTCGCTGGCATTGATTGTGGGAGTGCCACGTCTCCCTTTTGCCTTGAGTCAAATACTTCATTCCATTTGCGCGTTTCCACTTTTCATAAATTGCTTACTTTTACTATTTTATTTATGATTCCGTTCAAATATTTCAACAATATGAATAAATGAATGAATGCCATCAACAACATACGTAATGTCTTCATTCATCTATATCTTTCAAGTTTTTAGTCAAACCCCAGAGTCGTAACTTCCCGTCGACTTTTCCCTTTTTATGCCTCCTTGCCATTCCCATCCCCTCCTTTTCTAATCCCAATTCTCTTCTCCATTTCCAACACTCTCTGTAAATAGGTGCGCTCCCATTCTCAAGCTTTTTTTTTTTTTTTTTTTTAATCGAAGCACTTTCGTCTGTTGAACTTTAATTAAACTGTTTATCTTTTGCGCAGGTGTTAGGTTTTTATTTGCTGTGTTGTGTTGTGTTGCATTTCTTTTTCTGTCACTGTTGGTAACCTTTTGAGGAATAATGGGAGCGGTTTGTTCGGCTGGTATGGTGGAGAGAAATGCTGAACTTGGAGGGAAGAGTTTTGGTTTTTCTGGGAAGCTTAAGAAGGAAAATAGCTTTGTGAATCGTGGAGAGGCTTTTTCAGATTCGAGGTCTGGTAGTGGTCAAGCTAGAAAGCAAAAGAGGCACGACTCTGGGTTTTCCTATGAACTTGGTTTATCTTCTCCTACTTCAATTGGAGGAAAACAGGTGTATTTTCACTCCTCGTGCATCGTTTTTATGTCCTTATTTGTAAATTTGATAATATGCATATCTTTAGGATTGTTTCTGTGGAAATCGATTTGTTTGAATAACGGCTTTCCTGTTATTCTAGAATTGGATGTTGAGGGGAATTACATTGGTGTCTGCAATTTCTGAATGGTACCCAGTTGTGATAATTTAATGTATTTGTGGCATGCCTCTATAGTTAGTCTGTAAAATAGAGTTTCTGGAATGACATTTCATGATGTTAGGGATTTTCTGAATTGGAATTTTAATGGTTCTGATATCTATTTTTTTCACAGGTGAGCCAGAGGGGTTCTTTCCTGGGAAAAGCTGGCGAGAGGGCAGTGGAAGTTCTGGACACACTTGGAAGTGGCATGCCAAAGTTAAACACTAGTAGTGGGTTTGTCTCTGGCACGACTTCCAGAGGGAATAAGATATCAATATTGGCATTTGAAGTAGCTAATACAATAACCAAAGGAGCGATTTTGTTTCAATCACTTTCTGAAGAAAATATCCAGTTTCTTAAAAAGGATGTTTTACAATCGGAGGGGGTTCAACTATTAGTCTCGAATGATATGAAGGAGTTAATAAGTCTTGCTGAGGCTGACAAAAGGTTCTAGCTTGTTCAAAGAATAGAATTCTTGTTTCTCATCGCTTTGAGTTTTCTTTGTGTTCTCTGTTTCTGATTCTTTTGGGGGAAACTTGTAGGGGAGAATTCAATGTATTCTCACGGGAAGTAGCTAGATTTGGAAATATGTGTAAAGATCCACAATGGCACCACCTAGACAGATATTTCTCAAGGTGAGTTTCCATGTAGATTGCTATTGACAAGATTAAGCTAATTTGTCACGATTTAATTCTTAGCTGATTACAATCACACAAATTTCAATTAAAATCTTTGACCAATTAATTATCAGATTAGACTTGGATGTCTTGGATGACAAACAATATCAGGCAGAGGCAGAAAAGACAATGCTGGAGTTTACCAGTCTAGTTCGGAATACTGCTGTAAGCTCATTGTCATTTTAAACAAAGTTCTGCATATTTTTAATCTTCTCAGTGAACTGACAACTGAGTAAAGCTGTTGTCATCATTTTGGTTTCTTGGATGTATGCTGCATGATCTTGTTCATGGTTCTTTGGTATGACCTTTGTGCAGTTTTTATGCATGCTACCAGGTTTATTTTTATTGGTTCATATTATATGTTTCCTAATTCTGATATGCTTTCTAAGTCCTTTATGGGTTAAAGTTAGGGTTTTAATTGAATTATTTTTAGAAGTTTCTTCTCTAATTACCGATATTCTCCTCCTTGTGTAGGAATTATACCATGAATTGAATGCTTATGAACGTTTTGAACAAGATTATCTGCAAAAGATTAAGGAAATGGAGTCCTTAAATCTTCCTCTAAAAGGTTAGAAATTTCATAATATAGTTTTCCTCAAATCATTCCATATAAATAAATGAAACTTATTATACCATAGAGGGTTTTAGTTTTTTTATTTGTTTTGTTTGGTCTCGTGTCTTAATATTTGAGCGGAGTATATAATAATCTCGCAGAAAAAATGATTGCTTTACAAATATTTGCTACCCACTGTTATGCAGCTGAAATATGTTCTGATTATTGGTGGGCTTAGAAGTAGTTTCAGATGATCAGTTTGGATTTTCAGTTTGATGTACATACTATCCGCCGACACGTGCAAATTTAATTCTGCCGAAGTTAACCAATGATTGACGGCTACATTCTCTTTACAATTGTAGGGGAGAGGATTACGATGTTTCAAAGTGAGCTAAAGCACCAAAGAAAGCTTGTGAGGAGCTTGAAAAAGAAGTCTCTTTGGTCCAGAACTTTGGAAGAGGTAAATTTTCAATTTGCATCTATTATTGTTGAATTTAGTATTTCCCCATGTTTACTTCTTTGAAGTAATTGTTTTATAGCTGCGGATTTACAACAATGGACTTACTTTGTTGGCACTGGATTTGCTTATTGCAGATAGTTGAAAAGCTCGTTGATATTGTTACCTATATACATCAAGCAATTTATGAGTTCCTTGGAAACCATGGTATGGGATTGTATCTCTGAAGAACTAAAAATCAATGTTGTACCCAATATAGCTAGAGATTATGCATCTCTTTATGCACTAGGATTCTAGGAATTAACTTAGGGTTTGAAGTCTGAACTTGTTTATTTAATCCTATAATCTAGAAAAATAAGATAACATCACAGGCATTCTAATTGTTTGACATGATTAAATTTTCCAGTATTTTCTATGCTCTTTTTTTAATCAGATGTAACTGGAAATGACCGGCTGCCTTTCTCTTTGTGGTTGAGCTGCTTGAAGTTAAAGACAATAGATGCATATTTACAAAGAAAATAAACCCTTGAAATTAAACCCTTCATATTGTTTAGTGTACAATTTTTATTTCTGAAGATCAATCTGGAATCATGGTATGCATCCCTTACAACATAAGTTAATTGACTCTAATCAACTAATGAAATTACAGTTGTTCTTCTGCCAAATTATCTTTTCTGCTTGGATTGACTTACTGAGTAAAAGCACTTGGAAAAACTGCAAGACAATCTAGTGAATTCCTTTATTACTTTTAATGTATGTGTTCCAGCCATGTATTGACTTATATGAAAATATACTTTTTGTTTGGGTTATCTATCGTGTAGATCTAGATCTCGTTGCCTGGTCATAATAATAAGAACATGTAAAATTGTGGATTCATGACAGGTACAGCTGCAACCAAGTACTGTGAGGGTCATGAAAGACTAGGAGAAGCTGGTCTTGCACTGCACTATGCTAACATCATCAATCAAATAAATATGATTGTATGTTTCATGCTGAACAAAATTGTAATGATCTTACAAATAAATGTTTTTGATAAAATAACATTTGTTTATATCAGGCATCTCGCCCAACCGCACTTCCTCCAAACATGAGAGACACATTGTATCATGGTTTGCCCAACAATATTAAGACTGCACTTCCTTCTCAGTTGCAAATCGTTGCTGACATGAAAGAGGTATATCCTCTCTCCACTGAATACTCATGACCTTCCATTTTCTAGTCCTCTTTATGGTGCCTTTTTTTAGGGTATTTGTCAAGTTGATTTAATGGAAACAGAGTTTTTATATTTTGGGAACCAATTTTCTGTAGCTCTCCATCACTCAGATCAAAGCCGAAATGGAGAAGATTCTTCAATGGCTTGTACCAGTTGCCACAAATACAGTCAAGTAAGTTATGCAATATATTTGTTTGGATTTACTTATACTTTTTTTACTCTTCTTCATGTTGGTCTGATTTCTTTTTGTAAAAATAGGATAAAAATTCATTATTTATGTGTTTGTTTTATCTATTGATATTCATGACAGAGCACATCAAGGTTTCGGATGGGTTGGTGAATGGGCAAACACAAGGTTTGTTGTAAACTTGAATATCTTAATATTTATTGGCATATAACTGATGTGTTTAATATGAAGTTAGAAGAAGTTCAAAATAACCTTTTGTTCTGATATTGCAGTAATGACTTTGCTGATGACACCTCCAGAGAAAGTAACCTGATTCGCCTGCAGACACTTTATTATGCGGACAAGAGCAAGATAGATGTTTACATAGTTGAATTGTTGGCATGGCTTCATCATTTGATTAGTTTTGTAAAATCTAGACATAATACTTTGAGACCAATGCCTATTCGGTCTCCTCCCAAAGTACTCGAACTTCAGTCTAAGATGCGACAGTTTTTAATTCTATCCATGGACAGTGGTAACAAGCCATTGGGAAGTCAAATTTCTCAAGAGGATAGGAGATTATTGGAGGAGGTTATTGTTAGAAGAAAGAACCCAGGACTCAGCAAAAGTGAAGATCTTGGTTTGGCTAAGAAAGGACAAGTCAAGGATTTACATGCGACCAAAAGTGCTGGGAGTTCACCTGCCAAGGAATTTTTCGGTACTAGACTTGTCTTAAACCACCGAAACCATAACGTTTTGGATATTATGGATGGGTTGAGTCACTGATTGTCCTGTTTGGGTTCTCGCCTTTCCGTCTATTTTTCTGCTGGAATTCTTGTTAGGCCATTCTTGCTTACAGATAATACTCATCATTCATTTCTATATAGTTCTAGTTATGTATATATCTATATAAACAACTAACACCTGATCTTTATTTTTTATACATTATTTTTTGTACAGCAGATGAAGGAAATAGTTGATTCCTTTTATAATTTTTTTGTTGATTCATTTGTCTGTAATTTTGTTGTCACTTAGCTGCAATTTCACTGTTTTTGGTGCTTATGGAATCTGTGACAAAAGTATTAAGAATGCAGCCTTAACAAAACATTTCATATAATTTTGGATTTTTATGGGATCAGATTGGGAAAAAGGAAAGTGTCCAGGTTGTACCTTAGTGGCATAAGTTCAGTTCAAAACCCCACCCGCACTTCATATCCTCTACATTGTCTGAAGTATCATGAATCAAGTGGTGGTTCACCCTAACTCCCTATAGAAACTGAATCAGTTTTCTCTAACTATTTCACATGTTGTGGGACATAACTAATTACTCAAGTTTGACACATCCTCAATCTATTTTAAAAAAATACTTTAATAATTGAAATTTCAATTTTATAGTATATTGCTGATAAAGTTAAATTTAATAGTTCCTATTATATCTGACGAAAAGTTAATTGGTTGACATAAAAGTATTTATGTAAAACATTGTTAATTAAATATTAATTATAATATTAAATACTATAATTTTATTTATTATAAAAAAATGTTTTAAATTAAAATAGTAAATATATTATATATATATATGGTAAGAACTGTTAATTTTTTTTCTGACGTTATTGTTTAGTTTTTCTTTAATTTAAATATTAAGTACTATAATAATAAACATAATATATTATTATAATAATAATAATAATAAAATATCATATATATATATATATATTATTATTATTATTTCTTATAAAATTTTATTTTAACTAATAACTAAGGATATAAATTAAATAATAAATTATTGTACACGTTATTTTTCAATTTCGTTTTATAATAATAATAATATCTCAGCTCTGATTGTGATGTGATTATAAAGTTAACCAGTTCAAAACTTTAATACATTATATTAAAGTTAATATTTTAAAATTGAATAAAAACATTTTTTACAATAACTAATTATAAAAATATTAATTGACACAGTATTATAAATAAATAATAATTATTTTTAAGTAATTAAATATTTATATTTACTATAATATTTTATATAAATATACTAACAATATTTATACTATTATATAAAAGGAATTTTTTTAATAATTATTTTTAATAAGTTTTATTTTATCTTTTTATTAAATATCTATATCGTATTATACTCGTGGAAACATAAGTATTATTGTAGCTATGTCCATATTTTTTATAATAATAAATAAAATTAATATAACTAAAATATTTAACTTTTAAAATAATTATTTTAATAAAAAATAATTATTAAAATATTTATAGATAAAATCCTAAAAATATATAACAATAACCGGAGTAACATTTATCAAAATATTAAAAATATTAAAGGGGTAAAATTGCCAAAAAAATATATTTACTAGTAAGAAAAAATCTTTATTAATAGTTATAGATATTATCGATAAATAATTTTTTTATAACATTTTTTATAATTTAATCTAAAATTCCCTTATCCTTTATTAAATAATATAAATAATTAATTATTTAATAAGAAAATAAATTAATAAAAATAAAATAATTATATATTTCACTTAAGATAATTACTATTTTCTCTTTCAAACGTTGATTTTTTTTTTTATAAAAAAAATTAATTCAATTAAAAAAATCAAGCTCAAAAACATGTTTTCTTTAGTAATTAATTAGTTTTTGAATTTAATATATTATATTTAATAATAATATTACTTATATATAAATTTTGTCAAATTTCAAACTAAAGTTTCTTAATTTAATATACAAATTAAATATAAATTAATATTTTAAATTCTACTATATTGACTTCTTTTTTTTCACAAAACTATCGGTGCTTAATTATGACAGAAAATAATTAATTATGACTTTTTTTTTTAAGATATCTTTCTGTTAAAGATAATTTAAACTTTAAAATGATTGTAATATTGGTAGAATGAATTTTTTTTTAAAATTAAATTAAAACGGATTAAATAACGATTATAGAAATCTTAAAAATATTATATATTTGTTTTAACAACTTTTTATAAAATTACAAATTAAAGAAATCATATCTTATATCTTCAATTTATATTAAGTAATATTAGTGATTTGTTTTTCTCATCAGATTCTGTTACAACCTTAATATAAATACACAACAAAGAATTGAGGTCTTATAGCTGAATGTTCATTATTCATTCAACATGGGAACTATAGAGGGAAGTATTAGTTACTACCACTGTCTAATGCGATGTGATGAAATAGGAGTGAAGGTGAAAGCCAAAGATATATTAAAAATTGATGCTACTATCAGTGCTAAATATGAAAATTGTTTATATATTACTGAATCATCAACCCTGTTAAACAGGTCAATATCCATTACCTGTGAAAACTTCTTTGAAAATAATCATGATTTCGTAAGAAGTTTGTTGTTCGACCCAAGGTGTTCTCAATGCTTCAATCCAGAAACTATTCATGCAGTATCAGGTATTAAGAATAATAACCAATTTATATTATTATTAGAATAATAAATAATTTTTGTTGTTATTAATTAATTAATGAATTTATTAATCTGATAATTAGGAAGAATTCTTCACCTTGCTCAACAAGTATTGGAATTTAGTTCTGAGGCTGAATATGTACATTCAGAAAGTCAAGAATTGTCTTTGACTTTAGTGATCATAGTAGATGTAGCTCCAGATGGAGAAAGCCAAGAGGAAGGTGAAGAAGAAGATAATATGGAAAATGAAGCCATAGAAGAGTCCATGCAGCAAGATGTAGCAATGATTCCAGCATCTAAAGAAGCCATCCATTCTCTTAAAAAATTCACAAATTTACGTTTTTTGAAATCGAAAATTGAGGAATGCAATATTTGTATGGAAAAATTTCATGCCAGAGATGTAGAAAATAAGTTTTCGTCAATGCCATGTAATCATGTGTTTCATCATTCCTGTATTACAAGCTGGTTGCAAATAAGTCATACTTGTCCTTTGTGTATCCTATGCCCACATAGGTAGATTAATTTTTCATTATTTATATAATGATATTATTAATTTATTATTATTTTTTATAATTTAAATTCTAGAATTAATGACTTTATGATTTGTTACTTATGAGAAGGAGGAAAATTATTTTCGTACTTATCATATAAAATTTATTTAAAAAAACAATTAATGTATTTTGCGGATAAAACATAAAAGTTAGCATATAAGAGGATAATAGAAAATAATGATGTTACTTTTTCTTTTTGAATATATTCTTGTTTTAAAGATAATTTAAATTTTAAAATCAGTCTTAAAAAAAAAGGGTAATCTTGATCTGATGAGTAATTTTTTAAGAAAAATTAAATTAAAGTGAATTAAATCAATATTATAGAAATGTTAAAAATAATATATACATGTTTTTATGCATTTGTTACAAAATGAAGAAATCCTATCACTATCTTTCACCTCGTATTTAGCCATATTTTTGTTTATATGAATTAAGATATTAATTAAATATATTTTTTCTTAGTTTTCTTTTTCAAATATAAGAAATTAATTTTTAACATATTTAAAAATGAATCACATTTTCTTTTATAAACCGAGTTTAGCTTATATTTACAATTTTCCATGAAAATTAAAACAAAAATATTTTATTTAAAAAAAATAATAAACTTTATAATTATTAAATTTTGAATTTGATTTTATTTTTATTAAAATCATATATTTAATTTTTTTCTTAGATTTATTATGGTGATGACATGCGACAAAATATGTTTATTTTTAGTTCAATGTAGTAATTTGTGAATTATTATTTTCTATTAATTGGAAAATTATGTAATTGTGACACGTGCCAAAAAATTACTATATGTGTTATCATAAATGGTATATTTTTTTAAATACAGTAAGATGATGGAGTTTGGAGGAGATATTAAGCATACCAAAACCGACTTACTAGTCAAGACATAGAGCAACCCATTTTAGAAATATATTGAGCCCGCAACCCATTTTAGAAACATATTGGGCCTATACAGATATGAGCATATAGATTTTAATAGTTAAACTTCGATTTATTCTTCCATCCAAAAAAAAATATTTTTTTAAACAAAGTAACAGATAATCATAATTAAAAAAATAAAAATTAAGAAACTAAAAGTATAAATTTGTAAAGTATTAAAATTTATATTAGAGTCTAAATTATTTAGATTATCATTATAATCATCTTTATATGTGCATAGTTTATTTTCTTTGCTTTGCTTCTTTCTTTTCAGATGCATTTCCAGAATAAGATAATTTTCTTGGTAAGCGGAACTGAGTAGGAATCAAATAGAAAATCTCTAAGCATGAAAGTTAAATTTGAAGCAACTGTGTCCACTTAGAAGTTACAAGTTGGGTAATTCATCCACCATATTTTTTTGTATGGTATATGTCATATGGATGGTATTTTTCATACCACATAGTTGTCTTTAAATTAAGAAAAACCTTTACTAATAATCATGCAAGTTTTGTTTTGCCTAACTAATCAGCAAATTTGTGCAGTAGCATGAGCCATGCTTGCAGGCTGGCAGATAATGTTTATACAAGATATACGAAAGTGAGGAATTTGTCACCATTGCACACTACAAAAGCTTGCTGTTAGGAAATAGCAGTCTTGATATAAATAATTATTAGCATAAATACCAACTTCAAATTGGCCATGCTTCTTTATGAAACATCTTGATGTCATCCACAGTGTTGGAAGCATGCCAAAAATTGAGGGTTGCTTAAACATTGTTATCACTTCAATTCTTCTTCGATCAAATTGATGTTATATTACGAACCAAATGTGGCCATTTTATTTGGATTATCTAAAGATGCACAAAGAAAAGTAGGCTAAATTATATGAGAATCTATGACGAAAGCTTGAGCATGAATTCGCTTATTTTCACATCACTCTCAGATTGTGTTTCCAGCTCATTCAAATACCTCACCTATTTTGGAGCCCTTTGAAGTCTTTTTTTTTCACTGCATGCATCAATAACAACGGAGAATGTCTTTGCATTCACTTGAAACCTGAAAGATAGTTTGACTTTGTTTCAATTCAAGTGTGAAACCAGTTTTTTAAAACTTTGAACTTCATTAGCTTTATTTAAATATTGTTGGGCCGGGAAAGGAAAGAGGAGAGAAATATTATATTGTTGAACTTCACTAAGGTTTTTCTGTAAGTTAATTTGTGCTGTAAAACTTACAAATCTGGTGGAGGATAAAACCTTAGCAGGCTCTTTTGGATCACCTTAATTCTCTTAACAAAAACCAAACCCAATACCATGTGTTTGGTTTGAGATTGTAGCAAATGCACGACTGTGGGATTGTCAATGAAGATCACTCAAGCTGCTGAGATGGACTGTGCAATCATGCAAAAAAGTATTGGAGTCTTTTTAATTAAGCGACAATGTAAGTTATAATGAGCTATCTGGAGTGTTTTATGTTTGGAAACTTGTTTATATAAAAGATAATTTTGTGGTGAATTTTAACACAAAATACTTTCTAATACAGAAGTTACTAATTTTCACTTTTGGTCAAATATGCTTATATTTGTAAAAGAAATGCGCTTTTAGAAACATATTAACACAATTGTGAAAAACAACTAAACAAGACTACTTTCTGCAAAATGCTACTCAACAAACAAAAGTAAGTTTGAGAGCACAGAACGATCCCCCAACTCCAAAGGTTTGAGTTGGTATGATCTAGCTAACATACCAAAATGCAATACCTACAAGTGAATTTATATGTGCGAATGTGGATCAGTCTTCAGGTTTGGCCAGTTTGGAAAGATTGACACCTGAACTCATTCCATCTGAGTTTCTTAGCTTTCTATTCGAAGAAAATTGGACATCACTAACATCTTTGAGTACAAACAGATAATTGATAGCAACAACTAATCAGATCTTTAATGGAAATAGGAGAGCTCTATCACCAAAATGTCAGAAAAATCTAACTGATATATAGGTCCTTCATTGGTCTGAGACAAAGCCAAATTATTGTGTTCTTGGCCACTCTTTCAAACATGAGATTAATATATTAAACATCCAATAATACAATAAACCTAATAAATCTCATTAACATCAAATCTCGTATTATCAAACCCTAAACTACAAAATCTAATTTATAAAACAAAATTTATATTTAATTATATATTATAATTCTATCATATTTCTAATTAATATGAAATTTCCTACTTATTATACATTACATATATGTATGTTACAATATATCTTTGAAGATAAAATTATAAATAAAACTTATTAAAGATTTGATGAAAAAAATAATTTTGAAATTTTTCTAAAAGATAAATAAATTTTGAAAAAAAATAAGAATCATTGCTCTAAAATAAAAGTAGAGATATACGTTGGCGAATCATTCATGTTTAAAATTATGAAAATCAGATCAACTTCGCCATCATCCTTCTAAAAAGAATAGGCTTTAAAACATGGTACAGAAGTTTGTGGTGCTAATTAGATGCCCAATATGACAAAATTGGGCCATTTTTGTCTTATTCTTTAATATAGTTTATATTTAATTTTTTTTTGTGGTGATGATATAATTTTATTATTAAAAGGTACATTACTTTATGCAATCCAAAAAAATAACCTTCAGAAAAAAAATCTAAAGAAAAAAAAAGAAAGTAAGGGAGATAATTAAAGTGGTATGTGACGAAATATTTTTTGTCCCGTGGGACCTCTTTTTATTCCCCTCTTTTCTGTTCTTTTGTTCGTCTTTCTGTGTTTTTTCCCCGAATACAATCCATCAATTGATACGAAAATCTAAGTAATGAAGTTGAAGAGTTGTAGTTGTACTCGCTGGCAATTTTGTCACTTAAGTTCCAGGTTTCAGATATTAAATAATATAATTTATTTTAAAAAAATTTAATGACCTAATTTATTTTAACTCGATTAAAAATAAATTGAATTGAATTTGATGGAAAAAAAAAATCAACTTAATTTAATATAATTTTTTTTATTGAATTGAATAATAAATTTCACCAGACTTACCCATCAATCGTATATCCAGTTTTATTAATAAGAAACAAGTGTAGTAGTTTGAATTGAATGAGACGAATTTATTACAGGTTTGGGGATTTGAAATGAATTTACACCTGTGGTATAGTTTCACGAATTATATTACAATGTTATCCTGAATTTTTTTTTCTGTCCAAAAATATTATATTTCTAAGAGACTTTATATACAAGATAAAAATTTTACGATTATAAAAGTAATTTTTAGTTTATCAGATAGTTATTATGATGATTATTTATGAAAATAATTAGAAATTTATTTTATAAAAACTTGTTACGTTAATTAGTGGTCTTAAAACTGAAACTTATTTATATTACCAATAAATAAAATGCGTGTTTGGGCACACGTTTTGAACAGCAGAAACCACGTCTAAACGGTTAAAAAGAGTGTATTGACGTGTATACAACTTTATGGGAACGTCTAAACCCTAGAAATTCACGTAAAATTGTATTGAACTTCTTTCTAACGCTTAACTCAAAATTGACTACATAAATTGCTTTTATATTTTTACAGTTAATTGAAAGTAAATATAGAATAATGAATATTATTTATCCTTAAAACGGTGAATCAGAATAAGTAAAATGAAATGAAGAAGAGAGTCGTTTGGTATTACAATAATCTTTTACCATGTAAGTGTCCCGTACCAAGAACGAGATGGGTCCCCTGAAACAAAGCCAAGTAAAAATGATTTGTTTGGAGGGAATGATAGAACATTTTTGTCTTTTAATAATGTTAATTCCTTCCAACATTTTACAAAATAAATTCTATACACTGAACCATATTCCCCTATAAATTCTATACCCTCTCCTCTCCAGTTCCAAGTTTCGTTTCAGAAACACCAGAGTAGAAGGATTTTTATAACTCCTTACATTTTTATTCATTTCCGTTCCTTATTTTTTAGGGTATCTAACCACACTCAAGATTCAATTCTTTTAACATGGATCACCTCAAACTATCACTTCCAATTTTACTAACACTTCATCTATTAGCATCAGGTAAATTACTCACACCAACAAAATCACAAGTGACTACAAAATCCAAAATGAAACTATCCATGAAATTTTAATTTTAATTAGTAACAAATTGTGGTGGTGCAGGTGTAGTATCAACAACAACTTTCACAGTGGTTAACAAATGCGACTACACAGTGTGGCCAGGCATTCTCTCAAGCGCAGGAATCGCGGCGCTTCAAACAACCGGTTTCCCTCTCCAAACCGGTGAGTCCAAAACCATAACCGCTCCAACCTCTTGGGGTGGCCGTTTCTGGGGCCGCACTCTCTGCACGCAAGACTCCGCCGGAAAATTCTCCTGCGTCACCGGCGATTGTGGCTCCGGTAAGATCGACTGCGCGGGCAACGGCGCCACACCGCCGGCGACCTTGGCCGAGTTCACTCTCGACGGCGTCGGAGGCCTCGATTTCTTCGACGTGAGTCTCGTGGACGGTTACAACGTGCCGATGCTGGTGACTCCCCAGGGTGGCTCCGGCGATAACTGCACCAGCACGGGGTGCGTTGGGGACCTTAACGGCTCGTGTCTTTCGGAGCTTAAGGTTGCGAGCGTGGATGGAAAACAGAGCGTGGCGTGTAAGAGCGCGTGCGAGGCGTTCGGGTCCCCGCAGTATTGCTGCAAAGGTGCGTTTGGGTCTCCCAACACTTGCAAGCCTTCCGCTTACTCGCAGATTTTCAAGAATGCTTGCCCACGCGCCTATAGTTACGCGTACGATGACAAGACCAGCACTTTTACGTGCGCTTCTGCGGATTACACCATCACTTTTTGCCCTTCGCCCAACGATAACCCCAGGTAATTTTAATTTTGCTATTTACTCAAGCAGTTAAAAGAGTAGTTTCGTCTTTGGCATAAAATATGAACGTTGGGGGTGAGTAAGATGATGGGTTCTGTGGGAACTGGGATTGACGTTTCACCTATTCTCCTGTTTTATTTTTCTCGTTTTACGTTTCAACTTTTCCTTTTGATAACGTCAGCCTAACGGCGTTTTATGTAGTCATCGAGACAAAAGCGCTTCAGTAAATTAATAATGAACGACAAGCTTTTTTATTTATTTAAAATAAACATTAATATTAATTAATAAATATTTTACCATGAATTAGGATTTAAATATATATACCGTGATTTTTCTAAAAAAGTAATGTTTTAGTAACTATGTTATATTCAAAAAGCTTATACAGAGTATATATATCCAGGAACCTTTAATTAAAAGAAAATAAAATCTTACTCTGATTGTCCGCTTGAAATTTACATTTTGTTGAAATATCAGTTCATTTGTTGAAATATCAGTTCATTTACCGAAAGTCGAAGTTGAGTTTAATGGTCCAGTAGAAAATGATTCTCAAACTACACGATAACTTATGCTAGAGAGAAACACTAATTGATTTTTCAAATTTATTTAATTAGCTTCATAATCAATGTTTTTTTTTTTGTTTAAAAAAAATTATTAACTTTAGAGAAATTAAAATTCATTTAAGAAGATAATTTCTCCTACTAATTTTTTCTATATTCCTTATGTTTATTTTTTCTTTAATTTTTTATTATATTAAAATAAGTTTTTATGCAAAAAAACTGAGATGCATAATAAATTTTCTTAATTTTAAAAAAATGGTTATGATGCTTTTATTGTACATGATATATATATATATATATATATATATATTAATTTATTAAAATATGTTAAGAAAAAGTAAGAATGAAAGTGTAATTAACTTCACGTGTGTCGCCAAGGTAGGGAAAGTGGTTAATTCAACTGCTATATAGTATTCTTTTTCTGAGATCGAATCTCAATGATATCGTATAATTTACTGCACATGATGATCACTAATCTTTGGGCAAAACTCTCAAAATGAGGCCGCTCTGTTATCTTGTTCACAATTAAATAAACTACTTCTAGTACTCAATAGTGTTGGAATCACATGTTGATCCGTTTCTTATTTCACTTTTTATCTTTGAAATAGTGTTCATAAATTTGTTTTTCTTATAATCGTCATTCTGGAATTGCAGTCAGAAATCGTGGCAGGGGCAAAACCCGAAATCAGATAGCAGTAGTTCTTCTTCTTCTTCCTCCTCTTCTGAGTCGCCGCAGCGTAACAATGGCACAATGGTGTATGTAGGTGCGATGGATGAAAGTGAATTATCATGGTCAGCAGGTACCCATGTGAGTGTGAAGGAATCTCATGCCATTGCTGGTTTTGTCAGTATCACCATTGCTCTTTGGCTCTTGTGCCAACTATAGTAACTACTTCCTCACTTCCTCCTTCGGCATATTTCTCAAAACTAGGCCCATCCACGTTTCTATGCCTAAAAAAATGGTGGGACCCTATCCATCACTTGTCTAGTTTATTATGTCCTCATGGGCCACGTGAGTTGAGTAGGGCCCACAAGTTGCAACCATGATCACAACTCACAAGCATGCGTGTCATTTTAAATACATCCGTCGATGGAACTCCACCACCTTACAAGTGTTTTGTAATTTTGTCCCAAAAATCAGGATCCGATGTTGAAAGCTATGGTTGTTGTTGCTCAATGGTTAAGATAGATAAATGGGGAGTGGGACATTTAAATGATTTCTTTCCTTGTAGCTTTCTTGTTTAGTTTATTAGGTCTACTACAGAATTCTTTGCGTTTTAGGCGTTGGATTCATTTATTGGTTCGGAATTCCAGAATACATGACCATAAATAGCAAATGGATTCGTGTAGTACTTTACTTTCAATTGCTACTAACATGACAGTATTGTTGATGTTTTTTGAAGCCACAAATCTCTGGTGAATGCATGTCATATGACCCTAAACATATATACAAAAACTTTGTTCATCACTTTTAAGCACACATTTCCCTTTTCATCATTCTTCCTCTCTCTTTCCCTGTCAAATAATTTGACATTTTATGCGAAGTGCATGTCAAGGAGTACAAGTCAAAAATAATATAAATGATACAAAAAAGACCTAAGCCCTGGTCTGAAATGATGCTATATAATGCTTTGTTTAGATTGGATAATAAATTTGAAGAAGTAAAAAAAGAAAAAAGAAAAGGAAAAAGTGAAATTATTTTGATTAAAATATATTTATAAATAAATAGATAAGGGAATATTTTTATTATTTATAATATTATTTTTTAAAGAATAGAAAGTTTATAATAATTTTAATATTTATTATTATTTGGTCAATCTGTAGCGCATTGGTTTCTTCATTTTCTTTAGGTTTAAGTTGACTTATATTTGGTTTATTCAAAAAGATAAAATTAACTAACGGTTATTGGGCCTGATATTATTAAAAAAAATAAGTGAGACGAATCTACTTTATTAAATAATAATATATTATTATAAGTATCATAAAATTATGTATTTATTGTTTTATCATATAACAAGTTTTTCAATTATTTTTTGTTAAAGATATTCTTAATATATATATATATATATAAAGAGAAAACAATCTATTTATTCTAAAAGATTTTATTATTATTTATTTTTTAAAATTTACTTGTTAAGATAAATTATTAATTAGATTAAGAAAATAAATCAATTACTTTAGTTTATTTATTGAGTAATTTGAAATATTTTTTTATTATGTTTAGAGCATCTTCAATAAAATATATTTATAATAAGGTGTTTAGATAAATTATAAATTATTTGAAATAATTTACTATTGGAAGAATTTTAATTGGTATAAAAAATTATTTTATTAAACAATTCTCTTAGCAATTTATTAATAAATATTATTATAATTAGATTTAAATTAAAAAATATAAAATAGTAAGTTGTTTAATTTTTTATTAAAATAAAATTAAATGTAAATTATTTAATGATGGTGTAGGATTGAAATAATTTATGTGAGTGGTTTATAATAAAACAAATATTGTTTTGGAAACCGTTCTGATATCAAATAAAAAGAAAGGGGTGTGCTCCTAGCCACAGTTTGGTTTGGCATTAAGCAGTGTAATCTAGCAATCGTCTAGAACCAAGCGTTTGTTAATCTTATATCTCAAACACAATTTCGTTCTTCTGTCATCGGATTTTCTGATCACCCTATTCATTGCCCTGTGGTTGTTGCTTCTTCTACATCTTATCCTCCTTTTTATATTTCATCTTTATAATCTACACCTACCATGAGTAGTGACTACTATCCAACGGTGATGGAGAAAGTCTCGGATTGGGTTCAAAATAAGGATATACAGCATCATCATTCAATTTGTTCTGCAGAATATACAAAAAGAAAAAGTACGATTCTTTTGGAAAACATTAAAAAGTGAAAGTAGGATACTTTTTATATTTATTCATAAAAAAAAAAAAAAAAAAAAACTTAATCTTTTCTCGAACCGAACAAACTTATCATTTATAGTTTCAATTTATCTTTAGACTTTTGGCACTGAAATTAGTTTTGTTTTCAATCATTGTCTTAATTTATATTATACTACTCCAGAAAAGCTTTCAACTAGTACAATTAAATGGGTTTGTTTAGATAGAGTCTTGACTTTTGGCATGCTCTCAATTGATTTAGTAGTTGATGTTCACGTATCATCCACCAAAGGGATTATAGAAATGGCCATATACGAGTCTTGTTGTTAAAATTTAGCATCCTATCCTCCTGTTAATTGTTGGGGAGCACTTCTGAACCCACCCGTGCAGGCACATTCTTAAAAAACAAGAATAAGAATACTACACTGAAACTGCTGCTTATGTTTTCATATTCATTGTTTTATTATTTTTTTAGTGCATTTACGGGTCAATGCTCAACTGAAATTGCCTATGAGACAATAATACCTTAGTGTGGTACATACGGAACTCACTTTATTAATAATGATATAGTGTTTGTGTTGTGTACACCATTTGTTTCCTAACTTTCCTCGTCACCTAGTCATTCGTGTCTTTGCTTTCAATGTGTGACAACACATAACAATGATTCATATCTTATTTTTAGAGGCTAAGAAATAAGCGGGCCCCTAAATAATACGATATTCAGTGAAATTGGGCTAGGCCCATTTTTATTTCTTTCGATATAGTTCCAACACGGGCCTCAGTTATTGTACGGACCAAGGGTGGAAATATCACCTTACCAAAAAAAAAGGAATTTGAAACCAACATTGTCGCTGAACTCATAACTAGCTTTTCTGTTTCATCACGAAACCTCACTAATTAGACGATTTCAATAGCATTTTGTAAAGCTAATGATGAATTGAAGTTCTCGTCACATTCATAATAGATCTTTCTATACTAATATTTCTATTCAATTGATTTTTATTTTATTTTTGTTCTCTCAATGGTTGCTGCTAGTATCCGTCTCTTTCTTGTTGGGCTTGAAAAGTTATGGGCTTCGAGTCTGCCAGCCTGGTTGATTGTATTTTACCCAAACCAAAAATACAAACATTATAATTGTTTCTCAAACTTATTATACACTACCATAATTAAACTCCCTTAACATATTTGTATACTTTTAAATTAATGTTACGACTATTTGAATCAGTTTAGTGATACGAAAGAGTATTAATATTTACTTATATGAAAGAAAAGTAAATTTTCAACGCAATTTTCTCATACACTTTCTAATATTTATTGAAATTTATTAAATCATAAAGTTGTATAATTTAACTCTTTATTTAATGATTTCCATCCATAATTTTGAAGTGTTTAACAAAAAAAAATTTAACCGATAAAAGATATGATGTTAGAAGAAGTTTACTGTCAACACTCCTCTTACTCTATACTAGTTTATCAAATGCTTTTCTTTTTCTTTTCTTTTTTTAATATAATAAAAAAAATTTAAGACATTGTTATTTGCATTTCCTTTGTTTTTCTATTTTTTAAAAGATATTGTTAGAGCCAACAACTACCTTAAAAAACAATTAGTATTTGTTCTGGTTTATATAAGTCCAAATAGCTTAAACGAGACCATTCTAATTGAACCTCTAAGTGTATTTTCTTTCTATTTATACACCTCTATAAATGTAGGATCGAATACACGTTAACTAATGATTTCAAGTTTAGTTCTATTATATCCTATCATCAAGAACATAATAAACATTTGTACACATTATATGACTGGAATTAATATTCGATATTCTCGGAAGGATATAAAATCTCAAATATTAAGTACACAGTACCGAAAGAATAAATATGTAATTCAGATTACCATTTTATATTTCTAGAATAATATATTTATTAATAAATAATTTTAAAAAAAAACTTTAAAAAAGCATAATTTTTTATTTTATTTTACAACTTTAATAGTAAGTATTTTAGGATACTATAGTTTACTTAAAATGTCAATATAATAAATTTATTAACCGAAAAAGAAGTAAATTGATCGAAACACTGGCTAACACACAAAAGATTCGTCTTTGCAAAGGATTTTAGCAGGGTGGAATATGGTGGGATTGGAACGAATCGAAAACTGGGAAAGGTGAGGTAGCTAGGAGGACCACAAGTAGTAATAGGTTTCGTGGAATAAATGATTTATTTATTTATTTTATTTATTTATTTTGTTTGGTGATTAGTGATTGGTGAGATTCATAGATAGATGTAGGTGCGTGCACTTGATTCTCGATAAAAAGCCTTTAACAGCGGGTGAAATGCCCTGAATTATGAATCCCAATAAAAAAAGTCCCCAAAACTAGTTAAAGATAAAAAGAAAGTGTCAAAAACTTTTACGTGACTTCTCAGGACGTTACAGATGCAGGCCCCCAGATTGGGATGTGGGAGATCTGATCCAAGTTCAATGGCTTAAGCTGCAACCCAATTTCATCCCCATTTCATGTAAGCTTATTATTAATTTCATCATCAATCCAAACTTACTAACACAAACAAACCATGCAATATTTGTTAATGGTGGTCCCTAACCACCTACTTTATTCATCCAATTCCTCATTATTATGAAATGAAACACCGCCTAATGATGCCAACAATTCGTGTGCAAGCAAATTACACATTATGCTTAATGTGTGAAAAAGTTATGAATCAATATTAATTAAGCGCTCTTAACAATGAATCAAAAACAATTCTCAGAATATAATAAGGTGGTGTAGCATTGTCTTGTAACCTTGTACCTATAATGTGGGATAGATACCTGGTACAATCAAGAACAACAGAAGATTGTTTAGATAAAAATGATGTATTGAAGAAGATTTATGAATGTGGTACATCATTCTATAAATACTTGTTAGCAACATTGAGAAAGTACATAGAATTGAAAGATATAGTTAGTTAGTTAGTGTAAAGGGGAAAAGAAAATAGAAAGTGATATTGAAAAATTGAGAATATGGGGGTGAGAGAGTGAAGGTGGAAGTGGTGAAAGGTTGATTTGGTATGAATAAGAATAGAATGAAGTGAAGGTTGGGAAGAGAGGGTGAAAAAGCTTAAACAATAGTATGGCCTACCTCAAATGGGAAAGGTATTGGAAAAGAGCCACGTAAAAAAGAAAGACAGGTGGAATATCATGAATGGTGTTGTGGAATGGCCGAATGAAGGACACATCATCATCATCATCAGAGAGAGAGAGTGAGTGTGAGTGAGTGAGAGAGAGAGAGAGGGACCCGTTTTGGCAAATAAAAGCGAGGGAGTGAGGTTTCAACATTCGCACGACCATCGAGGCTGGTTGGCATTAAAGGCTGCACCCTCATCTGCATCCGCATCCGCATCCGCATCATCATCCCATCATCATCGTCATCATCATCATCATCAACAACTTCATACTGCCATCTTCTCTTCATGGCCATATCTGATGTGGTGGTGCGGAACCTCACCACCATCTTCCTCGCTCTCATGGCGTCTTTCGAGGCCTATGGCTTTCTCTGCGGTCGCAGGTTCAGCGGCGGCTATGTCGTCATCGTCTCCACCGCCGCCGTCATTTTCATCCTGGTCGCCACGCTCACGTGGGACGTCTCTCGCAAAGCCACGTGTGCCTTTCACCGCGACCACGGTGACAGCCAGGAGGTGTGCAAGGGAGGTATCTGCTGGCACGGCGTGGCGCCGCGATCGCCAGCTTCTCAGGTCCGTTTCAGACTTCCTCGCCAGCTTCCCTTAGCCCCTTTGTAATCGTAATCATAATCATATAATAACACCCTCCTTCATAATTAATATTAATAGTAATAATAATTTGGTAAAGATAGTTCGTGTGAAAAGGGCTCTTTTAATTTATCCTCTTGTTCTTTTTCTCCCTGTTTCTAAGTTATACCAAACTCTGTGCTTTCCTTCTAATTCCGACTCCTTTGTATATTATATATACACTCATGCTTCTCATTCCTTGTAATATAATGTGCTAAATTAATCCATATAGGATATTTGTATAAACAAGTGATTGAAATGTTTCCTTTGGTTTTAGTATGATCTTCACCTAAACAAATTGTAGCTAGACTTTGCCTTCTCTGCATTGCAGGGGAAGAATAATTCATAATATGATAAGAATAAAAAGATAGGGAAATAGATATTAATGGAGTTTCTTATATACAGATTTTTGTCACTTATAATAAAAATGAGGAGGCATGGGCATCTGGGTCACTGCGCAAATGCAGATTCTCTGTTGTCTCTGCAGCAAATGGCTCTACAGCATAAATTATGGCCATCGATCATATTGTCTAACTTTATTAACTATCGCTGCAACAGCTAATCAATGGTGTCCAGAATTTAAAGCAGAAAATCCAAGTTGGTACCACCTAGTCCAGAGAAAGGCTATTAAGCAGGGATGATAAAAAAGAAATGGGATGGTATGAATAGGATACGAAATAATAATAATTGATGTGAGAATTATTGAAGTTATTGTTATGTTGGATAGAAAATGGTGACAAGGGAGATGGATATTTTAGTGGTGAGGTGGAGGAAGGGTCCAGCATGAATTGAATTGGTGAGAAGTTGAAGTGAAAGGGAGTGTAGCAGAGGAGGATGGTGGTGGCTTGGTTGCTCCATCATCCATGTTAGGGGTTTGGGATAATTTCATATTGGGTTAGTTAATATTAAATAGAGTGTGAACTAGAAAGTCCACTGTGTCAGGTAAGTTAGGTGGGGAGAATTGATGAGAGTGAGAATGGATCCCTCTGATGTGAGATACGAACATGATTTTTATGAACTACGATCAATTTTGTTGCCACTCATGTAGCCCCCCTTCAGTGTCCCACCATATTACATTCATACGTCAATAAATAAATTTTACCAAGATCAAATTGGTATACAATTCACATGTAATAAGACCAAACGTGAATATATAGAATAAGAATGAGTAAGTCCACAAATAAGAAACATCCATATGATTTTAAATTTTAAATAAACTATATATAGTCAATTTTATTTGTATACTTCACTTTTCATTCAATGATACTCGTCGTTTCTTTTTTCATGGATTTTCATATATAAATTAGTATAAAATCGGTTGAATTAGACCGATTTACATCAAATAAATTGTTTCTTATTTCGATTTACATTAAATTCATCTAACGTGAATTAAATAAATAATTTGCGATATTGACAAAATTTTGGAATCCTTTACCAAAAATTAGTTTTAGTTTCTTGATATTTTTTTTTTAAATTCCTTCAGTCAGGATAACTTCATCTTAATATATCAGTTCTACGAAGGAAAAAAAAAAAGCTATCTTACTCGCGTGAATAACAAGAACCAGTCACCAAGATAAGAAACATCTCCTATCAGGCGACTAACAAAAGGATCACACTAACTAGTGCCCTAAGGCACAGGTTAAGAAATATTAGATTGCATATTAAAATTAAAAATTAAAAATATATTACATAATTTTCTTAAATAATTATTATTGTAGTCATTATATTATATCTAAATAACTAATATATATATATATATATATATATATTTTAATTTAAATATACTTTTAGTCCTTTGAATTTAAAATAAATTTATTTTTTCTCTTAAAAATTAAAACTATTTTTTTAATCCTTATAATTTTAAAAAATATATATTATTTTAATCTCTGTCTTAAAAATTTCACTTGTATAAACATTTAATCACATGTTCCAAAGTATAAAGTCTTGCTTGAATAAAAAGATTAAAAACAATATTTTTTTTTTCAAATTAAAGAAACTAATGACTTTGAAGAACCACAATCAAATTTAAGGAAGTAAAAACATGTTTAAGCATTTTCTCCATGTCATTATTAAGATTCCTTTTCATTTACATTGATACAACATATACCAGTATCGAAACTTGAAAATGAAAGAATAGGTTCACAACGTCTGAGCATGGCGCAAAATCAACAGGCACTAACACCAGTTGTCATCACGAAGGTTGAAATTATTGTACCATGCACTAACATATACAAGGATCTGGTTGTGGTATTAATTGACAGGACGGCAGGGTTGAATAGACTCAGTTCATAATTCAAACAGACTAAGTTAATCAATCAGCTTAAACTGAACGCATTAAACGCCTGAGATGCCTAGTAGAAGAGGACTCGCGTCATGAATGTGCTGATAATAATAAATTAAAAGATTAAAAAAATTTAATTAAGTATAGTGTAAACAGTAATTTTTTTTTAACTGAGGCCTTTCTTGGTCGGTGACTCCATCCTTTTTTTCTTTTACAGGTTATTAACTTAATAACGAAAACTGATAAAATAGTGGAACATAGTAAAGCACCACCCAGACAATGAGACATGATACTATGCCTATAAATTTCTTTGACATATGAAAGAGATATTACAGCTAGACGCACCAAGACTTTCTGTGCTTTGTAATGCCTTTCTATGAAGCTATAGTAAAGGATAAACAACGAAAGAGAAGAAAAATTAACAATAAGAAAACCCAATTCCTGCCCCCCTTTAACCGTCAATAGTTTGAATCATAATACATCCATCTTCCCCAGCATTTATTGAACTTGAGAACTTCAGTCACTAAAGGATGCCAGTGCTCTCGAGGATAATTTCAGGTAATAAAGCATTAATTGGAAAAGTGTGTTTATGAACAGATCAGAAGTGATGTAATAAACTACTTCCATGGAGCCTGCGAATGTTTGTAGCTATATGGGTAGGGTTCCCAACCACTGTCTGGTTCCTTACGTTTCCCACCAACCCCTGAACTTGAGGGTTGCGGCATGGTTCTAACTTGCTCCTCCACAGCCCTTCCCTGACCAGGAAAGAAAAACTGCCTTGCTGCCAATGTGTCTCTATTCCCACCCTCAATCATGAAGCCAGAGTTCAGGTCAAAGTTAGGACGAGAAGGTCCAAATCCATTCAGACCAAGTTGCGCACCTGTCATGTTCAATAAGATTGGTGGCTGAGAGTAAGATGATGAAAGGATATTCAACGAAGGTCCACCCACTTGAGGGACAACTGGAGCTCCTCTTGAGTCCACCATATATGGAACTGTGCCACCAGACCCATACATGGCTGATGAAAAAGGAATTGCAGGTGCCGCTGATGATGATGCCACTCCATTATACCCAATAACAGATGATTGATTGAAGGATACTGCGGGGTTCGTCCCTATAATGCCACCTGCTCTTGACATTGCCAGATCTATAGCAGGTTCAGCAGCCTTTCCATTCGGCAAAAATGATTGAGGAACACATTCTTTTTTACCAACTTCTACCTTGGCGCCCAATAGAGAGATAACGGAAGCATCTGATGATTTAGAACAATCATATGAATTGATAATATGAGAAGACTTACCGGGCCCCAGGTCTGCCAAATCAGTTTGAAGGCATGGCCTGTCATTCAAATCAATGTTTCTAACATATGGCTGTATTGATGATAATGAAGATGTAGGTGATGGGCTCCAATTGCCATTTCTTCCAAGAAAGAGTTGTCCCTCCATCCTGTGATCTGAAGCTTGGATGTTACCATCATCACCCATACTGTTCAAATCAAATTCAATCCTGCTTGATCTTTTAGACCTAAATTCACCTGTTGATAGCCCAGAAGGCCTGCCTGAAGATTCAGCAATAGGTTTTGCATTGCCTTCTTCGTCCTCAGCTACATTTAGATCAATATCAAGCCAACTCTGCCTCTGCCTGGAAGTGTCGAAGTTCATATCCACAGAAAGATTCCTCTCACTATCACAATATTTACGAGGAGATGCAGGCCGAAAGGCACTAGTGGCAGCTGATCCTTTCCATCCAAGTGTCCCCTCAAACTGCAAAGGGGCACCAGGCAACCCAAGAGTTGGCGTAGGCCTTGACGCAGAGACAACTGGTATTGGAGTAGATGTAGTAGTATTTACACAAACATCCATATCGTCAGAACAAACTTCGTTGAGATCAAAGCCACACGATCGTTTCTCTGAATTACCTCCTGAATCTTGAGCTGCTTCAGTCAACCCCAAGCACATCACATCAGTTCTGCATTCTGGCTCAGCCTCAGTGTTGTCTAAAATACTTGCATGCCCATCCATTGAACATGCCTCAGTAGCAACGCTTTGTCTTGAGGAAACCTCCTCAGGTGGGACAGGAGTGACCTCATCCTCTTTTCTTACAGAATCTGGACTGCCTGGTTGCCTGATTCTGCCATCTGAGATTTTTTCTGAAGAACTGCTGACTTCTCTATTAACTTCCTGAGCAACCTGTCGAGCAAATTCTAAAGGATCCGCAATGCCACAGTCAAGTTCATTGTCAGAACCTCTCTTGTCAACTATGTTAGACCTTCTGAAATCTAATTCAGGTTTACTAGAATCAGAGCCAATTGATGTAACTTCTTTGTCGTTATAAACATGGCCCTTGCCTTCCTTTGATGGTGTGACATATCCAGCACCGCAGAAAGACATATCTGACACCTCAGTCTTTCCCAAGTTACTGTCACTGACTGATGTATCCTGCAATGCATTAGAACAGTCATTGTCATTTTCTGCAGCTTTGGAAACTTGTGTTATGCTAGGTACAGTTCTAACATCATCTTCCCCACTCCTCCTATCAGATGCAGGTGTCCTCATACAAGTCGAAATAGTTAAGTTACGACAAACAGCATCCTCATTGTGTTCAACATTTTGCTCCGAAGCTAGTTCTTTCACAGATTCTGGTGCTTTTGCTTCACAAGAAACAATGGAAACAGACACGGGCTCTGGCTCAGAGGATGCAGAACAGATCTCTGGTGCTCCTAATTTTTCTGGAGGGTCATTAACGTTTTGCTCCTGCTTTTCCCTTTTAGCTATGTCAATTAACGGTATCACATCAGACTGACCGTCAAAACTGCCTTCATGTTTGGGAGAAACTTCTTTAGCAGAAGACGGAACACCAGCAACATGGTTCACTGATCCTTCTTTGATGTCATCACATTCCAAAATGGAGGAAGAATGACACACATTATCAGAACCATGTACCAGCAAATTATCTGAGCTTCTCAATAGAGAATTTACAGTTCCATTTAGTCCTGACGCATGATCATTATCATTGCCAGTTTCATTCACAGCAGATGGCTCGCCTTCCTCCTTGACAATCTCATTACTTGCATTGTCAACCTTAGCAAGCTCCACATCATGAGATTCAGTATCAACATTTTCAGCTCCCTTCCAGCTGTCAAACAATGTCCTTGCTCTATCCTGAACCCTAGCGCTATGATGCCGAAGAAGATTACTTACAGTGATGCGAATTCCAGATGACATTGACTTCTCACTGTCAAGATGAAGCCTTTCAACTGCACGTAACATTGCAGTAATTGATTCTTCAACAAAGCTGTCGTTTGCATCAACCTCAAAATTTTGGGCATCCTTTAACCATCCATTGATGAAGCAAAGTCCATTCAATTGAATAAAAAGATCAAGGCAATCTTTATTCTCTGTAGCAGCAATAGTGCTTGCAACAGCAGCCCACTGCCTCGTCGCATCAGCAGAATTTTTAACCTCACAATTTTTTTCCATCTGCATCACAGAGACCAGCTCCTGCACCCGAGAAGGTGCTGTGAGGCCATCTTTCATCTCGGTCAAGGTAAAGAAATCTTCAAGAGTCATACTGCTTCACATAATCTTTCTCAGAGCATCAAGGTCATCTTTTTGGGGTGCCAGAACTGTCCCTCCCATTAAGAATTTCATAAACTTCTGGAAGAGAAGTTCACAAGCATCCACTGCAAAAACAATAATAAAGAAAATATTCATTTTGGGGACAGTGTTCAGATATTCCACACAAAAATTAAGCCCAAAGTTTACACCAACAATTAGGTAAAATAATATCAATATAATAAATACACCTGTCTTTTTTCAGTTGTAAGACTAATTTTGCGACTGACTCACTATTGATAGTGCATTTCAGAGATTTAAAATATCACTGTTATCATAAATAAAAGAAATGACAGTTTTGTAGAAGATAGGATGTATCATAACTGATATATTTATTGAAAGATCCTTAGTATCATAGCAACAACAAGCTACAGAAGATCAAGAAAAGGCGGAAATTCAAATTAGATAGTAGTAACCATTGGTTGGCAACCAGTGAGCAGAAACAGAACTAACTTAGCTAGCACGGTTTTGAATCATGCTAAGGTCATCTATCTGTGTGTTATTTGTAAAGAGCTCCATAAGCACTGTTGAGCTTAGAGGCCTGGCCAGCCCAGACACTAAGATGGGGCAGCCACAGTTTACCCTGAATTTTTTTATACAAAAATATAAAGATTGGAGAATAATGACATCTTTACCCTGAAAACCAACAATGGCCAACAGACTATTCACTGACACTTGGCTAAGAATAAAAGAAGACCATGCCGTTTAAGTGCCATATTTAGAGGGATCAAGATTCAGATCAACAAAATTAAAATTGAAAAAAAAAAAAAAAAGGTTTGTTGTTTAGGGAAAACACACGACACATCAACTGCCTCCCTCTGTATGTATATATATCATGCATAGAACACCACAAAAACCCGGAACATTTTAAACAATCACATGCCTACACGGGCATTAATATCTTTCTTTCTCCTGAATAAAGAGACATCAACTCAGTTTCTATTTATTAATTAGCTTAGCATCTACAAGTGCAGGCAGATTCACCAAGACATCAACCAAGTTAAAGCAAATAGGTTACCGCAGACAATATAACAATTACTTGAAACAAAAACCAAGTTATATGATAAATCTTCAATTGAGTAGTGTAACTTTTCTTACTGTAATATTTAATAAATATATGATACACATTAGCACTTTGGAATTCGATGACTTCCAAACTAGCATTTAGCAAAGGAAATGTAAAGGTGTAGTCAGTATTAATTCTAATAATAAATTACAAATAGAGAATGTTCACAGCTGGATATTTGTAGAAACATAGGAAAGAAAGCATTTAGATATCAATAAAGACAAAATCAAAATTTACTGCTGACCAGTGGGCAAACAGCAAACTGTTAATTCTACTAATCAACAACTTATTAAAAACCTTACGAAAGGAAATCACTTTACATACTATCTATTACCCTAAATATTATAGTTTTTAATTTTCTCAAGAAAAATATAGACCGACTTGAGAGGCACAAAAGCTTGTGCTAGAACAAAATATCAGTTGCAACACGCTGATATACTCACCAGAAAAAATTAAATATAACCTTTTACATCCCCCTTATAAACCTAAAGTAGTCTTCACAAAGCCAATGCAGAAAAAAAATGATAATCGATTGCCACACTGATTACTTCCTAAATTAATGCTTAATACACATACACAACATCAACTTCAAGATTTATAGAAAAACACAAAATAAGTATTGCACTGTATTCAAATTTTTAGAACAAAAAGTTTTATGACCTTCCCACAA
This sequence comes from Macrotyloma uniflorum, assembly GCA_016859785.1. Lineage (NCBI taxonomy): Eukaryota > Viridiplantae > Streptophyta > Magnoliopsida > Fabales > Fabaceae > Macrotyloma > Macrotyloma uniflorum. The sequence goes on along the minus strand of BDMB01000007.1, from coordinate 1,592,560 downwards.
ACTTTTTTTAGGGTGTTTAGTAGAGATTTTTAAAATCTGTTGAGGGTTGAGTATAGATTCTGGTTTCTGAGGAGTATTTTAAACATATCAAACAAACCTGACAGCAATTACTAAGAAACTAGATAGATAAAGGAAATCGTAATTAAATAAATGAAGTCTTATGTTGAGGATTAGAAAATAAAAAAGGAAATAGCAAAATGTAAATAAGATTACCAGTCACTCTGACGGCTGGTACCGAGTTGCAACTATCAAATAAACCGAATTGTAACCTTCCAATCACGATCAGTGAAAAGATGTTATTCAATCCCTGAAACGCCCAATTCAGAAATAAAATCAGAATCCCACACACAAAATGCAAGCAAATTAAATACATAAAGCAGAAATTCAAGATTAAGAAATACCCAGCATGAACCCAACAAGTACATAACAGAATACTAATCTCAATTTCCAAAAGCAGTAGCTAATTTTTTTTATTTTATTTTAAAACAACACACAGTATCCAAAACCCTAAAATTAGATATAAGATATAGAAAAACCCTAAAAGAAAAAAATTAATACTCCACAGCTTCCTCGCCCAAACTGAGTTGTATCAAAACAGAGGAATCCAAGAGTGAATATCACAGTTAAAACGCGGACACATTTTTACGAAAGGGAAAGGAATTAGGCGAAAGAAGGGGGAAACAATTGAGAGCGAGAAAGGGAAGGGAAGAGAATGACAACCTGATAGAGTGAAACGAAAACCCTAGCTGTGGCTAAGGTTCAAAGCCAATTCAAAAATGTTGCGTGTTTGAGAAAGAGAGAGAGAGAGGGAGGTTGGGGTTGTGTGCTACGTTCTGTGGTGGTGCCTGAGTTGCTTTGTTGGTGTGTTAAAAAAACTAAAAGTGAGGGTGTGTATGTTTGTATGTGTTGCTGTTATTGAAAACACGCACACAAGCACAGGTGAAGGTGAGAAGAGAAGAAGAGGAAACGTTTTTCGTTGTTGGGATTTTTTATTTGGTTTTTGTTTCAAAGATTTCTGAATTTTCTGGTTGATTTTAGTTCGTAGGTTGGGCATCAACACGTGCGACGCCAGAGGCTGTTCCGAGTTAATGGGGCCACTCCCCACCACAACACAACACTCATGCCATGCTCTTCAATTTCAATCCTTTCTGGGTTCCCACTCCACGCTCCGACCCGTATTCAAACATTTTCAATCCTTATTACCCGAATATGTTACTGTCCTAACCCGTCTTCATTGCACCATCAAACTCAAATTATTACCATCTCAAAATTCTTTCAAAAATATGAACATCCTAAATTAAAATAATTTTTTTTATCTATTATATTTTTATTTAATCAAATTGGAAATAAATCATGTTTTAATATCTAAATTTAAATAAATATATTTTATTCAAGATTACAAAAATATAGAAATTAAAAAAAAAAAAAACCAGTACTCATAATACCACTTTAGGCATGGAATAAAAATAACCATTTTCAAAATAATTCAATTCGATAAAAGAAAGCTTAATTCGGTGTGAAATAGAAATCCCAAATAATTTTAAATTAATCAGAAGAAAAAAATGAAAGTGATGAAGAAAGTAAAAAAAAAAGAAGTTACCTTGATTGGGTGAACCTGAATCCAGAATTCAATAATCCAATGAAATGCCTTTCTTTTTGGTTCCTGTTTTCTATCATCCTCCTTTCATTCTTTTTCACTGACAATTTATAATCCTAGAGAGAGTTCTATATTCCAATAGAATCTTCAATTGTAAAAATTTATTTTATTTTAAATTACTATAATAAAATATAATTATTTATTTAATTATTTCCTAATTTTGAAACAACATTTTCAAAATATCTATCTTTGAACCACATTTGTGCAATTAAATTAAAATCGATCTATCTTGAATATTTCCTCAGAATAAATTAGATAAGTTGCCTCCATCAGAATCCATGTTTAATCTAAATTCAAATTATATTAATGAGATATTAATTATGATATTTGAATTCAGATAATATTTAATCTTTTCTTGATTTTCTTTATATTAAGAAATTTAATTAATAACCTGTCAATCTTCAAATAAAAAGATTTATATTAGTGGTATATTCTTAATTCCTTCAAGAAAATAACTTAAACAAATTTGGAAAAAAATCTGTTATTTTAAAAGCAAACTTTTGGACATTAAATTCACCTAAGGGGAATCTCAATTTATTTAATGAGTTAAACATTAAATCACATAATGTAATATTATTATAATAATTATGTATATCAAATTTTAAATAAATAAAAACAGATAGAAATATACTTTGACTTAATTTTAATATATATTATCATGATAAAGAAAATTATATTATTAGTTTAAGGATATTTGTGATTTGATTTGATTTAATTTTTTATTAAATATTTCTTTAAATAAAAAATAAAAAATATTTTAGTGTAGTTTTAATTCAATGTAAAATTTAAATCACATTAAATTAATATTTTAAATATTCATCTAAATTTTATAATTTTCTTATTATGAAACTATTAAAAATATAATGAGAGTAAATGTGTCTTTAAATCTATAAAAAAATATGAATAGTATTTAATTAGAAACATATAAAAAAAATAAATGTTTATAGAAAAAATAATAAATATAATGTTATTTAATATAATATAAGGAAATTAAGTATAATTTTTAAAAAATACATATTATGAGTACAATAAAATGATAGATATCAAGAGCAATAAAAGTTTTTCAAAGTATGATTTTAGAAAAGTGAATTTTCACAAGAATAGTAGTCTTGACTGTTTGGTAACTAATAACATTGGTTTCACCTTAAACAAGGGGGATAGTCAAATTATAATTAGTGATAAATATTGGGGTGTGAAGTCTAAATATAAATTAGTTAGTAGAAAACACCAAAAATTAATAAAAGAATTTATTTATCAAATATTATTAAATATTATTAATAAGGTTAGATAAATTTTAAAAAATATTGTGAAACACGATTAGTTGTTGTTGTGTTAATGAAGTTTTTAACATTGGGCAATTGTGAAGATGTTTGATTAATGTGGTTGACGTCTATTATTTTTATTATTATTATAAATAAATATTTTTTATAAATAATATAAAAAAAACTGATTATAAATGATATAAAAATATTTAAAATTAAAAATTAAAAAAAAATAAAATTAATTAATATTTATTTTTTTTCTATTATAAATATAAAAAATTATATTAATACATCATTATTAATTATAAAATAGTAATTATAGAAATATTTTTTATTAATATTTTATTTTTTAAAAATTATTTTTATTTTGTATTATTAAATAAAATGTTTATTTATTTATTATTTAATAAAAAATTTATAATAGAATAAAAAAATTGTTATTTTTTTAAATGAGTTATATTATTTTTTAATATTTATTGAAAAATAAGATCATAAAAAAATAAATTATTAATTTATATATATATATACATATATATTTAATAATAAATAAAAAAATTGAAAAAAATATAATTATTAATTTTTATGATTTTATTGTTTTATATAATAATAATTAAAAATTAAAAATTCAGGAGTGATGTAACCGTATGATAATACTATAGACAAATATCTGCAAGAAATGAGTTCTGGAAGAGAAGAAGCAGAAAAGAAAAGATTGGTATAAAGACATTGTCTAAGATCAAAAGGATACATCCCCTTCCATCTCTATCACACATTCACACAATTTATGGACCAAAACCAATTATTTAACAATCTTTTACTTTAACAAATAAAATTATATTTATCAATATATAAAACTGAAGTTTTTTACTTATATCTTATATATAGAAAGAAAAAAACACTATCTAATTTTCTCAAAGAAGCATCCATTTAGTTAGTTATCTTATATAATTTGTTTAATTTTGTCTTTTCTTAAGAAAGGTGAGATTCCTTAAAGAGATCACATGTTAACCCATATTTTCAAAATTTTGGTGATAAAATCCACATAATCACAAATGACCCAAATATAAATAACAAGGAAACATATCCTCAACAACTAATAAATCCCAAATATATGGGAGGATAAGGAGACATAAAGAATCAAATGATTTTTTTTACCTAAAAACATGTTTTAAGGAGCTGAGCTTTGTATAAACAAGAAATAGGGAGAAAAGATGAGGTAAAAAAAAAAAAAAGACTGATAAGCAGTGCTTTTTAAAGTTAAATTCAGTCTCTTTCATAGTTTTTGTGAATATACAATTTTGATAGCTATGGTTAGATGAGGAGGTGGAGAGAAGAGAAGTGTGTTGAAGAAAGGAAGATTTATGAGACAAAAATGATGGGTTTTGGGAATGTCTCTTTCAGTAATCATAGAAGCACTTCCTTGTCTGCTTGTATTTCACTCACAGGCATAAAAAAACATGAACCGATTATACAATCAATTCTGCAACCTATTTCCAGAAAATTATTTGCAAACTCATGTTTCTGTGTTGTAAACTTTGGTGACTCTGTTTACATAAATATTTGTAAGAAACAAACACAGACATTGCATAACTTATTAACCAATAGTCTTGTCTTGTATTTTTGTAGAATAATTGGAAAAATTAGGATAAAATATATATTTTCTAAATTTTTTATTACTTTCTGCTCTTCAAAAATTATAAATGTATTATTATTATTATTATTATTGAAATCCGTTAATCATTGTTATTATTTAATTGAATATCTACCAAACATAATGCATTAAGTGGATAATCAATTAAATACTAAAAATTATTAATGCAATTTGAATTTTTCAATAACTATAATAGATTTATAGCTTTGAAAGATATATAAAATTTATAAAATAAAAATTATATTTAATAAATAAATATTTTATTAATGATAAGTCAGATTTATAAAAAAGAATTTGATTATGAATAGTACCAATCAACTAAAACTGATCTTAAATTTATAGGACGTACAAAATGCAGAAATGTGAAGAGAAAGAAAGGATTGTACTGCTTTGGGCTTTTGTTTTTTTGGGCTTATTGAGTCCTTTTAAGAGATATCTTCTGCGTCCATCCAATAAAAATCAGTCTGCTCCTTTTATTATGGAATCAGTAATGGAAGTTCCATAATTTTCTAATCTATTTACAAGAAAAAATCGTCTTTCACTAAGGAAAGATTAATCTAAAAGAGATTTTACATTTAAAACTAACCTTTTTTTTTTTATAATAAAATGGGTAGACTTATTTTTGTAGAGTACAAAAAGAAGTCTATTTTATTTCGAGAAATTTCTTCATACATACCTTTTTATGTTAAACATTGTATGTATGTATGAAGAAAATAACGAGTAAAAAAGTCTACAATTTTGACGTAAAAAATAATGAGTAAATAACTTCATATTTTAAATTAGCATTACAAATTCTATAATATCGCTCTAGGTAAAATAGAAGTTGGTATTCCTCATATTTTCCTTCTCAGACAACTGCTGAAAAAATAAAGAAATTTCTCTTCATGAGAACGAAAGGGAATGCAGAAGCATGGGTAATGCTTGAATGGCAAGCGAATAAGAACTCGTTTATCTTTGACGTATATATACATACACAGTTTTAAAATAAGATTTGGGAACTCATTAGGATCTATCAGTGAGGTTTGTGATGGATACACGAGGATTCAGGTTTTATCCTCGTTATTGTAAAAAAAAATGAAAAGATTTTTACTAGCAAACAACCAACTTGTCATCTGTAAGTAACGAACTCCAATAAATTGGCTGACTGCAAATACAAGGCAGATGGTACATTCCAAAGTGCCAAGTCGACCCACTCACAACAAGACGTGGACAAATCTATCCCTTAATTTCTTCTTGGAAACAAAAAATGGTTAAGTGGCTAAGTTAGCGATGAAGATTGCTTCTTCGACCTTGCAGCATGCGGAGCAGAGAGATGCTTCCATTAGATCTTTGAGGTTCTTGTGCAGTTAACTTCCTTGTGCCCCGATTACCCTGCACAAATACACAACAGTGTTGTGTGTTTACTCCTAATTCACTATCCTTTATCAGACTTACATAATAGTGTTAAATAAAGGCTTGTAATTCGTACATGTGCGTTTTATTTGAAACTGCACTGATCCAAATTTAAATATTAAATTGTATACCTTTAATTTCTCAGATTCGTCACAGAGATCAAAGGTACTCAAGTCCCTTGATAACATGGAAGAGGAAGGCATAAGTATCCTGATTTCGGCAAGCACCATATTAAAAACTTCGATCAGTAAACGTTGAGGGAAAACAAAATGTACAACGTTAAAAAGTTAAACACCACTCGATACTCTTCTACCATAAATACACCACGTACCTTTTTGGCTTAGGAGGTTTGCGAGAGATATCGACATCAATCTTACCACGTGGATCACCTAGAAGATAGTTTGTTTCAGTAGACGAAGCATCTTTGGGTGACAAAGGATCCAAATTGTCATCTTCTGCTGATGATGACGAAACGAACAATTCCTGAAAGGCGGGTAAAACAGGGAAACAAAAGTCATGTATAAGCTTTGCATGTTCAATTAATATGAACAGTGGTTGTTTCTGAAGCACAGGTAGGACCATTTTTCATCTCTTAATGACAATTTTACTTAAAATTTTATTTATATGGTAGAAATCCGTTATGCATCTTTCTCTAAAAATTAACAATATTTATTGGTTGAACTAGTCATTGAAAAACACTCAAACAATTTCCCATGTTTACAACTTAAAAACATCGGGCTTTTCATCAGTCTAGGTCGACTCTGCAGTGTCCTTTTTTATTTTTCACGACTTTCCATCCGAAAAAGAATAGTACGTCAAATTAGTCTATAAAATTATATGCACCATTCAATTTAATTTTATAATTACCAAGCGTCCATTATTTGATCATTTCGGGAACAAATGTGAATTTTCTGTATTTTCTGACACCAAATTGACTGACACATATAATTTCAAAGGCTGATTCGATTATTATCACTCAAAAAGTCAAGTTTAAAGACATAATTGGATGAACAATAGAAAGATAGTATTTAATTCCCCCATCCCCATCCAATATTCATTTCCCTAATAATCAAATCTAGACTCCAGATAAAATATCATCAAACCTAGGTTCTTTGATAAATATATAAAAATATTCATGAACCTTTAAAATTAGCAATTTAGGCTTTTAGATTTTGGTAGTTACCAATATGATAACCACACCTTTTTGACAAACTAATTCGTTGTTTGATCCTTCTTGAATTCAAGCACAAGGTTAAGATGAATTTGCGCATTTCCAATCCTTCAAATTTCTGAGCAGTTCGTTATTTACAATACATGATCAAGCTAACTTAGTTTGCTCACCACTACATGTCAACTGATTTCCTGAATTATATGCACACTCATTCTGAAGATTGAACTGATAAAATTTGAACTCAGTTAAGGCACAATCCATCCTTCATTGACGCAAGGCAAATTGACTTAAATGCAATTAACATAGATTTTAACTTACACTTGGTATCTGGCGCACAGCCTCAACCTCCAAAGCATTATGATCCTCTGCTTTTGACAAGAAGATTGAAATTTCCCTGTAACGTCACGACAAGCAAAAAATTAAGGAGCCAGTATATTAGTTCACAGCCAAGAAAAAGAAAAGCTTGAGCTCATCATTCGTCATAATACTAACCTATCCGACTTTTCAGAATCTAACTGTGTACAGGAAGTACCAAGTGTTGGCTCTTCATCAGACTGGTCAAGTCTAGCCTCTGACAATGACTGCGCATCAAATGATTCCTAGAAAGAATGGACAACGAAATATTTTCAAGATTGGTGATCCTCCATGCAAATTGTAAAGTTCAAATAAACTGATTCATTAACATATAGAATGTCAACTTACACTTGGTATATCGCACACAGCCTCAACCTCCAAAGCATTATGGTCCTCTGCTTTTAACAAGGAGGTTGAAATTTTCCTATATCATTACAACAAGCAATAATTAAGGAAGTAGTGCATTAGTTCAAAGCCAATAAAAAATGTATGGGCTCATCATTCTTCATAATACTAACCTATCTGACCTTTTGGCATCTAGCAGAGTACAGGAAGTACTAAGTGTAGGCTGTTCGTCGGACTGGTCAAGTCTAGCCTCAAACAATGACTGTACTAAGGTTATCAAATGATTGCAAGGTTATCAATAACGAACTAGTAGATGAACCTTCTCCAGAAATAAACACAAAGCATAATAGTTAAGTTGATTCACATATTAGACGAGAGACCTCTAGCAGTATAACAGTTTTATTCTGATCTGCTGAAGCCTAGTTTAGCTGATACTAAGAAATTAAACCCAAAACCCAAAAATATATTTAACAAGACATTAAACCTAATTTAACTGATAATATCAACAACTATATGTTATAGGAAAGTAGGATTTGGGAAATATGTTAGTCAATTAATGGGTTCAAGTTAAATTAGGTTGGCATTAATTTAATTTATTTTATCAACCTGAATTACATAACTATATGAAGGATCATTCTTAATCTAAAGCATAGTTCATCATTGAACTAACAAGATCCGACTTATGGAGACAATTCAGGAAAATCAACAGTTCATTTCTCCTTCAATAAATCAAAACAAGCAAACTGACACAGGCACATGTTAAACAAATGGAAAAGACAACTCACACTCTGTATCTTGCTCTCATCACCAACCTCCAAAGCACTCTGATGCTCTGGTTTTGACAAGGACACAGCTTCCCTATATTATTACACCAAACACAAATTAGGAACAAGCATATTTGTCCAAACTCCAAAGCCAAGAAAGATAACCAGGAGCAACATGTGAAAAATCAGACCGTTCACAATACTAACCTATCTGACTTTTCAGAATCTAACTGTGTACAGGACGTACTGAGCTCAGGCACTTCTTCATCAGGCTGGTCAACTCTGGCTAAAAATGATGACTTTGCATGTAATGTTTCCTGGAGAGAATGGAAACCAAATTACATACAACATAGCAATCTGACTGAACTTCACATATATTTTGGGGAGAAGAAAAAAAAAACTAGTGGGTAACCATTTCACATAATACACACAAAGTAGGTTTGTGTTAGATGGTAGGGGTATTCATTGAGTTAAGTAACTTAATGATCCAATCTGAACTAATTCAATCCAAACAGATTAAGTTATATTTTTTTCGTGATTGGGTCAAAGCCAACCTAATCCAATTTGGCCCAATCTTGTACAGGTTGGATGACAAATTTTGAATGTTGAATTCAGAAAGCAGGAATACAGGAATACTGAACTCAACCTCTTGCTCAGAATTATGTGGTTGAGCCATACCAACTGATGAACAATCTTCAAGATTATTTTCTATTTTTCCTTCATTGCAGCAAGTACAGCATGCCTTAAACTCATTCAACTGTGTTTCTAGCTCCAAGTATTTTTTCTTTTCATTCCCAATGCTTTCTTTGAGACTTTTTATTTCGATTTCTGCAACCTGATTATGAATAAGGAAATACATTATGGGCAGATACATGGATTGTCTACAAACACCACAGTCTGAGCACTCCAATGAATGAGAAAACAATTAATGATCACTTTAAGCAACCGTCTTTTTCTTATTACCTTCAGCTTGGAATTATATTGCTTCAACACATTCCATATAACTTTAGCAAAATTCTGCATAATAATGTGGCTTCTCTCACTCCGGACCTGCCTATCACACTCTGACTTGAAAGAGACAGAACTACTAGCATCTCGTTTGTGGAGTGCTGAAGTGTCTGCACAAAATCAAAGTCGGGACTCATGTGATCATTACGAGACCAAGGGATTGAAATTTTCTAAATAAGAATAATGTAAGAACCGCCCAATTTTAGAATGCAAAGAAGTAAATCTCCACAATAGGACACTCCGATGTTGAACATTAGATCCTCCAGCTTGAAGGTCCAATATTCAAATTGATCTATAGGAAAGCCATTGGGATATGTTATCCTTGACCTTGTTGTGTACCCTCCCGTTAAGGTAAAAAACAGCACAGATAAATTTAACAGATTCTGAATGTCCCGTACTACCTTTCGTAAAATTCTCCCTTTCTTCAACACTCTTTTTATCATTCTGAGGACAAAAATAAAAATTAAATGGATTAATAAGTAAAACTGAAACAAAAACCAAAAACTTATTCAGTCCATAAATCTACATTTAATATGGTTCCACAAATGGAACATCCGAACAACAAAACTTGTGTTCATACAAATAAATGAGAAGATGAAGATCATTTTGAGGATAATAAATTTCAAAATTGGAGCAAGTGAAGGACACACAAAGTATACAGGGTATATCAACAGTCAAGATCAAAAGTTTATCATAATTATATCGTGTTCTGAGTTCTGACTTTTATGTAATCTAATTAAGCCTCTGTGTGCATAATGTTAATTTGTTGTTGTTATCTAACTGTAAAAAATGACCCTCCACCTTATGTTCCCATATCCCAAGTCCCAACTCTCCTTTTCTCGAATTAACGTCTGATTCCTTTCTTTCTTGCCTCCACTACATAGACATTCTTAATTTTCAAAATTCACGTTAACAAAATCCTTAATTTTTTCAAGCAGATTTCTGGCAATTAATAGATGTAAATTGCCTTTTTAAAACAAGAGTTCATAAAACCTCACCACCTATTCAAATAGCAAAATAGTTTATGCTAAGAGGCCAATGTCCACTATAAAATAATGTTTACGCTACCTATTCATTTACCATTTCTTATATCTATGTGTGCAAAATATTCAAATGCAATTTTATGATAATCTCAACAAGCTCTCCTATTTTAAGCAAGGAGTCAAGCTAGGATGTAGAAGAAAACCTGATCAATATGTTCACTAGCAAGTCTCATTCTCTTTAAACTTTCCGATAAAGGTGATAGTTTTGTATTATCTATTATGCACGAAGCTTGGTAATGCCTTTTTTTGGGAACTATATTTGATGGTTCAACTTCATTATACCTAACAGAAACAAACATAGATACTTAGAAATCAATGAGGCCAAAAAGAAATCCAAGTAGATCATGCTAAGAAAATGAAGAATTTCACTTGATCTGCATGTAAGGAGAAGCTTGTCTGAGTAGGTAAGAAGTATCAAGATAATCTTCTTCTCCAGGTTTTGCTGTTAAAATCTATGAACACAAGAAGTAAAAGTTAACAAAGGAATTAGTAAAACTGATGATTTTCAAAAAGAAAATCAAATTTATATCAGAAATGCATAGGATTCTCATGAAAAGAAAACTCCCATTGACGTAAGTATAACTTTGATCAGCTTGGAGAAAAAAAAGCTTGAAAGCAGTATATACATACCAAGGACATGCGCTTCTTGCCCTCCAAATAATCTCGCAGGTACCTGGTTAACTGCAGTAATGGTAGACAAAGTCAAATTTGTTAAGTAGTAACTCTTCCCCATTTCATTGTCTAAAACAGCTTCCTAAGCAGAGCAAATAATAAGCTTTTAGCCTATTTTTGTTGATATAACATTAGCAGATGACAATTAAAGTACTTAAAAAAAATTAAAAAATTACATTATTAAAAAATTACCATGGAACTTTGGAAGTGCTTCTGCAATGGTTTCTTGCGATTTTTTTGGTGCTCCAATAATGACTGAAAACAACAAAATAATGCATAAAGTAAGAGGAATGTAAGTGCAGAAGAGAAAAATATATTCAAAATTTTCCAAATTTGTTGGTACCAAAAGCACAATAACTTGGGATCATAGTTTGAAATACAGGCTACATACTCTTAGGCATAAGCCAAACACCATTAATGTGTTATTGATAAAATTGCTTTCAAGCAATCTTGCCCCCTACAACATCACAAAAAAAGGTTATAATAAAAAGGCTGAGATGGAGTTAAAGAAAAAATATTTATAATGGCAACCAACCCTTATTCCTCTAGGCAGATGCAGATCCACTGCAAGGATAAACTAACCCCACTAAAAAAATTGAAGTAAAAATTGCATATTGGATTCTAGAAATGATGACATACTGGTTATTAGAAATTTGTACACAATTATCCTATAATTAAGAGGGTTTACTTATTTATTAGATATTTAATTTAATTTTTATAAAGACACTGAAGAATTTCACTCTAGTAATTTTTAAAGGCTTATACTTTTCAAACTTTACGAAACCTTTGATGTAAAATTGATAGACATAAAGAATAATTCCTGATTGGAGCACTAAAATCATGGTTCATAGAATATGTAGGCTCATTAATTTCTCTAAGCTATTGGCTACAAAAGATAATACATCTGTTCTATAGAAGACAACAAAGAGGGTAATGATATGACATTTAAGACATCATCTAGATTATATTCCAAAAAATGAAAACAGCACATGCCCCAAATCTAGCCTATTTGCTCATAAAAGTATGGAAAATTTTAAATGAACCTGATTCCCTGTTCTTTTTTCTCTTTCAGCCCCAGCAAGGTCAATGATAGTCAAAACAGCACTGTTTGACTTAGGATTCACCACCCCTTTACATTTTGGGGGAACGTCACGAATGTTAATAATGCACTGTGACCGGCTGCAAGTACCAAGAGAGAAAAAAATCAAGCCTTAAGATTAAATGATTGGTCGCATAATCTAAGAAAGCTACTAACAAATCATGATTTCTATAACACTTTTCTTAGTCCAACCCTAACTAAAGAACTTGTCTTAAAACTCAAGTACAGAAGGAGAGTCCAACCCCAAAATACTAGTCCATTATTAGATAGGAAAACCTCAAGACTTAAGTACCACATTAAGCAACATTGTCACACACCTCATAATACCCACGTCCCTATAATACACTTTCAAACACTCTATTATTATTAGCAATCACAAAAATTGTATTGGTCTAACTTCTTATTTAATGAGATCACTTGTGATTCTATAGTTTTTAATACATTTTAACTTATGATACAAAAAAAATTAGAAGAGCTGTGTCACTAGCATTCCTCTTTAAATTTTTTGAGTTTTTTTGGAGATGGATGGAACATTACTACATCCATATTTTATATCCTACCTCGACTGACTGTTAGTGTTTGTCATTGCAGTCGCACGTTTCAGCGCCGCTTGTGCAATCAAGGACTCTGCCTGTTCCGTGTTAGAGATGGGAACCTGTTCAGACAAGTGCAACACAAAATCAATACCAACCGTATCACACACTGCTGGGCAAAACAAATAAAACAGATTTAGCTTCATACCTCTTTCAATCCCTTAACGTTAGATTGATGCATACTTATTTCACCTCCATCTGATAACAAATCAAACAGTTTCTCCGCTTTACCCCGTTCAGAACATATCTCAAATATTGACATGTAAAAGCTTCTGCAAGTTACACCACGGCACAAAATTGGCATTTCATTCAATCAAACAACAAACTCAACCAAAGTTGTAGACTGTTTTTCAAACTCTAAAGCTTGTCACTGCACTACCATAATTGTGTTGACACTGATAATAATGTTGTGATATCATATTTTACCCATTACATAAGTTTGGCGTGTGTTTGGGTCAGTATTTGGAAATTGATTTTGAACGAAATTGATTTTGGAGGGAAGTAATTTATGCATAAGTAAAAATAAATTAGTAGTAAAACCAAGTATAATTTAAAAAAAAAAAAACTAAAAAAAGGAGTTAAAGTCGCTTCTACTCAAAAGTAATTCTGGACACAAAATGAACTTCTAACATGAAACCAAACATGTGAACATTTACCTAAATCTCATTAGTTGACATTTCAATATAAGTTTGGAAAACTCAACACTAAAACCAAACAGGCACTTAGTGTGTGCTTGGAGCCTCAAATCCACATTTAGAAGGGAAAGAATAGAAGCTATTCAAAGTAACTTCAGCTTGTATGTGGATCACGAATCCAGGTTAGACTTAATACGACACCAAACCAAATATACACTTACATATCAGGTTTGGACATCAATTTATTGTACCAAATACAAGCCATACTATGTCCTAAGTCCTAATCGAACATTGATCTTTGTGCAGCTTAACTTAAAGTTTATACATAACAAATGATTTGGAATTAATGCACAATACCTAGATGCTTGTTTGGCAAGTGGCTCAGCGTCCTCAAAAATATGGCGTAGTGCAAGTGGTACCATTCCAGGATTCCTTGGGGTTCCAAACACAGTGTGAGTCTTCCCAGACCCACTAGGTCCCAATGCAGCCAGCATTCCACTTTTACCCCTAAGAAACTCCTCCACCAAAGGTTTCATCATTCTCTCATACACTTGAAACTAAATTCCACATCAAGCTGCTATTGTTAGCTAAGGGAAAGAAGAAAGAAAAAAACGCCAATGACGAAAAATTGAAAATGTAGAGAACATAGTTACCTGAGATGAGTCGGAAGAGAAAACGTGCGAGAAGCCTCCGTAAGTCTCCGATTTGATTCGCTTCGATTCATGCCAACTTACGGGGTTTGATAAAGTCACCGACTGTGAGTCGTTGACCACTATGCACGCGCTGGAGGTCTTGCTCTTCGAAATTTTAGCCCCCGCCGCTGGCGCGTTCTTTTTCGCCGGGTTCTGAGGCCAGGCGCTCTTAGCTCTCCCGCGCGGAGCTTGAATTGGCGAAGACGAAAGGGGTCGGATTCGGAGGAAAACCTTTAGGTTTTCGTTCTCAGGTTTGGGGAGAGACGTTGAGGGGTTTTGTGGCGTTTGTGCAGGCAAAACGTCGTCATTAGAGAATGGCAGGATTTCGGGCAAGTCGAAGCTTTGCAGCGGTGTTTTGGGAGTGGCGCGAGCTCTCCGTGGAGGGTTCCGACGAACGGTGACTGTGCCTGGGCACGGTGGCGAAGTGTTCGGATCCATCGCGTTGGTCCGGTGAACTCAGAAAAAGCGGAAGTTTGAGGCGCCTTTCACGAGAAATTCAAAATCAGTCTTAATAATAAAAGGTGAACTTAAATATTTTTTTCAAATATTTTTTTATTTTATTTGTATGTTTTTCTCATTTTATTCATATTTTTTTCTTCAAATTTTAATAAATTATATTTATTTTTTTAATTTCGATAAAACTTAATATTTTTTCTTTCTCTATTTCTTCACCTATTTAAAAATAACTTTGATTTTGTTCTATGAAAAAAGATGATAAAAATATTTAAATATAAACTAATCCTTGAATTGAAATATTCGATCTATTTATTTATACATTTAAAATTAGTTAATTCCTTCCATCAATTATATAGTAAGACTTAAGGTTTAAGGTACTTTAATAATAAAAATGTAGATTTCAAGTTATTTCATGATAATATATTATCTTAATTACTTGGATCGTTCTGAAAATTAATTAAATATCGTGTGTATGTAAATATCTTGTGTGTAGGAGCAAGATATTTAATAAAAATAATACGACATATTTTAATTAGCGATTTGATATATTATTGAGTTTTAATTTAGAGAAAAAAAATTCATGGATTTTAACCAAACAAATTTATTTTCTATTCTTTTTCTTACTTTTTTTTTTAGATCAAAATCAAAATCTTTTTGTGATTTGGGCCAAGGTTGAAAATAATGACCGCACCACGAAATCAAAATAAGTTGTACAAGTCCCCCAGGGGCGTGTCGTGCGGATTATTAGAAATGAAAGATTCCAATTTTACTTGTCCTTTCTTCCCTTCACTTTTATAATAATGTCATGCATCTTAGAAAATCTGGTTTTTTCTGATGATTAAAGAAACTCATGTTTTAAATAATTTATAGAAAGCATTGTTTATTTATTCTACGCGAGACTTATATACTACAGCAAGTTTGTGTTGTGGCTTGACCTCAACTCAAAGTGTTACAGGTGACAACGATGCCACGAGTCAACGAACCTACCAAGAAGAAAGCCAAGATTCTTCACGATCACCAGGTATAAGTCCTTTTCTAAAAACTATATATTACATCATCATTTGTATTTCAAGAAACAATAATAAACGTTTTTCATTAACCTATTTTTCCACTTTTAGGCCATTTTAGCCTTAGATCCTAATCTTATGTTGAACAGGTAAGTTATCTCAAATATTCTACAAATAATATAAAGAAAATATTGTCAATTCATCTCCAACCCCACCTAACCTAAAGTCAATCTCAAAACTCAGTTAAAATCATCTTTGGACCCACTGATAAAAGTGTGTGGTTAATATTTGAATTGGGATAAATAAATAAATAAAACTACTTAAAATTCAGAATTATACATCTAGTGCCATGGTCCACTTCGAATCAATAGTAAATATTAAGAAAAAAGCAAATTGAGTCTTTGCCGTGGCGGTTAGGTAAACTTGGAAAATCTAATCATTGGTCGGTGGACCCACGTCATTCTTTTGGGTCCCACTTTCACCAAATTATTCTGTTCACTTATCAAACAACTTAAACAAAGTAAAAAAGAAAGAATAGTCATTCGATTGAAATTAGAAATTATAATTGAAATATTCGAAAAGAAAAATAAATACATGAGCTCAAAATTCTACACAAAGCATTTGCATCAGCATGTACCGACACAATCTTAATGTTTGATCCTAATTGGACGTGGGGGTGTGAAGGAGAAGTTTAAAACAGACACAATATGGATTTTGATCAGTTGATCATGTAGACAAATGATGTCTACAGGAGGTTCAGGACAAAGCCTTGGTCTTTAATGAGAATGTTCTTGGCAATATCTTCATAAGGAGAGTAATGCATAGTGAATCCCGAAAAGCACTTGGAGATGATGCAAATAAATAATGTTTCAAATATGTTGGAGTCTATAGTATGCTGTCTAGGTGTGTGGGAAAGTACTATTTTTTCTTTATATTTTAAAATTTATTCATTGTTTGTGAGAATGTTGATGTAACATCTTTGCTGCAAACATATAAATGAATAAAGTTGCATAATGCATTCAGATGAAAATATTGACCTCTGATGATGCTTTTTTCCTTCATTTTTTTCTTAAAACAAATTATGAGAATCACCCTAAAAGAGATGGTGTAAAGAAGATGGTAGTTCAATTATATTGATAGGGCCAGTTCAATGACAGTAAATTAATATGTTCATCCCAATCTGATATCTCCAATTTTTTCAAGTACTAAGTCGCGCTAAATTTTAATTTTAGACTAATACGTTGGATCTCTTCATCCACCTTACAACAACTTTATAAATTTAATTATAAAAATTAAAAAGAGGCAATTTTAAAATATCAAAGATATAAAAAAAAGAACAAAATATCTTACAAAGACTATAAAACCAATAGAGAAAACTTGAAATATATTTAAGAAAAAATATAATAAAGATAACGACAACCGACTCAAGTCCTGGAGCATTTATTTATTTTTTTTTTCAGAAAAGAGGATGAATGTGAAGCAGAGAGTTATTCCCCGCAAATGAGGTCACGGGGCAATAAAAAAATATCAAAAGGCCGGGCCCACAATGACACGTGTATGGCTAGGATTTCTCTCCTCTTCTCGGTCCCAGACCAATTTCGAGGAACCCGATGAAGTAATTAACGTCGCTTTCTTCACCCAACGGCTATTTATTTAGAAAGAGAGAATCCAACGGTCCTCAACAGCCCGGCGGTTGCCGCCCTACAAACCATTCCACGGTATTCGACTAACGCAACGGCTCTCACTAATATAGGAAAATTCGTCACTACACAAAATAACAATCATTAAAATAATTACAAATATCCTATCACTAACGTTCACTATAATAAAAAAAAAAGAAAAAAAAAACCGTTGAGCATTGGGTCTTGGCATATATTAAAGGCATAGAAGCTTGTTGATGAGAATTGCTTAGTGGCTGAGACCCATCTATTCTAAAAGCCAGGGTCCCCTACTCCTACTACTCTTATGTTCATATGTTTAACTTTTTATGATTTATGATAAGAATATCAAGATAGATACAGGTTGTTCCTCTGATCTGATTTTAAGAGATCAAGTTCAAGTGCTACTTCTCTCTCCTTCTACAAAACTAATTCACAGGCTACTGATCCGTTTGTTTTGAAGAAGATCAACGTCTGTTTAACTACTTTTTATTTTGTTTATTAACTGTTTGATCAGAATCTGGTGTGGTTTTGTGTGATCCGTTAAATCTGAATGGACGCCGTTTTGACACCTCGGGCTACCAACAACAACACGAGAATGAAAACCCCCAAGAAAAACGGAGGAGGTAATTTCAATTCTTATAAACGCTCTGAGAATTTTGACACGTATGCAGGTCTCTTGAACCCTCCTCTTCCTCCTCCTTCACGCTCCATGTCCTTCTACTCTCACCCGCTCTCAGCTTCTTCACTCTTCAATCACCACCACCTGCAACAACAACCACAACCACAACCACAACCACCTCTGCTTCCTCTTCCTCACGCTTCCCGAAGCATTAGAACCAGAGACATGTCTCTCACGCCCAAGAAATCCAAACCAACGAAGCGAGAGGAAGGGAAGAAGCGATCGGGCACGCAATTTCTTATTATGGCTTCTGAAAACCCCTGGGGACCCGATCCCAACCACCTTCCCAGACTCCTCCCAGGGATGCCAAACGTCAACGACGTCGTTTCGACCTCCGTTTTTAATTTGGCTCCGCCACCCAGTAGTTTGCCGCTGCCCAAGTTTTCTCTCAGATCGAAACTCGGTTGCAACGCCGAAGCCGCCGCCCTCGATGGTGGCGTTGACGACGGAGCAACCAACAATCTCCGGCGGCTTCTACGCCTCCGGTGATGTCGTTAACCCCCCTCTCTCTCTCTCTCTCTCTCTCTCCTGGTTCCGTGATGGATCGTGTGTAGCATGGAACATGTTGGATCACGTTACTTGATGCTTACTACTACTATTATTTTACAAACAGTGTATTATGTGTAAATAAAAGGATCGGCGAGGGTAAATTGCTGATTGGGGTGTTGAAGAATATGCTTTTTTTCTTTTTTAAGAAAAGGGGGTGTTTTGTTTCGTTGGTTGAAGTTGTGCACCGCCTATGTTTTTTTTGAATGGGGTGCACAGAAACGATCATTTGTAGTTCTTTGGGTATGAACTTTTTTCTATGTTGTGCTATATCAGTTCCAGAAGAATATGTGTATTTAAATTTTCGGGTTAATGTTACATACTTTTACTCTCTTTTTCTTCTTATTTTTCTTCTCATTTTATATTTACATTTGTCATTTTTTTTTTCCTCTTTACTTTTATTCTTCCCACTTGTACAACGAAAGAAAAAAAGGGTTTTGAATCTGTGTTGGGAAAGTTTTATCATCGTACAAAAAGAGAAAGGGGATCTTCTTAGCAATGAGGAAGTTGATCTGGAGCGGGGAAGAAGACAATATTTGCATTGTTACAGTTTTTTTGAATTCTTTTATATTGGCAATATTTCCACTTTTTCTATTTGAAGAATTTTTAAGAATTTATGGGGGCAATGTAGAACTAATTTGACCATAAATTTTTTGCTGTAATCTGAGTTGACAATACGAGGAGATGGAACACGTAGCTGCTTCCAGCATTGTTAATTTTATTGTCTAATTTACTACTTTTATCACACTAATAAATATAATTTATTGATGATTAAAAACATAGTAAATAAGAGTAATTAAAAAAGAACATGTAATCTGGGTAAATAAGACTGTTCTGATATTTTCTGTGATATACAAAATCATAAAAACGTGTAATATACAAAATCAAAAATATAAATATGATATTTTGGGAATGATAATATGACATACGCGAGTGGCCCCTTGCCTCCACTCTTGGTGGATATTAGGGAAGGCAAAATGAATTTCCATCTCTGGATATCTTTGGATTAACAATACACAAGTACCCCAGTTATTTTTACTAAGTTGTTCCAAGATTTTTTAAGAATTTAATTGTATAGATTTATATTTTTATTAAAAATGTATTCTTAGAAAAGAGAGTAACTTTATTTGAATTTATTTTTTTAACTTACTAATTTTATTTATATTAATATTTTATAATCTAATTTTATTTAAATTACATTTAAAATAACAAATTATTAGATTTTTATATTTAAAACATTTTAAAATAACTATTAATTTTAAAATAATTTTTCAAAACACACGGTTAGATTACATGTTGTTTCATACGTTATATCTAAAGAATTGTATTACTTTAACGGTATTTACATAAAAAAAATATATGTAATGTATAATTACTAAAATGCACATCAATATGGATATTTTGATTATTATTTTTTTTTTTTAAAAAAATTGACTTACAGATAAGATAATATATGACTATAAATAAACAATCATATTGATTAAGGTTTTAGTGTATACAATTATTAATATTGTAATTATTGGTGTAAAATTTATCTGTTTAACCACTTTTTAAAACTTTATTTAGATAAAAATCAAAATACAAAAAGTAATTATTAAATTCACGTTATAAATTCTTACTGGATAGTGGTTAAACTTTCTTATTCTCACCTTCATTTTTTATAAGTTCATCCCTCACTTTCTTTTTTTCACAAAATTTCCCTTGATAAAAGTATTTTTCTGTCGTCTATCTCAACCAATTTTGTCAAAATGTACTATGGAAATTTAAATTCCCAATCTTCTTCAAATTTAATTAAAAAATAAAATATCACTAGGATTAGTTTAACAATAAAAGCTTGTCCTAAATCAATATACAAACTTGGAGAAGTAATTATGAATTTATTTTATGAATTTGTTGAAGCAGAAAATTTTGACACATAAAAGAAACATATCATAATAATGAGAGTGAAGGAAGAAAGAACTTCTAAGCAGTTTGCATCACTGCATTCTTCATCTATATGAATTTGAGATGAATAAAGGCTTTATATCTTTCTCCTCTGAAAGCGTGACCCAATAATAGCATGTTTGGTTTCATGTTAATAATTTTCCATACACCAGAAGAAGAAGAACACACAGAAGAAAAAATAGTAGACTTTGTAGGTTACTTCCACTAATGTCCATAATTTTAGCTGAAAAGGCATTAATCATTTAAAGGACAAATTAATCAATGCACCGAAATTCACTATCAGATTTATGAAATCAACTTGAAAATTGAAAATTACATACGAAACTTTGTCAAATCGTGTATATAGGACTTAGGAATTGGGACTAGGAAATCTCCGATCTTATCCAGAATGCATGGTTGTTACTTGTTAGTTGGAACACCACGACAAAATAGTGTTACATTTTCCCTCCGTTGAGTTTTGAACAGAGGAAGGAAACAAAAATGGTAACAGTGTTTGTTACAGAGACAGAGACGGGACGAGAGATGAGGGTTTGTTAGAGTTAACAAGAACACATGGATCTCGTACTTTACACTTCCCATGTTCCTTCAACATCCTCCCACGTTAACTCCAACAAACATCTCATGCTGTACACTAGTTTCCATCCACTTTTCGTATGCAATCCGAAAAAAAGAAGAAGCTATATATCAGATTAAACTAATAACTTCATATGATTCAAATTTTAATTCACCACTTATTCATGTTTTTATTAGAATTTTTGTTAAAATATTTGATGTCACATTTTTTTTCACATACACCATTGTTAGTTATTTTATTAACGAAAAAGTATTTCTAAGCTAGGAATTAGTAGAAAAATGAGAAAAATAAATAAATTAAATACTCATCTTAACAACTTGGCATCAAAGCAATTTTTTGTATGGAATTCTGAAATATATTTGACATAATAAAGTTTATAAATTTAAAATAAACAACTCATTTAAACATTCATACATTATAAACGTTCTAACAATCTATGTAAAAAGTTAGTGATTATTTGTTTATAAAAAGTGAAAGAATGACAAAATAATTATAAAATTTTAATGATTTTTATTAATTAGACTAGAAAATAGAAGAAATTAGCCACAAAAATTAAGAAATGTATGATCAAAAGAATAAAATACATGTGCATAAAAATAATTTAAGTAGAAGCAGGTGCTTTAACTATTATAGGAGAATATTCGTGATACACAAAACAAAAACAAAACCTATAATTTTATTTAAAGTTCGTCTTCTTGCCCCTGGTCTGTGTAAATGTCAATCAAGTAGTATACACATTTTTTTAATTGTAAATTCATTAGGTTAATAGGATACCAAATAGTAAATACACTGTTTTAGATGTTGACATTTTTTAGGAAAAGATATTGAAATTTTTAATTACTTAAAGATGTTTAATAATTTTACTTTTCGATATAGCAAATATTTTCTTTTTTTAATTAATGTGTTATTTTTGTGTGTTCTAATCGATACACCCGTAACATGATATAAAGAAAAAGCATCTCCATTAGTAAAAGTTATCCTCTCAGTGAGTTCTTCACCTGCACGATAATTTTCCAAGTTTTGGGTGATTGGTACGCAATAAAATTACTCGTTTAGTGTTGACGTATTGATTGTGT
Source organism: Macrotyloma uniflorum (assembly GCA_016859785.1). Lineage (NCBI taxonomy): Eukaryota > Viridiplantae > Streptophyta > Magnoliopsida > Fabales > Fabaceae > Macrotyloma > Macrotyloma uniflorum. The sequence continues at coordinate 1,570,279 of BDMB01000007.1, read as the reverse complement.
TGAAAATAATAAAAGAACGAAAAGAGTAATTTTAAAATTTAAATTATCAATCAACGACGCAATATCCAGGCAATCATTTGGCTGTCGAATGTTTTTTCTTTTGTAATGAGGTGTGTCCAACTAACGTTACGATTCGTGGCTTTTGTTGATTTCAAATTTTACTTTAACATTTTAAAATAGGCAAAGGCTACCAAGAAGAAATAATATATGATTTAAGATTTATTATTGAAATATTAAAGGGTTTAAATTAGTTATTTGCAAGATTATTTTCAACCAGAAATATTTTTGTAGCATAATTCACCTCTTTCACCACCTTAATTGGGTCCTTAATTGTGTAATAATCTTGTTCTAATTTAATTAATTAAGTGGAGGAGGAATGATTATTTGGTTGAGGGTAGGGTATGAAGAGAAGGAGGACCAAATAGTCACATGAATTATAGATAGCTGGCAAAAGGTTGTCTCTTGGTCAGTCACAGTCAGCCAAGTGTCTCTAACCCTTTTTTTTTTCCCTTTCTTTTGAATTTCATTTCAATTTAATTTAATTTCATTTCCCCCTCTGTCTGCACCTGTAAACTCGTTAGGGGTTTCAAGTTGGTCGGAGCCCATTGTTGTTTGCGCCGATCCTTCATCTGAAAATGAGTACGTCGAGGTTCATAAAGTGCGTCACCGTCGGTGATGGCGCTGTCGGCAAAACCTGCTTGTTGATTTCCTACACCAGCAACACTTTCCCCACGGTTTTTTTTCTTTCTTTGCCCTTTCACGTTTTTTCTGTTCTCTCTCAATTAGAACTATTGCAGTTGAAATTAGAGATATATGCGGTGGAGTTGTAAGCACCGTTTATTTGGAGTTTCCAAGTGGAGTTTGACTTGGTCTCCAACTTTCCTAATATGGAGATTCACTGTATTGTCATCGTTATTGTTATTTTCTAGCATCCTTAATTAACCTATCGAGTGCTTCAAAGTTATTTAACGCTGTTTGTTACGCTCACTAACAGATGCTGTTCGTTCTCTTTAGTACTTAGCTTTTCCGATTGATTTTGGTTTTCTTCTTCAACGAGTTATGTCATGGCTTTGTGGTTTCACCGTTTCTCATATCGTGATGACAGGACTACGTGCCCACCGTTTTTGACAATTTCAGTGCTAATGTTGTTGTGGATGGAAGCACCGTAAACCTGGGATTGTGGGATACTGCAGGTAACATGGCATCTAATTCAGTTTATATTGAATTGGGTATTTTTTCCAGCATATTGTTTGTTTACTGTGGTTTAACATATTGTTTGATTTACAGGTCAGGAGGATTATAATAGACTAAGACCCTTGAGCTATCGAGGAGCTGATGTTTTTATACTTGCTTTTTCTCTCATAAGCAAGGCTAGCTATGAAAATATTGCCAAGAAGGTTTATTTCTTTTCTGTCGTGTGAAAAAAATTCAATTAGGATGGCCATAATTTAAATTGATTTCTGCACTTGGTATGATATAACTGATGAAGTTGTTATTCTTTTTTATTTCATCTTTCAGTGGATCCCTGAACTAAGGCACTACGCCCCCGGTGTTCCAATAATTCTTGTTGGAACGAAGTTAGGTAAGCCTTTACTCCTTTCTTTTGTTCAATCATATTGTCCTAGGTTACCCAATGGAGATGATTCTGTTAGAGCTACCTGCTTAGCTTTGGTTATTGAAAGGGTTTTCTTGACATCAGTTTACTGCCTTATCCTATCGAAGTTATTGTATTTTTGGCATTTTGTTTTTCTTTGAGGTCATATGCTTCTTAACTTCTTTCATGCACCTACCAACCTTGAGTATCGAATGGTTTAAACAGTGAGCTAGACACATTGTTTTTCTCATTTTCATAAGCAGTTATTCTTTCTTTGTGCTATGGGGTTATTAATACCCTGGTGTATAATGCTCACGGAAGTTGGTTTAAAATGTCTACCAAAATAACATGTTATCATTTCTCAATGCTAAATGCTTATTGCTGAAATGAGAAAAAAAAAATCAGTTAAGAATCAACCTTATGGAGTTGAGAAATTCTAGATTGATTTGTTTTTTGTGAGAAGAAAATAGATGCAGGACATAGATCACAAGACTTGTATCTAGATTGTTTTGAGAAAATGGTGCATGACAAAAGTAGCAATTTCTTTTTCTACCTGGATATTAGTTTACTATCATTTTTTTTTTCTATGGCTAATACTGTCTAAAAACAGTTTTCGGCCAATTCAATACCACCAATGTTGAATGATTTTATCAAGTGTAGACGCATAATTTTGTCTGCAGATCTCCGGGAAGATAAACAATTTTTTATGGACCACCCTGGTGCAGTGCCAATTACTACAGCACAGGTACAAAAAGTACCATAAATTTTCTTAGCCCCACCCCTTTCTTTTGCTAGAGGTGGAGGTATGAGTTCGTTCAGAAATTACATTGATCTTGACTTTGATATTCGTTGTCACTTTGGTTGAAGGGAGAAGAATTAAGAAAACTGATCGGTGCTCCTGCCTACATCGAGTGTAGTTCAAAAACGCAGCAGGTGCAGTTCTGTTGCTTAATAACACATGCAGTGATTTTTTTGGTTCATGTTATTTATGTTACGAGTGCTAATGTACCCTTAATATCAGAATGTGAAAGCTGTGTTTGACGCTGCCATCAAAGTGGTTCTTCAACCACCAAAGCAAAAGAAAAAGAAGAGAAAGGCGCAGAAGGCTTGCTCAATATTGTGATTAAGAATCAGAAGGCTTGCTCAACATTGTGATTAAGAATCAGAAATGAATAGGAGGTAGTGACTATTCGGCCAACCTTTAATGCTGCCTCTCATTGGTTTGTCTTATTTTATTCCCTATCCTCTGTAGCTGAGAGCAGGAAGCTGTGTATAGTTTGGACTGACATCTTAGGCCTTTATAATCAAATGATCACTGCCTTGTCTCATTTCATACTCTGTAATTACAACTAGCTCAATTACATAGCTCAGTGCCGACCTATTTCCTTCTATTATTATTATTTATTATTATTAATAGTAGTAGCCTATTCATATGGCCTTAGTTATATCTTCTATGAATTTATTTAATGATTTTGGACAGTTGTCAGTTTTAACACTTATGATATGGTTTCTGATTGAAGGATAAAATTCCGGGGGATGTTACATTTAAATATTTACATAGTTGTACTTGTTATTCTATATGTGGATGTTACATTTTTAACCGCACACATCCTAACTTTTAAAATTTCTTGATTTTGTATTCAAATAATTTATGGGGGATTCAGTTTCAAATTCAAACTAAGCTCCAACCTAAACCACTCATTTTTAAATATATTTTAATGTATATGTAGTTACAAATAATCTATCACTCTCAAAAACTCAATTGACGCGCCTAAATGCATAATAGCCTAATATATTTTGAAGTATATATAATATTTGATAATGTATGCTCACTTTTTTTATAAAAATTGTGCCTATATCATATTTCTTCTAAAAACATGTGTGTACAATGTAAAGTGTTTGTACTCACTTTTTCTATATATTTTTTGCAAATACCAAATGATTTTTACTTACATGACTATTGAATAGCAAGTTATGTACATAATAATTTGTTTTAATTTTGTACTCTTATCATCAATGATGTTATTTAAATGTTTATTTTTATATAAAAAAAATATGTATTCTGACTTTGTTTAGAAATAAGACCTACAGATATGAAGATTAAAATTAATTTTTTTACATTACATGGATTGAAAAACTAGTTTTAAGTTTGAAGGGTAAAAAATAAATTTATTTTTAATTTGATGGATTAAAAGGGTAGTTAAATTGGATATTCTTATTTATTATAAATTTTTTAAATATTATTACACAAGTTAAAACAGCCTAGTTAAGCCTCATAATTAATTTGATGTATGAGTGTTAAGCACTGCAGTAGCTGTATGTTTGCTTTGGGCATAGAAATTTCTCATTTTCCTTCTCCAATACGTCTCTTCTGTGCAAGTGGATTTAAACTTAATAGAACCATGTGTTTCTCTCCCAACAATTCAGCAGAGAACTTTATTTGAATTTTAATGTTGTCCAACTAAAATTAAAATTTTATCTTGATAACTCATTGGACGCCATAAAAATAATGTGAACTTACAGGACCACTGCAGTACCATCCCTTGTTACACTCTGAAATAAATATTAGACAAGAGACGTGATAGATAAATTGTATGATAAGAGTATGGAAGTAAATACTGAATTTATTGACCCATAACAGAGCAATTTGCAAAGAATATCCTGAAGCTGTACACTAACGGGAATAATAATCACCTACAATTGCCTAACCAACTACAGCAAAACATTGTTCATAGAGGACAAACTAAGACAGAAAAGGTTCTGTCGTATACCATCGCTAGAAGCAAACCCCAACTAGAGTTCTGCTGAAGGAACTTCAAATCAAAAGAAAATGTAAAGATGTGTTTGGTGGGCACCAAATGTCCAAGAATTGACTAAAAGTGAAGAGAAATAAAATAAAAATCTACATTATTCTTTTGATTGATGCCTACAAAATAGAGATCAATTTTTAAAAATTTATGTAGACCCACTTAAAAAACCTTTCACCCAGAGAGATATAACTTTTAAACATGTTTTTACTCTTAAAATCAATCATAGATGGAGAAATTTCATTTATTAATACAATATTGGAGGTTTATAGTTTTTACTGTAATACAATAAATGCTTACATATGCACAATTGATTACAATACACGATTGATAGAAATTACTTATGAACAAGAAAAGATTTTCTTGTCAATATTTTCTGAACAATGATTACAATACAACTGAAAAAATATCTGCATTTTCATCCTTGTAATATAAGGCGGAAATTTTCTGTAAAAAAAATGGAAAATACAAGACGGAAAGTTACACCTTTTCTTTGTGCTTTTATATTTGTTTATATTTCTACATTCTTCCTTTATCACTTTCTTTATACCACCCCGTTTGAAAAATTGAAGGGGGGAGAATAATAATGCTACGCCTTATACAAATAATTTACCTTGCAAACTATCGAATTCTAAAATTTATTAAAACTAATAACTTTTTTTCTTCAAATCAACTTTCTACTATTTCTTATCTCTTTCTATTTTCACTCCAATTAAACAATTTAATTTTCTACTGTTTCAATTTCTTTCCTTCTCACCAAATAGTTGAATAAATGTGACATAAAAATTGGAAAAAAAAGAAAACTGATTACACTGGTCCAAATAATAATGGGATAAAACTTGTTTAAAGATTTAGTTAAAAATATAAGATTTAATAAGATGGAAAGTTGATAGGAAAGAAGATGAAATGGAAGTTTTGTCGATAATAATTTGCGGAGTGAGAAGAGGGGAAGGATGATGGATGGGGATATATTAATGTAATAATTATGATGAATTTCAAATACTAACTGCCAAATGGTCCTTGGTGCTGTGCTCTGCCTCAATCACAGTAAATCAAGTCCGTGTTTACAACCTTTTCTTTTCTTCACCTCTTTTTTTCTTTATTTCTTTTCAATTTGATTCCGCAAACTTCAATTCAATTCAATATAATTTCCCCCTTTTTTCCTCCTCTTCTATGTCTTCAACTGCATATAACGATTAGGGTTCATGCTACTCTGAACTTGGTTTCGTTGTTTCAAGTTTAGACACATTGCTGTTGTCTGCCTAGATCCTTGATCTGAAAATGAGTGCGTCGAGGTTCATAAAGTGCGTTACCGTTGGTGACGGCGCTGTCGGCAAAACCTGCTTGTTGATTTCCTACACCAGCAACACTTTCCCCACGGTTTCTTTCTTTCTTTCTTTGCTCTTTCACTTTTCTTTTTTTTCTTTTTTTTTTTAATCTCTCAGTTATAACTATTTGCGATTGAAATTAGAGATATAACCGGTGGAATTGTAAGCACCGTTGATTGGAGTTTCCAAGTAGAGTTTGACTTGGTCTCGAACTTTCCTAATGTGGAGATTCACTTTATTGTCGTCGCTATTGTAATTTTGAAGCATCCTTAAGTTACCAATCGAGTGCTTCAAAGATTCATCGTTTGTTACTCGCATTAGAGCTTATCCTTTCCAATTGATTTTTTTTCTTATTCTTCAACGAGTTATGTTATGGCTTTGTGGCTTCACCGTTTCTCTTGTCATGATGACAGGACTATGTGCCCACCGTTTTTGACAATTTTAGTGCTAATGTTGTTGTGGATGGAAGCACCGTAAACCTGGGATTGTGGGATACTGCTGGTAACATGGCTACTTATTCAGTTTATGTAGAATTGAGTATTCTTTTCAGCATATTGTTTGTTTATGGTGGTTTAACATATTGTTTGATTTACAGGTCAGGAGGATTATAATAGACTAAGACCCTTGAGCTATCGAGGAGCTGATGTTTTTATACTTGCTTTTTCTCTCATAAGCAAGGCTAGCTATGAAAATATTGCCAAAAAGGTTTATTTCTTTTCTTTCATGTGAAAAATTCAATTAGGATGGTCATCGTTTAAATCGATTTCTGTACTTAGTATGATATAGCTGATGAAGTTGTTGTTCTTTTGATTTCTTCTTTCAGTGGATCCCTGAACTAAGGCATTACGCCCCTGGTGTTCCAATAATTCTCGTTGGAACGAAGTTAGGTAAGCATTAAACCCCATCCTTCATTGAACGGATTGGCATATGCTATTGATTAACCAATATGATCATGTTACTTTTAGAGCTTCCTGCTTAGCTTTGGTTATTTAAAATCCCTAATAGTTTTCTTTTTTTACGTCAAAAGACGCATCGTATCAGTTTTTACCCTATCGTATCATGTATATTCTAATTTGTTGCAATTTTTAGGACATTTGCTTCTTAATTTCTTTATTCCTTCACCAACCTAGAGAATGAAATGTTTTTGTGTGAATTCTAATTTGATTTGCTGTGTGTGAGGAGAATAACATGCAGTACAGAGTTCATAAAACTTTTGTCTATGTTTTTGATTGATGGAACATAACAGAAGTAGCAATTTATCGTTCTTACTAGGATATTAATTCGCAATTAAATTTCTATCTGTGGTGAATGCTGCTTATAACAGTTTCTAGCTAATTCATATCCAGAATTAAAATGATTTGACACCTATAAATGCATTGGCCTGCAGATCTTCGGGATGATAAGCATTTTTTTATGGACCACCCTGGTGCAGTTCCAATTACAACAGCACAGGTAAGATATATCATAATTTTGCTTACATCCACCCCTTTCTTTTAATAGAGGGGGAGGTATGAGTTTTTGATTCAGAAATTAGATTGATCCGCCATTGGTATTTGTTTCACTTTCGTTGAAGGGAGAAGAATTGAGAAAGCTGATTGGTGCTCCGGCCTACATTGAATGTAGTTCAAAAACACAACAGGTGTACTTTCTATCTTTTGCTAAGAAATTATGTGGCGATTTTTTGTCTTTTATATCACAGATTGTCATGTACTCTTGGGATGACAGAATGTGAAAGCTGTCTTTGACGCTGCCATTAAAGTGGTTCTCCAACCACCAAAGCAAAAGAAGAAGAAGAGGAAGGCACAGAAGGGTTGCTCCATATTATGATCGAGAATCAGAAATTAATAGTAGGCAGTGACTGTCTGACCAACTCTTATTGCTGCCACTCATCAATTTGTATTATTTTGTTCCTTGTCCTCCCTCTGCAGGGACCAGGAAGCCGTGTACAGTTTGAACTTGCATTGTAGGATCATGCCTCATTTCATATTCTGTAACTACAATTAACAATTATATAACTGTCCATTTCCTTTTGTCTTTTTTGTAACCAGGAGGTATTTAAGATTTTTATTTGCATTCAACCCATGTCTCTCTCGGCCCATTTGAAAGTGGTATATTTAGTCTTAACTATCATATTTCCTCTATCTTTATTATACATAGTGGCCTATGAAAGTACTAGTGATTTATGGACTGTACTAGTGATGTTGTGTATGAAATCTATTTATGGTTTAGGTCAATTTAAGTCGCTTATGTTAGTTAAAACTTACAGTGTGCTTTGAAATTTGTTGCCACGACATGCCCCATTTTAAATTTTATAGATGTTTCCTCAGTATTAGCCATATGTTATTCTTTAAAGGTAGACGTCTATGACGATACTAGTTCTTTTTTCTTTGATAGCCTGTAGATAGCACTTTCTACAGTTCAATTTTCAGTGAAAGCACTAATTACTAGGACTTAAGTATAAGAAAAGAGTTCAACCTAGAAAATTATTGTATTTGGTGGCAGAGTCTCATTGTAGTATGCTATGCTCTATTCAATGCCAGATTCTTAATTTAATACGGTCATTTGGGAATTATATCCTCTCATTCATTGTTATTAGAATTACCCTGCAGGCTATGAATTGGATGGAATAGACGGCATTATGATAAAATATGATGATTGAACTAGAAACATCACGAAAGAAAAGTAGCAATAGCTGTACTGAAACGCGAGACTGCAAGTGAAATTATGTATAACCTCACATTGTTTGCGATGTAACCATTGTAATTTGTGTTACTAGAGTAGTCTTCTTAGTTTATCATAAATAGGTTTTATTTTACGTAAGGAAGAGAATGAGTGTTTATGAATTTAGGGAAATTAATTTTGCTAGCTTACTTTTCCTCCTAGATATTTCGTATATATGACATGATACATTTACCTTTCAATAATTTTATAAAGTACAAATTTAATCAATCCAACTATTTGATATTATCTTAATGATAATGTATATTAAATTTTCTATAATTTTATTTTTTAAAGATATTCTATTTAATGATAAATATTTACATATTTTTAAATGTTATATTATGTATTAAAATTAATCGATGTAATAAATTTTTAAATAATTTCAAAATTGTATGAAATTTGTATATATTATCTAATTAATAATAATATGAAATTTTATGATTGGATTGATTAAATTGTATTATTCAGGATTTAATTTGATTAACTGAATGTGAATATGTGTTAATATTATTATGCGGATGTATTAGTATACCACCATTATTATTACTGTTTCACATTATAGTATATTTATATGTTATTAGATTATTAAAACTTTATCTAATTATATTAAACATATCAATATTTTTATTCTGTTATTTAATTATATATCATCATGATATAATTATGGGTTTTTCTAGTAATGATTTTAAAAGTCATATTTATCGTGATTTCTAATTGATTTACAGTATAAAGACTTTTATACGGATAATATTTTAAAATTAAACTTATTCAAGAAACACATAAAATATTATGAAATAATTACAATATTTAGGGTTATGAAATAAAAATGAAGAATAAATGAAGATGTGTAATTTATTTTTATTGGTATAAAAATTGTTACACATCTTATTGGTGATAATACATTTTATAATGGAAGGGTCTTGCAACAATTTATTTTTCACCTACTTTATACTTATTTGTTTGATTTTGTTCTGTTTATTTTTTCTAGCAAGTTTAGTGATTGTCTCACTCAATTTTTACTATTGGATTATTTATTTTTTAAATTAGCATTAATCAATTGTTTGAAGTAAATTATTTGAACAAGGAAGATTAATGATTATATTAAGGCAAAAGTAAACACAGTGTGAAAACCTTAATTGTTAAATAAAGGGTACTCATTCTTAGACTTTTAGAATTAGTACTCTTGAAATATTTATCGAGTTATAATTTTAATTATGATTTTGTACTTTTAATAATTTATATGTTAAAAAGAGTGTTATTAAGAGTGACTATAAACAAAATTGGATGAGAGAGTATATCCTGAAAAAGAAACTTCATTTATAGTATAAAAAGTTATTACTATTGTTGTTAAAAAGAGAAGAAGCAAAACCCTAAACCCTGAAGTTATATGAAATCGTTGCGAAAGAGGTGTGACCGTGATTTGGGTAGAAGATGAGAGGGCTGAACAGAGCAATGCTTCTAAGCAGAGCCCTAAGAAATTCCACCGCCGTGTCCGGTTCTATTGCCACCCTTCACCGAGTGGCTCCCCATGGCACGGACACCCTAAGAAGCAGCAATCCTTCTGTTACTGGGTTTAGATACGTCTCTGCTCCTGCTTCTGCTTCTGCTTCTGCTTCTGCTTCTGCCACGTGTCTCGCCCAAGACGCCCAGACCACGGCCTTCAAACCCAAACAACTTGTCCTCTTTCAGTACCAGGCCTGTCCATTCTGCAACAAGGTTGCAGGTGAATTCCCCTTTTAACTCTCTTTATTTGTTCTCACTTTTCTATCATGATTAAATGCTTGAAATTTCAAAACTGAACGTACTATTTTATTGCGTTGATTTTGCAGCGTTTCTGGACTATTACGATATTCCGTTCAAAGTGGTTGAGGTGAATCCCATCAACAAGAAGGAGATCAAATGGTCCGACTACAAGAAGGTGCCCGTCGTCACTGTTGACGGTGAACAAATGGTCGATTCTTCAGGTTTTTAACTAACTCTCTTATTTATGAAACCAGTAAAACCAAAAGTCGTTGAGACAAGTGATTCGACACTTGAGTGTCTTAACTCTGAGCTGAGGTTCAATCCATATTACATAAAGACGCTATTGTGGGTATTACTTTATTCTAAAATGGGTCAATCTGGTGTGAGGGAGATTAATCAAGTGAAAAAGAAAAAAAAAAAAAATTTCAGATACCTTATGTTACAACAACAAAAAATCTTAGCAAACGTGGTTGTAACTAAACTCACGTTCATTTTTGGGCAGACATAATTGATAAGTTGATCAAAAGGATACATCCAGATTATGACCTAAATGCAGAAGAAGAGAAGAAGTGGCGAGAGTATGTTTGTTACTATCCTTCTCTGATAGTTTATTTTAGATTTTATTCTGGATTACTTGGTTGCGTAGTTATCTCGGTTCTTTGGTAACACATGGTTACACCTCTGATGCCCCGTTATTACGAGTATTGTTTTATCGCAGCTGTTGGTTGTCTTTTTTTTTGTAATATTGGATGCAAGATTATGTACTTGTAACCATAACCAAATGCTCCCATATATATGAACATTATTCTGTGACATGTTATATAGGTGGGTGGATAATCACTTGGTGCATGTCTTGTCACCAAATATATATCGAAATGTTCCTGAAGCTCTTGAATCATTTGATTACATCACCACCCAAGGTAAGATTTGGACTAAAAGTTTGTCTATTGTAAACTATTATTTTATTATTTTATTTCTTCCAAAACACAAAAAGATAATTTAACATATTAGCAAACATGATGCTGTGTTGTTTACCGTAGGTTACATTAACAGATGAACTATAGGCTGATAATGTGTTTCTGGCTGACCTTTGAAGCATATTTCATTTTCTCCAAAAAATGGTAGACATGTACTGAACACATTTCATTTCATCGTAATTTTTCATATTGCTTGAAAGCCGTGTTTTCCTGTGTCATTTTCTGCATATGGAGAAAAATCATTATTGGATCCTGATAATTCCTTGTTATTTTCAGTTACTTGATGCTTAGTTGATTATTCTGCAGTGACGATAAAATATGTACAATGGGATGGATCCTAACCTGTACCTATTAATGCATGACACAAAACAGACCTCTTGATCCATCAAACTATTTTAATTCTTCAAATTTAAGTAGTCCTTATTAAATTGTACCCCATGGCTGTGATAATTCCACACATTGAAGGCACAGCAATAGAGGGAGAGAGGGGAAAGCTTTCATTCAACTGATAAAATCTACATTAGTTGTGTGCCTTTTGTAAGCCATTGCTTATCAAACCTTATAAGCAGTATTATTTTAATTATTCCTGCTCACTGTTTGCTACTTTCCTTCTCCCTCTCTCCTTTTAATCCTTCATTTCTTTTTATCTTGAAGTCTAACATGTTATGCTGTGTAAACAATTTCATATGTTTCCCTCTACACGCAGGAAATTTCAGTTTGTCTGAGAGGTTAGTGGCAAAGTATGGTGGGGCTGCAGCTATGTATTTTGTGTCAAAGAAATTGAAGAAGAAACACAACATCACTGATGAGCGTGCAGCACTGTATGGTGCTGCCGAACAATGGGTTGATGCTTTGAAGGGCCGGAAATTTCTTGGTATGTTCAACTAACATGATTCATATATGATCCAAAAAATGTTGGGTAATTATGTTACCTCTAGGACTTACAAGTGGTTATATTCTTAATTTTTGTAGGTGGGTTGGATCCTAATTTAGCAGACCTTGCTGTGTTTGGTGTCCTAAGACCCATCCGCCATCTTAAATCAGGTAGAGATATGGTAGAGCACACCGGGATTGGAAAATGGTTTTCTGAAATGGATCGTGCGGTAGGACAGTCTTCTAGGGTGAGTGAGCATAGCTAGAAAAACTATAGTGAGTCAATCTATGAATTGATTTAGGAATCCCATACGAGGAAATGAAATGAGTTTTATTTTACCAAGTTTATTGAGTGTTAGTAAAACGACTACAAATGTTTTACACTTATAATTTCATCTTATGGCTGTGGGGATTTGTGATCAGATACTGTTCTGGTAAATCCGATATATATTCAATAAAATGTTTATCTCACTCTGGGACAAGCTCAACTGTCTCTTTTGCATCATCTTGTTTGATTATGTAATTATTAGACTAGAAATTGACCTTTTCTGTCTAGTATAGCTTAGGGAGTAAGGATCATGGTGATCCGAGAGAAGAAACACACAGGTACAGAGGCATACATACCCCTCCTAAATGACTAAAGCGCACATCATCACATACGTGACACTCGAACAGACAATACAGAATACAACTATTCTTTGTAATTTTTAGCTTGTCTTACATTTTTAGGTAGATGATCTGGAAAATTATTTCAATAGGAACTAGTATGACTCCGTAAATTTCATGGGTAATTTTTGAGTTTTTCAATATCTGTATTTATGACTATTGGAGAACCAAAGTTAAAAGGAATATCATAGCATACAAATCTATGAGTACATCCGTTGAAATGTAATATATGTTTTGATTAATTTTGAAAAAGTTTTCTCCTTTGTGAAGTCCCAACAAAAGAAAGAATCATAGAAAGCTTTTCAGCAAAGTAAAACTCAATGTAAACATATTATTTGTCGATATTATATATATACTGGTTTTGTGAGATATTTTGTCTGTTCAGGACATAAATATCCTTTTTATGGGGTATTATTTTGATTTAAGAACAGGTTTACAAGTTTCCTGATGTAACTGAAAAGAACTGTTCACCTCTAGTTCTCTTTATTTATTTTTTCTATTTCCCCATTTCTTCTTCTTCTTTTAATTATTAAAACATTAAATTAAAAAAAAAAACTCTTTTAAAGGAAAATAATTTAAAATTGAAATAACTGAAAGAAAATAGAATACATTTACAATGGAAAATTGTTTAAGCAGTAGGTTAAATTTGACGAAACAATACTGTGAGTTAAGTAGTCTGTCATCCTAACATGCTTGCTTTGACAAGTTGGCTTGAAAACTTGGTTTCATTCATTAAATTAGTGTTTCTTTAGATTGTTTAGTTAAATATTATTTTAACATTTAACATAATGTTTTATGATTGACATTATGTTTAAATTATTTTTTATTTATTTGACAGGTCAACTTATTGAGTTATTCATTTATATTATTTTAAAAAAAGTTAGTCATCTTAGTCTAATTAAATTTTGTTGAGATTTTCAATTTAATGTTATAACTTCTATATCCCAATCCATATTTTACATTAAACCATCTTATATTAATGCAATTTTTTTTTTTCATATTAAATGAGTTAGATGGGGTTGAATTGATTATTTTGACATCTCAATGTGAATTGTTCTGTTATTAGTTTTTAAAATAATATCTAACATGTGAATACATGCATACGTTAGTATTTTTATACTCACTAATTTATATTAATTTATTTCAAGAATAAAAATTAATTTTATGTTTTATCAATAGAAAACTAACTTTATATTTTATAATCAAATAAAGATTTTTTCATTATCTGTTAGAGTATTTTCAATCTTAAGTTGACACATTTTATTAATTCAAATTAAATTTATTTTTTATATATCAAACAGTTTCTTAAAATATTCTTTTAGTAATATATTTAATCTTATTTTTAATCTTATTAGATGGAGAAGCTAATGATAGATAAAGATATAGATATAAAATTTTAAAATACAGAGTAAATAGGAGATGAAGTCATAAAATTCCGCGTGGGGCCCAATAAAAAGATTGTTCTGTTGTAATTAGTTTTTATTTATTTCTGTATTCATCTCTTTCCCTGCAGATTCCACTCAACAACGATATTGCGCAGCAGCCAAGTTTCTTGTACAGCATTCCTAATAACCACTTTCAAATATTCTCCTTTTCCCAAACCCTTCTTCTGACAGAGAGTCTTCATCATCAATCAACCATTCATCACCCTCTTCTTCCACACACTTCTCAAGAACCCTAATCCCAATCCAATCAGCTGCAATCAGCGATGCAGCAAGGAGATTACACCTCCCCTTCCTATTATCAATTTCCTCATCTCCAAAACCCCAACCCCAGCCCCAACCCCAACCCCAGCCCCAACCCCAACCCCAACCCCAACCCCAACCCTAACCCTTCCGATCCCCACCCCAACACCCTCTACGCTTCTGCACCTCCCTTCACCCCCAATTACGCTCCTTCTGATTACACCAACTATCCTCCTTCCTACCCTCAAAATCCCGATCCTATTCCACCCACTGCTCCTCCTTCCTTCCCTCCTTCTTCATCCAACCCTAGTTACAATTCACCCTTCGAATCAAACCCTTCCTACCAACAACCACAACATCAACCCTATTTCCCTCCCTATGATCAGCATCAAACGGCTCCCAATTACGCCCCTACCAACCCCAATTCCGCTTCCTCCCTATACAACTCTGCTCCCTACAGCTACACCGGAGGCTCATCCGTTCCGCCGATTCCGACCTACGAACCACCTGCCTACGAGGCTCCCGTGAGGCCCGATCATGCCGGCGGCTATTTCGACGACAGGTACGGAGGCAGCTTCAATAGGAGCCGTTCTGATTTGGGATCCGATTATTACGGGAAGAGCGGTGGTAACTCGAGGTACGAAGGTGGTGGTGGCAGTGATGATGGTTACGGAGATGGCGTGTATGCTTATCAGGGAGGCAAAGTGGAACCCTATGGGGCGCGTGGCACGGCGCCCAAATCTTCGACTTGGGCGGCGTTTGATGATTATGGTAGGTCCATCAGTTTACCCTCTCAGAAGGAATCTTCTGTCGGGGGTAAGATTGTGAAAGCGGTGCCCAAGGTTGATGCCCATGAAGACGTGAAAGGTGGTGGCGTGCAAAAGTTTCGGGTCAAGCTGTTGGCAGAAAGTGGGGGTCAGAGCACCATGGATGTTCTCTGTCAGGTATGAAAGAATTGCTACAAGAGCCATATCTTATGGTTGTGTGTTTTATTATGCTGTTTTTTTTTTGCTTAAATATCACTTGTTCTTTAGGTTAAATCCAACGTGTTCAGGTTCAACGTGCATTGAAAAGTGTAATGGACTTAAATCAAACACGCTAATTAAGTTGTTTCCTTTGCTCTGTTATTGTAATAATTAGTCAGGCTTGGGACTAGGCAGCACACATGTGGCACAGGACATAGCTTTGAGTTAGCATTTTTTTGCACATTTTTTTTTATTAAAAGATAGCTTCAATATTTTTTTTGTATGGAATTTGAAAAAATAATTGGAAGATGTAGATATGACAATTATTTTGACATGTCCACGGTTTTTAGCTGTGGGGCTACTCTATATCAATTTCCTAGGGACAAGATTCTCAAACTCAAGAATTTAAGTAAACTCATGGAATTTTAGTAAATTCAACTCATAGATTTGACTTATAATAAAGAAAGTAGCAAACAACAATAATGACTATGACAGTACATTAGTGCTAAATAAAATAAACTTTACATAAATGATCAAATCATATATAAATTCATAGAAACATAAGTTCTTAAAGTGAAAACATTTCAAAAAGAAGTTAATTTCTTCAAATAGTTTGACTAGTAATAAAATACTATTACTTTAGCATCAATGAAGAGCAGAAATTATATTTATTTTAAATGTGTTGCCCGTTTCTTGACTCGAGAGTTTAAAGAGTTTATCTGAATTTACACAAGATAGGGTTTAATAGCAAGTTAACTCATATTCTGTACCTAGAATCTTACATTGGTAAGAGTTTAAGAGTTAACTTGAGAGTGGGACAGCCTTGACTTGGGGTTCTACATCTGTATAATAAGTAAGTAGGTTAATGAAGGGTTAGGACCATCTAGTGCTTGACCCAAATTAGTAGTAATGTCAGTCCAATGGGTTTGCTGATATACTCTAGAGGATTACACACCTTTTTGTTTGAATATGATACCCTCTCCCTTTCTCTCTGTCTAGATTCTTCTCTATTCTTTCTTTGTACCGCCCAACAAACCAATACATCTTTGTCATGGCTATGTGTTCATAATACTGCTCTTGTTTTTAGTAACTGTTACTGCAATTTTTATTAGAGACTTTGGCTTACATAGAAAAGTCCTGATTTTTTGTGTTCCTAAAAGATGTTAGTCCCATTATCTTATTGTTGCTGATCTGAACTCTGTTAATTTGTCTCCTCAGATTGGTTTGGATGGAATTCGTATGCTGGATCCAAATACCAGCCGGACATTGAGGATTTATCCTCTTGAGAATATAACAAGATGTGATGTAAGCTTCTTTATTTCTTAACAAAACTTCACAACATCCATGAAATTAGTTACATTCTATTATAATGTTTTGCTAATTGTGTCATGCAGAGAGTTGATTCATCTACCTTTGCATTTTGGTCAAAGAGCCCTGTGGATATTGAACCAAGACGAATCAGATTGCAATCTAATAGTTACACCACTAACACACTTTTGGATACAGTGACTGCTGCAACCATACAGGTCTTCAAATATTTCAAATTTGTTTATAACAATTGTTCATGTTTTTTTATGATAAATTAGGTTAGATCAAGTTTGTTTTCAGAAAAATTGTGGGAATACACTGGCTGTTTTTTTAAAAGGTTAACTGGAGATAGAATTTTGTTTTAATTTAAAATCTTTTGCCTAGTTAGAGTTACCATGTGATATACGACAAGATTAGAGCTCCAGTAATAAAGAAAATTGACAGTAAAAGTTGGGCTAATATGTGAAAGATAGATGGGCACGAATAGAAAGATACAGATGGCTCAAGCAGTTTCAAGAGTATCTGATTCTCTCGCTTCCTAAACCTTAGCTTATCACACTTTTCATCCCCGAGTTAGTATCTGATAGTGCTGATAACATAGCAGAGAGAAAAAAAAACTGATTTTTATTGAATGAAACTAAGCAGAAGCTTCCTTATTGTCTCAGTTATTCCTACTTTTAGGCAGCATTTGGGTCTACAATTGCATTTCCTTGATTAACTAATCTAACTAATTATGGTTAATGAGTAATTTACCAATAGTTCCCTCCTAATGTTTCACCCTGTCCCCAAGATGAACAGCTTGTAGAGCAGAAATAAAGTCCACACCAGGGTCCCACTATTACATGTTGACTGAGATAATCCCCACTACTTCAGCATGAAAATAGACTCAGCCTTCATGGGCCAAACACAACCGGGTCCCTCCATTCTTTTCCAATGCTTTTTTTTTTTCCTTTTGTATTTTTTAGCCATGAAACAGAGCATCTTTGCCTCTGCAAGTGTACTTGGAGTCTCGTGCATTTGGTAGAGAAATTAATAAATTTTTTTACCACCATAATGTCTTACCCTTGCATCAGTGGTTCTTGATACCTATAACTTTATGTTAACTTCTATTTTCTTCTTGGCTTTCTGTTGCCAATTCCCCTTCCTCCCTTTTGAGCTTGTTAGAATCCTTTAGATTTGTTAGAATCCTATAGATATGATGATATTAGGATCAATTAGATTGAGTATATATTTATGTATTAGCCTAAAATAGGGAAACTGAATATTCTGAAATTATGCTCTCTCCTATGAATTGAATAGCTCCATGGATATTTTCTGGATCAGCTTTACTTTTAGCCAGCAGTTCTTTCACCTTCTCCTTCAGAGATTCCTTTCTGAAAGATGGGGGATTAGGAGATGACAGCTAAAGGGGAAAGAGAGACTGAAAATAGAGCATGAATTCAATATTTTTGCTGTTGACTCTTGCAAACAAAAAATTGCACCTTATGAATGAAAATATCATTGTTATTGTTGTATTAATCACAATACAAACTATGAAATAACTGCTGTCACAACTCCTTCCTAGCCAACTCTGTAGAACTCTGACACCTTGTGTTGCACTCTTTTTGTTCACCTCTCGGCACACCAGCCAACCCATGTCCTTCCTTGTTGTACTTCATTTTTATTTCTTTTGGATTACTTGACATTTTTTTTCATTAAATTTTGAGTTCACATTATAATAGTGACTTTAACAATTAATTATGAATATTTTTTCAAGTATGTAGACTTTTTTAGCATTTATATATTTTATATAAATAATTTAATTTACTTCTAGAAATTTCATAATTGTGGTCATGCTGCTATCTCGCTATAGCAGTTTTGGAGTCAGCTGCTCCATGCAGCTATCTGTGATTTTTATCATTGTCACTTAATCTATTTTTTAAATTTTATCAGGTTTTCTGGTGAAATAGCTTGTCATCTTAAATTTTCTTGGGGTTTTTTGGCTACTTGTCAACAACTAAATTGTATTAGAAATGGGGAACTGTTTGTTATTATCTCTTAATTGCCCTTTTTTTTTTTTTTCTTAATGCAGTTCAAGGAAATGGGTGGAAGCAGGAGGCCTGCTGAACCTGTGAAAACAAATGAACAGCCTCAAGACAGAAAGAAAGGTTTTGGTGATTGGATGAATCTGATTAAACCTGCCAATGAAGAGAAGGATCATTGGGTAAACATTAGATGCAATCTTTTTGGTTTCTGTATCCTGGTATTCCTGACTTGAAAATAGGATTCTAAGGTTTTAGAATAAATGTTTACCTTCAAGCCATTTTCATTTTTCCTTGGATCCAGTGTTCTGCTGGTGGAGGATTGTGATTGTTTGAAAATGTTTTTTTGTTTTAATTGGTGTTTCTGTGGACTTAATTTTGAAATGCTAGTTTTTTCCACTCCTTTAAAATTTTGAACCATTGAAAATTTGTGAATGTGACTTGATTTTAATTAAAATTAATTGACCAAACATGTTACCCTGCTTCAGTTGAGTTGTGATCTCTATGTTAACTTTTTTTTGAAAACTGGAGATGCTTACCAGCTTTTATTTTTGTGTAGGTACCAGATGAAGCTGTCACAAAATGTACAGCTTGTGGCACTGATTTTGGGGCTTTTATTCGCAAGGTTGATCTCCTTGTTTCTCTTTCTCAACCATTTTTTCTGTTTTGTGTGCACTGTTGCTAATGCCCTCATTCTCTGTGCTTCTAACAGCATCACTGTAGGAACTGTGGTGATATTTTCTGTGACAAATGTACACATGGTAGAATTGCTCTAACTGCTGAGGAGAATGCACAACCTGTGCGAGTTTGTGACCGGTGCATGGTATGTGTAATATTTGTTGTCCTTTTGGAGATAATGAACATAGCTGTTTTGGAATATGCTCTTGCTTTTGTGTCTGCTGACGTTGTAGCGCTATTAAATGGGATATGCTCTTTTCTGTTACTCTTGTTAGTCAATTGAATAAGTGTCTGAACATTTAGAACTAATGAAGTGATGTTGTTAAGTTTCTTATAGTTCCATTCCTGTATAGGCAGAAGTGACTCAGAGGCTGACTAGTGCTAAGGATTCAATAAGTAAACCTGCGTTGCAGAGTCATGAGGATCTAGCCAGGAAACTTCAGGTAAATGATTGGGACAATTATACCATTTGTTTTTATGTTGTTTTTATTGCCAGTGGAAAAATACTGAGTTACTTGGCTAATATTGTTGGTGAACGTCTTGGCAGGAGGAGCTGGAGAGAAATCGAAGGACATCAGGTAATGTGATGAGTTCAATTTTGGTAGTTTGAATTAGTGAATTGTGAAATTACTTTATGTTGTGCTGATAATTTAGATGAGAAGGCTGGATTTTTTGTTGTGATTCTTAAATTTATCTCTTCGGCTTAGTAAGTGGTCTGGTTTGTAGGTTCCAAGTCTGATGGATCTGCAAGACGGATGAAGGAAGTTGCATGTCCTATTTGCACTGTTCATCTGCAGGTTTGAATGTAGTGACCATTGCCCCCTCTTTTTTCTCATATTACACACATCATCTTTATGTCGCGCTTTTTTGGGTGTTATTTCAGGTTCAGGTGCCTAGCTCGGGTTCAGAGACCATTGAGTGTGGAGTGTGTCAGCACCCATTTCTTGTGAGTGCTCATTGAGTTCAGATAAACATTTAAATCGGATGAAGCTGTCTATATGCTTGTCAAGTTTAAAATTCGATTGTTTTACGGATCTATCTATTTCACATTAATAATGACTGTTTTTATTATTATCTTTGGGTTTGTTACATGACCTAATTTTACCTGCATCTTTCTATTTTTCTTCTTTTTGTGCTTCAACTTGGTGTGCTTTTTTAGATTAATTCTCCCTTCAATTTGTTTGTCCCCTTGTATAAAATAGACGCTGAACGTATTTACACATGTATAGCTATGGTGAATTCATTCTGGTTTATTCGTTGGTTCAGTTGAGTAGACTATCCTGTTTGGCACGAGATTTAGAAACTTCTAAAGATGGAAAAAGGTTAACTTCGTCTACAATTTTAAGATCAGTCTACCTTATGTTTTATAATGCATAGCCGAATTTCTTTGTCTTTTATATGTCTGATTAAGTGGAATTGCAAAACTCGTATTTTCCTCGTGGGGATTTTTGACAAAAATCTTCCTTTATTTTCAATCTCTTCCAGGGAAAAAATGTTTTAAAGGGTAAGTTTACCCTTCTATTACATTATATCTTTATCTTGTTTTAACTCTTAATTACTCGATTGCAAATAAATGTCTAATAATCATGACAAATCATAATAAGTTTTAAGTGTAATTCGATATATAATTTATTCCTTCGAGATTTCCCTTATGACTATATAAATTCATGCACTTAGAGCCAAAAATATGTTAAAGTCGCATAAACAATGTCTAAAAAAAAAAAAAAGAAATTAAGAGATGATACATGTTTAAGTATATCAAATCTCAGTCTCAATCCTTGATATAGTTTCTATAATTGAGCTTAATATATTGACAAAGGTTAATAAATAATATTTAATTTCAGATTAATATAAAAGAATATTTTGAATGTAATTATTTTGTAAATTTTAAAATAGCAATAATGGATGATAAAGGAAAAAAATTATTAAAAAAATAAATGGTATATCTTTTGCCTAAATGAGAAAAATATATCTAAGTAATAATAATTAGACAGACTTTTTTCCTCACAATTACATATTTACCTTGCCACATGGATGCGCATGAAAACTAATTAAATTTTGTGGAAATGAAATCACCACACCATGTAATATTTGCATGTCTTATTTTAAAAACAGAGCGTGTTTAGAAGATAGAAAAATTAAATGAAAGATTAATGCATTTCCCTACTTTGCGCAATTTGTGTGCCTTGCATCTTTGATTTTCGACAATCTTACTTCACGTTCTTGTCACTCCTATAATGCCAATTATGTTCTTCTTCTTTTAAATTCTAATGTGCAAAAATCAATTTTACACTATTTTCGTAAAAAAAAAAAAAAAAACCCGCCATATTTGAACCAACTTACATTTAAGGCATTGCACTTAATTGATATGATAGCTTCCTACACCTTCATCTTGTACCTGTTACATAGGGCCTGGCCCCTTCATTTTTTTTTTTCAGAACTTTAATATATATATATATATATATATATTTATAGTTAATTTTAGAATGAGTGATTAAAAGAAAAAATATTAGAATAATTAATTCTATTTTTAATTAATAATGTATTATTTTTTGTTTCTTTTTTATAAATTATATTTTTTAGTATAAAGATAATGATATTTTTACATTTTTAGATAAATATTTTATTTCTTTTTTATATTTTTTTATCAGAGATAGGTATATTTTTTTCTCTCATTTAGTCCAAATATTCAATTTCATTTATTTTTAATAGTATTTTAACATTTGTAAAGTTATGCTAGTTTTCTTTTATGTTTATTTGATCATAAGTTATTTGATGATTAAATATTATCCATTAACGATTGTGAAAGCGAATGAAATAAGGTAAATTAGGAATACTATATAAGGGATTAGGTTTGATGTACTCTAATAATTATTATCTCTCGATTTTTTTTTTTTCATTTTTTTCCTATTCTTTGTTTTGTGAACATATTGTTTATATCATCATATGATTCTAGCATTTTTTCGTATTAAATGCTTACATCAAAACAAGTCGTAATGTAAATTTTTAAAACATAAATTGTATATCAGGTTATATTAAAAAGTTACTATGATTTATTTACGGTGTATGATTATTGTGGAGGCGTAATTTTTTTTAAATATACTGCATTATTAATAAGAAAATTTTCCTAAAATTTATGATAAATATGCATACATACTATAAATTCTTTTTACAACATAATTAATATTAATCTTAAATTACAATTTATTTATTTTATCTTCCATTTAAATATATATTTTTAGAATTTTATAACATAATAATTAAAATTATTTCATGAGATTTTTTTTTTTTGCATATATGCATATTTATTAGATGAAAATTGCCCCTATCACTTGAAATAACATTACGTAGGATTGAAATAAGTTTTAAGAACACAATTGTCAACAAACTTACACCTCTGTTTCTATCACTTGTCACACTCCCTTTTTTTTAGCCCAAAATAAAAATAACCTCTCTCTCTTTATGCAGTTGGACCAACAGATGAAGAAATTAATATTTTCATTTATTAGGTTTGAAAAGTCAACTTAAAGTTATGAATAACTTAAAAAGGAAAAAAAAATGTAAATACACTTTTAAAATGGTATATACTTCAATAATATATTTTTTTAACATTTTTTTAATTTATATTTTTTAATGTGAATTTTATTAAAAAAATATTAAACATATATTTAGAAGGGTGCTATTTTAAATACTTCAAAAAAATTGGGTGTATTTTATCATCACTCTAAATTAAATTCAAATGAAACTATGTGAGAATGATTTTTCTATTATATGCTTTGAACGTTCAAAATTAGTATTTTTGTTCTAACTCTTTCACTTTAGAGATAAGACGAGTTTTTTTATCTTGTTCTCTCATTAGGAAATATTTTTTATACTATTAATAAAAAAATATACATTTTATAAACATATAAATTGTATTCAATGAATGATTTTAAAATAATTACTTTGGTTTGTCCTTTTTTACATACAGATCATGCAGCCATGTTTATACTTTTTTACCAGCATTGACTACATTCAATGCATTGATTATGAAATGCAGAAATGGACGTCGCAGAATGTTAAATCATTACTGTTTTCCATCTGATTCAAGCTAAATATTAAAGTTACTTTGCATTTTTTTTATTTTAGTTTACTTGCTTCACCCCACTAGTCACTTTGCACTAAAAAAATCCTCTATTTTTATATTAATTATGGATAATTTTCTATTAAAAAATAAAATAAAATCGAAACTCAATCACTACTAGAAGTGTATCTGTGAATGTGGCAGTATCTCTTAAATACGAGTCTCTGTCTGTGCTGTTAAATGTTGGAAAATGTATACGATTCATACTCTGCACTCTGTCAGTGTAATAGAACAAAATAAATATATGATAACATCTTATAATGCTAATTTTTATTTTATCTCATACTTTTACTTAATTTCTTATTATTTTCGTGAAAAGGATAATTTTATCCAGGTTACACGAAGGAGTGATTTTTGCATCGGACATTTAATCCTTTCACATTTGAAGTTCTTTCTGTAAGACTCTTGTGAGTATCTTTTTCCTATGGCTTTTTACCCGTGCATTCTTATACTTTCTTCAACTACAGACCGCAGATGATTAATGCCAGATTATTATTTAACGAACCAGTGATGAATGGATAGAAAATCTTTGAGCAAAGGCATGAAAGAAACCAGATTAAACAAAATTAAGTTTAACGATTATGCAGAAATAACGTACAAACTTATACAGTATGAGTTAATTAAAGGTAAAGGTTAGTATAATTTTGATTAGGGTTTGATAGAGGGAGGTTGCTAGAGGTTGTAGAGTGTTGTTTGCTTGGAAAAATATATAAACAGAAAAGAAAAAGTAGAGACAGATCATAAATAAATAGTCCGTGCAGTCAGAAGTTAGATGAGCCATTTCCTGCATGCAATGAATGAGTTTGAAGAAAAAGGACAGAGTTGCGTGACATAGTTTTATTGTGTGTCTCGTACTCTGACTTATTTAAATGCAGCTGAAGTGAGTGAGAAGAGAAGTACCACCGCCATGGATTCTTCTTTAATTCCTTCTTCGATTCTGCTCCACATCATGTTATCATTGATGTTGGTTTGTTGCAAAACGAAGGGTGAAGTGGAACTTCCACCAAATGTTTCGATTCCTGCAGTGTTAGTGTTCGGAGATTCTATCATGGACACAGGAAATAACAACAACAACACGCAAACACTTGCAAAGTGCAATTTCCCTCCCTATGGCAGAGATTTCCATGGAGGCATTCCAACTGGTCGATTTGGTAATGGAAAGGTTCCTTCAGATTTCATAGGTATACACTACTTTTCTTCTATCCTTTTCTCTTCTTATTTCAATCTCAAACTCTTCAAATAACATCCACATTCAATAATCTTTTTATTTTTTATTCTTCAACCTTTCTTTAGATCATGCTTACTGACACTCGTGTATTTAATAAGCTTATGTTTTACACGTACTTTAACTATTTTTTTATTTTTTTACTGATAAAAAACTTTGTTTATTTTATTAGTCATATTTATTAAATAAGTTATTTTTAGTAATTTTTTTAAATGCTATTTTGGGTAGCGTACGCTAACTAGGTAATAAAAAAATGTTAACTATTAGTTTTTGTTTATATTTAATTTCCAAATATTTTTAAAACATTTATTCAACTTTATTTGCATTTCTTCTTCAACAAACATGATTTTATTATTCAAAGTATAATAGTATTATTATTTTAAATTCTTTTTACGTAAGACATATTTTCTTGTTTTTATTTTTTCATTGTATAAGATATTCCTTCTTATTTTATTATTATTTAGACATTTTTATATTACATTATTTTTTTAGTTATTATATTGTTTATAGTGTTTTGTTTATTATTCTAATATATTGAAGACATTGATATTGTGATAAATTTAATTTAATTTAATTATTTTTAAATACTTTTTATTTTTACTGTGCATTGCAATTTATGATGATGTTATATTGGTTTAATGTTGTAATTTAAGATATTTTACCATTAAACTAATTAGCGTAAGAAAGATGTGATGTATTTAAAATGTTTTATTTTTATTTTAAATTTGATTAAAAAAATGTAAGATTTACTTGATTAGAATTTTTAGTCACTTCTTAACTATTTAGTGTTAGTGTATTTTAATTAATTTTAAAACTAATTATACATATATGTCGTGTCATCCTCTTATTATTATTGTTACAGAACATTGAATGCGTTTTGTTTAATCTTATTTGTGGGAAATAGCTTAGTGAAAAATTAAACTTTTCAATCAATTAAGATTTAAAATTTTTTATTTTTTAATTTTTTTTAAATAATAGTCGCACTATTACAAAATGATTTCATGTTTCCGGTCTAAACACACGATCTCGCCATTGGCCCAACTCTAGTGGTTTTAATTTTGAATAAAGTCGATTCTTTATTAAATAATTATATATTTTTGTTTTTAGGTCTCATATTTTTATGAGAACAAATCAATTTTTTTTTTTTGCAAGAGACTATATTTTTGTTAAATCATTCATGTATATTAATTGAGATAACTTTCAACATTTGGAGCATAACATACTATCTTTCATAAATCCTTAGAAAAAGAATCTTTTGTAGTTTTTAAAATAAAATACACTTTTTAAAAAAAACTGATACTTATAACCAAATAAAAGTGGTATTAATTACTATTACCAATCGTTATGAAATAATTGTAAATAATTCTTTTTAGTGCCAATACCTGCACGTTATAGTTTGTTATCCAACTCCATTAGTATCATAACGTTAAAATAAATACGGAACGAAACAAATTGTGTTTAACGTTATCATTTTTTTATCTTATATGCCACACATTGGTGGCTGTTTTCTTGTAAATAGTTAATTTTAGGGTGGAAAAACATACCTCAGATAACGAGTGATTTTGGAACCTTGTGCGAAAATTAAGATAGGAATTATATATTAATAATTTTTATTTTATTTTAAAAAAATTGATTTTAAAATTATTTATTGAAGTTTTATAATCAAGAAATTTTAATATCTCCTCTTAATAGATAACATAACTAACTCATTTAATCTATTTTGTAAGTTGATCTCAAAATAATTTAATCAATTTTAATTTTAATTATGGAAAGCTTCTTTTAGCCGTCGCTAAAGTTATAAGTAATCAATAATATTCTATAAACTATGTATTTTTTTTAAAAAAGTATTCTATAAATTTTTCAATAAAAAGAATGAGAGAATATAACTTAAAAATCGTTCACTGATTTTTTTAGAAATAAGTAAGAAAATGAAAGGGTATAAAAAAAATATAAAATATGTAAAATATGATTTTTTAATAATTTATATCAATAATATTATTAAAAAGAATTGGATCTTGTAAATTTTTTGAACCACAAACAATTACCTTCTTATCTAATTGAAAATAAAAGCCTGCCTAAAAGAATAATTTAATTCATCCATATATAGAATATATTAGAGTATTTAATTTTCACGAGTTCGAAAATTGTTCTCAGCAGAAGATTGGTTCAACTTAAACTAATCTAAACTTTATTCTTTATTATATTTTTTATTCATGTTTATTTTTATAAACACGAATTATATTTTAATTTTGATAGGTGATATTATTGTTTGTGTTTACTGTTTTAATTTTCTATATTAAAATACTTGATCTAAGAAATTGAGAGAGAAAAAGTTTTCCGCACTTCTTCCTTTCTATAATAATATGTTTTACATGAAATATGAAATATATAATGGATATATGTATTCCATGCCAAGGGAAAAGTACTACACATATATTATTTCATTATATAACTTGTTCTTTCACTACAATTTTTTCAAAGGAGGAGAAATTTTTATATTTCAATGGAATATTTATATTGACAAAGTCAAAAATAATTTTGCAGATATAATTATAAAAAATTGATATGTTAACATATATAAAAAAATGTTGAATTAAGTAAAACAAAACTAAAATTACAAAGCTTTCAGAGGTGGTCTAATCCTATTTCTATGGTGAAGTATACACTAAAATGTCACAATTACAACTTTAAAGTATATATATATATATATATATATATATATTTCAGTAATGTATTGAAAAAAATTATATTTAAATACAATCTAACGACCATTAATTATAGATAGTTGTCACTTTATCACCTTTTGAAAACTCACTTAATAAATATGATGGTGAGTCATCACTTTGAGACAAGGACAAATCTTTAAATGATAAGTTAAAATCATTATAATTGAAATCAACATCTAGATTATACTTTTAAGTCATAAATATATTTATAAAATAATATACCTGTGCGAAACGGTAATATACAGCTACTCGTTAGAACTCATATGAAAATTTACATTATATACTATATGTTCCAAAATCTAGCTAATGAAGATATATCAAATCTCTATATTTTCTCAACAGAAAGTTCATTAGAAGTATTTATATATGACTGTAAATATATTTCCATTTTCATTTTTTTTTACATAAATTGGGCTGAGTCTAAATTATTTTAACATGAGTTCTTATCATAAAAATTATTTTATTCTTAATTAAAAAATATATTGTAACATGAGTTCTTATTCTTCTTACATATGATCAGCTGAAGAATTAGGCATTAAGGATCTTCTACCAGCATATTTCGATCCAAATCTCCGACCTAATGATCTTCTTACTGGTGTTTGTTTTGCATCTGGTGGCTCAGGGTACGATCCTCTCACATCTAAACTAGCGGTAGGGATACTTTAAGTTTCAATGTTCTCCTTCAGCTCCTAAATTTTTGGTTAATAACAACATATAAAATTCATTTGTTTCTTCTATTCTAACTTGATTACTGTTTTAATGTCAGACAGCTATTTCATTGTCTGGTCAAATAGACATGTTCAAAGAGTACATTAAAAAGCTTGTGGGACTTGTTGGGGAGGACAGAACAAACTTCATCCTAGCCAATAGTGTTGTTCTTGTGGTGGAAGGTAGCAACGACATTTCCAACACTTACTTTTTGAGTCATGCTAGAGAAGTGCAATATGATATTCCCACTTACACTGACCTAATGGTTAACTCAGCCTCTAATTTCTTAAAGGTAAGCACAAGTTTATTTAGTCTCAGCGAATGTATGTAAATGCATAAGACACTCTTTTAATGTAATTTTGATTAATTATCTCACCAAAATGTACATACATTAATTATTCTCAATATAATTGAAAGGAAATATATCAACTAGGTGCTCGGAGGATAGGAGTATTCAGTGCTCCACCAATCGGGTGCGTGCCATTTCAGAGAACAATATTGGGAGGAATGGTAAGGAAATGTTCAGAAAAGCATAATGATGCTGCCAAGTTATTCAACAGCAAACTGGCAAAGGAGTTGGCTTCCCTTAATCGGAACTTGCCTAATGCCAGGATGGTTTACCTTGATGTTTACAATCCTCTACTTGATATCATTGTAAATTACCAAAATTATGGTAATCTCAACTTTCACTTTTGTTACAAACTTTCTATTTACTCACTACTATTTGTTAAGAGATCATTTATCATAGAGTTACTATCTGACTTCTAAGGTATTATTAGGCACAACAGAGAATTGAGGAGTAGAAAATTATCAGAGCAAATGAGTGGCGGATGTTTACCAAAAATTTTGGGATACCAAGACTCTCTTTTTCTATATATCTCTATAAAATTAAAAGATTATCTTTTTATAAAAAATAATTCATATATATTAAAAAAAATAGGTGTGCCAAGATTCCTTTTCCTCTTAAGAAGCTCGATCGGTAACAAATGTATTATTCCACAACAGTGATTGTATAACCATATATATATATATAAATCAAATATCAATCATCCAAATTTCTTACTAATAAGCGACTTCAGTGGGTTGTGTTTAATTGAGTCTACTAACCCAGTGCTTGCATGTGAAACTTCTGAAATAAAAAAGAAATGAAAGAAAAACTGAAAATATAATTGTGTGATGCCTTTCTAATTGCGTTGCAGGGTTTAAAGTGGGAGACAGAGGATGCTGTGGTACGGGCAAAATAGAGGCTGCAGTGTTCTGCAACCCCTTGGACACCACGTGTCAGGATGTGGGAGACTACGTTTTCTGGGATAGTTTTCATCCTTCAGAAAATGTTTACAGACAGCTCGTACCTCCTATTCTCAGAAAATATTTGAACCAATTCATCTGAAATGACTTACTTATTACTTTTATATATATGCAGAGTTTGACACTCTTCTTGTAAGACAAAACAACAATTATTGATTTTAATTTAAATATACTAATATACTAATAAAATAAAAGAAGTTCTGCACATTTATGTTAATTTGGTCCAGCTTGCCTAACTTTCGGTTTAATTAAACAACTATGTCTAGTTTTGTCATCAATTGGTAGGGAAATAAAGATGATCAAACGCAGGTAATAAAAAACAGACCCAAATATTCGAACTTAATAGATCGAACACATTAACAGAGAATAAAAAAAGAAGCTTTTATTTTGCTATGTAACAAGCGTCACAAGGAAAATTAGACTTACTTCAAGGCAATCAATTTGTCACTTGAAGGGTGGCAAAGCTGCATGCATGCGCCATAGATTGGATCATGATTGATGATTTTGATTTGTGAAACTGTGAATGGATAGGCTTGACTTCAACATAGATTCATTTTGTGATTTGTGAGCCCAGGGTGTACAAGCTCCCACTAAATTGAACTATGCCAATTGTCTTCAACATAGAAGTCTTCTGTACATAATAGTTTAACCTTGAGATAGCAATTTGGCAGGGTGGTGTTGAGATCAATATGAAAATAGATACAAACATCAAATTAAAATTGAAACTACGTAGATACTAATCATCAATGAGACAAAGTTAAATAAACGATTCCTGATATATTTGTGATGAAGATCTGACTACCATCGGGCATGTGAGTTGAGATGGACTTGATTTGTTTGCAACACTGAAACTCTGCCATCGTTTCATTGTTTTTGAATTATGTGTTCATTATGTTGGAAATTGACCACTTTCAATATAACCGGGCTTAGGTAACGAGTTTTTTCTCATACTGTAATTAATTAATGGAATTATAGGATAAACTAGGTCCGCGAAAAACAGTGACAACTTTTTAACTTTCAATCAATTATTAATATTTATTTTACAATATGTTGATTCTTTATATTTTAAAATTGTGAAAATTTTGAGTTTTGTTTAATAAATAAAATGTTAAACGATTTAAGAAATAAAGGTTTTTAAAAGCAGTGGGGGTAGTTGTTGTTTGGGGAGTGGGAAGCTCCTGAGCAATGGAGGCAGGACAAGTGGCGTCACAGTCGAATTAGGGTTCATTAAGTTCATATGATATGATGATGATATGATATGTTTTTAAATTTATCTCCTATCTAACAACTAAATAAGTTAGTTGGCATCTGCATATTAAATTGGGTTAAATGTGACCCCCAAAATGCATGTGATTCTGAATGTCAAGAACAACAACGAGATCAATATCCCACTACCTTTTTTAACGCTACATGCTTTAAGTCCTTTCAGCCTCACTCTAAATGACCAAACAAAATAAATGACCCTCCTCATTAATTATATTTTAATATCTTTACAATTTATTTAATCTTACATTCCAATTAATCTACATAATTCCTATCCTATTTTCCCAATAATTATATCTTTTTATTTCTAGTAAAATGAATTAAAACATCATTGAGTGATTTATATTTAAGATAAATAGATCAACTCTAATCTGATACAAATAAATATTTACAAAAAAGGTTTTTTTTTCTTTTAAAAGAAGAATTAATTAGAATGTAATTAAAGTTTAAATTGATAATTTAAGGATCAGTTAGAAAAAAAATAAAATTTAATGATTGATTAGAAAAAAATTAAATTAAAAAAATATATTGATAAAATAAATGAAATTTAAGGAATTAAATATATTTTCCTTATCTTATCTGCACGTATACTCTTTTATTTATTATTAATTAATTAATTGATGTGATAAGTTATGACTTGTCTTATGACTTGTGTTTAATTTCGAAGTTTGGGTTTGCAATATTTGTCTAAATCTTACTCGTTGAGCACGTTTCTAGATGTTGCTATATAGATTATGATAGCATGTTGAAGTTTTAATTATGAGGGGAAGAGCCTCGATCATCTATTTTCATTATAGTTTGAGCTATTTATTTGTTGAAAATGTCTAAGGCACTTGCAAACTTAATATACACTTAATTTCTTTATTTATATATTTTGTTAGTCTTCATCAATAGACGTAGTCACGTAGGACCTATTTTATTCTTCAACAATATTACGGTGATGGATTTTGTTCTTTTTAATTCAACGAATTTCAACTCATTATGAAACAAGAATGAAACCAGGTACCCCACCCACTTGCATCATCTATGAATCACTGTTGCACATTTCTTCACCACAACATCATGCACCTACCTCACTTTTTATTTTTATTTCTCATATATTTTTAAAAATAATATTTATGACTGATTTGGTGTATGAATTAGCTTTGGAGTTCAACTTTTGAATTGAAACACTCAAACTTCCCCATTTTAATTATTTTATTTGATGCGTATATGATTAAAAATTTTAGACACAAGTTTTTTTGATACTCTAGTAAACCCTATTGTTGATTAGATAATAAAAAAAAACTATTGTTGTTGTGTCCGAGACGTCATGTAATGATACCTAATTTTTGAATGAGATGTTGATGGTGTCGGGGGTAAGCAAGTGCTCCAATTTCAAGCACCACGTATACTACGCATTCCAATTATTGTTGCCTTTGCCACGGGACAGTGTTTGGTTAAGTGTAATTTTAGTCGTAGCAGTGTATAATTTTGATTATGAGGTTCAATTATTAAAATTATCATTTTAAGTATAGTTGGATATATTTTCTATTTTTTATAATGTTCATGTATATATATAGCTTTTCTATTCAATCTTTAACTAGTATCTCCTATCATTAATGAATAACTACAAAAATAAATTCCATTGCATGATTATTCGTTAAACATATATATATTTTGACAGTTTTAAATTTTTAAAAGCACTACCATAAAATATCAGAGTTTCACCATTATTTATTAGTAAAAGAAAATAGCATTTGTGTTTGGTTGGTTGAAGGGTCTGGAAGGTGGACGTAACCTTTTACCTTTGTTAGCACGAATGAGGCTAAGGTATGTAACCGAAACCATTTTTCAATCATTATTAATATCATCATCCAGATCCTCAAAAACCCCGTGATCCTCACCATCCTTTCATTGCCGTTGTTGTTCGTCTCCACTGGTTGTTCCTATTTAAAGTTTGAAAAATCAGTTATATTATTATGTTGTCTTTCTCCTACCCTTTCAATTCATTTAATTTAACCCTTTTTTGTCCATTAAGAAGTTGCCAAATGGTTTCCATATTTAAACCCTAAAATATGATTCATTTGCGATGTAGGGTTTCTTAATGGTTTCATCTGGAAATTTTTTAAGTTAAAAATTAGCTTTAAAATTATTTTAAAATTTACCTAACATGTAACAAAACCTTCTCAGTAGATTAAAAAACTAGTTTTAACAACATTATACTTAAATTTTTATGTAGTTGAATCCGTTTAAGTTTTTAAGTGAAACAATACATTAATTTAATATGATAATTATATTATTATAGTACTATAATTGGTTTAATAATGAGTATAAAAGCCTTTTTACAGGGTCTGAAACTTTACTTTTCTTTTTAAATAGGGTTTTATGTATTATTTTAGTTAGTCTATATGGAATAAATTATTTTTTATATAAGTAAAGCAAATGCTTTTAATATATTAATTATAATTGTAATTTTTTAAGGAATGTAATTAATAAGGATATAACTGGAAAAAATATTACAAATATTACCTTGATAAAACAATTTACAATTTTGAAACAAAATAAAATTATTTATAATATTGTAAAAGAGGGAGAAAAAATATTAAGAGAGTTATTTTATTATAAAGGTAGATTTATAACGAGGAGGAGGGTATGTATTTGCAACGTTAGAATGACATAAAGTTCGATCATTAAAAACTTGGTGACCCAGCTGCAGCGTGTCACCATAGTTCCAACGAATAACAACCCATACGTTGCCATTTCATTTCACTTCTCTCCACCTTAAATTCCCATCACATGTGTACGTTGTCCTCGTTTCACTCGTGCAAAACCATACATATTTCCAGGTTCGCAGTGATGATAAATTACACAGAAGAAAAAAATCTGTTCTTTTCTTCGTATTTTCCTATAAGAAGTGTATGAATGTGACGGGTTTAGCGTAGGGTCTTAAACAAGATTGTCTGTCATGACAAATTTTTCACTATCAGCAGAACTTCAAGAGGAAGCTTTAAAAAGATTTTGGATATAAGGGAGTGAGTGACGAAGACATGATAGAATTTGTTTGCTTTCTGAATTGATTTCTCTTTGGCAGTATACCTGAAAATGTATAACCAATCTATCAGAGCTCAACAAAAGATAAGATAGAATCTAGGGAGAAAAAACAAAAAAAGCAAAAAAGTTCAATTGACAGCTATGGTCAACAGGTTAACAGAAACATCTCAACGAAAAATGCATAGCAGGACAATATTCTGGAGACTTCTAAGAAGAGAGCACTATTGATCTTGGTGCTATGTGTTGCTTTTCTGATACTTAATTCTTATCAAATATAACTTTCCTTTGTCTGCATGAAGTAAATGACAAAAGAAAAGAGCAAAGTGATTATTTGTTTTGAAATAACCAACATTCTTCTGATGATATTAAAATGTCAACATATTTGTCTTCCTTTATCTTTACTCTTTGTTAAAAATAATTGGGTGTCCCATAACCATGCACATCGCTGTTGGCACATGGAAAAGAGAGTATACCTACCTACTCAACGTTACGGATATGAATCCCGAAGTGTTCATCTTACTGAAGAAAGAGGAAGAGACATCCAAGGATCTGCGTTAAGTAATCTGTGTTTGTATAATGTATAATAGGTGTAGAGGAAGGTTCCATTCTACCCACCCTTAGCCTTAAGTAACCACATGTATAGAGGAAACTTCCAATTCTACCGTTTTCCCAACTTATATCCTCCACTGCAACAGCTAACATGCCGTAACTAGTTTTAATGCTCATATGCCACTACCACATATTATTTATATTTTTTCTTTTATTTTACACACTATTTTTTTCAATTATTCATAATTGAGGTATTCATCTCTCGACCTCGATCCGATATCTGCGCTGAAAAATTATTTTTTTATCTACATGTCAATGCCAAATTTCCAATCTCATAAATATTTTGAATCCCACTTTGTAATGTTTACTCAAATTAAATGATAATTTCGCATATATTTGAATTATTTATAACAATTACAATTCATCCATATTTAAAACATTTTTCTATTAATTTTTTTATTCAAAACATATTTTATGAAAGAATATCGTATAATTTGTGTTGGTTAAATTATGTTAAGCAATGTTGTTTAACTTTAAACAAGTTTTGAGAAAAGCATCTACGTTTGAGGTAATGTTACCTACCGGGTTTTTTCTTGGTATTAAAAAGTTGAAAAGTTAATGCATAATCAACCGCTTGATGCAATTAGTCTTGCTTGTGCATTTAATAAGTAAAAGGACGTGATACGTATATGTATATATATATAGCTAGCTAGCTAGCTTGTGTGTGTATAAATAGACGTTGATTATTGCAGGTTTTTTCATTGACTCACGGGAGATAAGTTGTGAAGAACACAGGAGTATGGGTGTGTTTATGAAGTTGAGGAATTGTTGCTCTTCAAGTAGCTTAATGCTGCGTTTGATATTATTGTTAGTTTTATCGTTGAGAACGAAGGGCGTGGTGAATCTACCAGCAAATGTTTCATTTCCCGCAGTGCTGGGTTTCGGAGATTCAATCATTGACCCTGGCAACAACAACAAGGTTAAAACACTGGTCAAGTGTAATTTCCCTCCATACGGTAAAGACTTCGAGGGAGGGATCCCAACCGGTCGATTTTGCAACGGAAGAATTCCATCAGATATGCTTGGTACGTACACTTTATATCTTCTCTTTTCTTAAACCCTTCTCACTTTATTATATATTCTTCCCCTAATAAAAACGTTTAATTAATTACTACAATTACAAAACAAAATTTATTTTTCACACTTTCTTAAAATGATGACAAGAAGAAGAATTCGTTAAATAGACAAGTTAGAGACCTACTGCGTTCTTATCATTGAGCTCTTGCGACCAAACTTGTCGATAGACTAATAATTTGTGTTGTTCTCTCATTACAAGACTAATAATGATTTTAGGTGTTTTTCAAGTGTTTTACTTCTTTCAACTTTCCAAGCCTCACAATGGTTACGTTACACTATTTTAACCTTTCTTTTTATTATAATATTATTTATTATTAGGAGAACTCTACGTACTCGAGTCGAGACTGAAAAATTATGTACTTGAGCTCATTAATTAATTACAAAAATAATACGACTGTATTAATTCTTTATACGAAGTGATTTTTTTAAGGAATATGAAAATTGGTTGATGGGGATGCTGGATTTGGGAATGTATGTTTATTCGAATTAGTGCACATTTTTTTTTATAATTTAATTTAAATGAGAGAAAAATAATTATAGTATCTTTTGAATTTTAAATTTTGAGAATCTTTTTACTTGTATATTATAATTTACCTTTTATTGATAAACTGTCTTTCAAATTAATGTGTTATAATTTTGTTAAACTGGTTTTCGATAAAAGATTTTCTCAAAATATTCGTGGTTGAATAAACTTTGATAGTAACTCCTACTTTTTATTGATTGATTCCGTTGCCATTTAAATGGTCACAACACCGATAATGGTCCCCTATCCTTGAAAACTTTGTTTAACAACTTTAATTTGACACCAGAAAAAGGAAAAATCTTCATGCAATTATACAGAATATTTTTATTAATTAAAATATTCAGATTTTTATACTTATACTCTTACGCTAATAATAATTTGTTTTCGTGGTCAAAAGGGCAAAGTGATAGTGGAATTTTAGTATTTAGAATAATAGATGTTTGTAATAAAAAAAAGGTAGTGAGGATACATTGGAACATGAAGAGCTTGACGTTGCATAGCATAGCATTTTTAGAAGCGAATAAAGGTTGATAAAAATAAAGTGATAAAATATCTATAGGTACCTGTGAGGGGATGACAACACATGAAAACAAATATTAATATTCGTGGTATAGTAGTAGACAGGTAGGTATTTATGCCAAACGTAGAAATTATAACTTTTTTAACGAATTTTTAAGACCACAAAGCTCCTCCAACCTAAATGAAAATGATGGGTTGATCGCAAAGTACACATTCAATCTAAGTAGAAATTCAAGCTCGCGTGTCTCTTGTGAAACCTTCACACTTGAGCATCGCTAATAGCATACCCGAGTGTTCGGGAACGCGTAATCTAATCAACTTTTCCCATGCTAATCATCATCTTAAACAATGCATTAATTAATTATCAATATCTAAGGGTGTTCGTTAGCTACTCAATTCAAAAATAAATCACAATACTTCATTTTATTTCTTCTGCTCCTATTTTACGTCATTGTATATTAGAAAACATGGTCGCAACCTAACAAAATAAGAAGTATGATGTTGATATATCAACCATACGAACACTGAAAATACTTTTCCTAACAATTTTTTTTTATGAAATTAAAAGTTATTAAAATCTATAATTTTTTTACATAAATTTTAGAACTTGCTAAATTTTATTATTTTAATAATATCTTTATTTGTAACTGTGAGCTTGTCTCTACTAATATATTTCTTATTTGGTAAAATTAAAGTATTATAAGTATTGTAAATTAATATTATATGATATTATATACATATATAAGGGCCCATCTAACATTAAAATGGTACTTCTCTACGATATGTTTTAAGGACGAATTCATCTAACACTATCACATTAATTAGTTTCTTTTATTTATCTATCTAATGTGTCATCCCTAAAGCACCTCAAAATAGAGTGGATGTTAATGAAGACTCTTTCAGTAGTAGCATAGTATCCAAAATAATATGGTTGCGCGTTGGAACTAATTACTTGATTGAATTTCAGCTGAAGAACTGGGTATTAAGGAGCTTGTACCAGCTTATTTGGATCCAAATCTTAAACCAAGTGACCTTGTTACAGGAGTCTGCTTTGCTTCTGGTGCTTCCGGATACGATCCTTTAACGTCAAAAATAACGGTAAATATACAACATTTAAGCTCTACGTTATTCTCACTTACGCTTATCCTTTTTTCATTATCATTCATTTTTCTAACTAATTAACATGATAATTTTATATTGTGATTATGATTATAATCAGTCGGTGATATCATTGTCCGATCAAATAGAAATGTTCAAAGAATACATAGGGAAGCTTCAAAAAATTGTTGGAGAGGATAGAGCAAACTTCATCATAGCCAACGCTTTTTTCCTTGTGGTAGCTGGAAGTGACGACATTGCCAACACCTACTTTGTCGCTCGCGCGCGACAATTACAGTATGACATTCCTGCTTACACTGATCTTATGTGCAATTCTGCTTCTGATTTCGTAAAGGTACTCGTAATTTTTTAATATTTTTTTCCTACAAAATATCTAGCTCAAACCCAAATTTCCAAGCAGCTTAACCCTAAAATGATGCTTCTATAAAACGTGAAGGAACTATATGGACTTGGAGCACGAAGAATCGGAGTACTGAGTGCACCACCGATTGGTTGTGTTCCATCGCAAAGAACTCTGGGTGGAGGTATAGAAAGAGAGTGCGCAGAAGATTACAATTACGCGGCCAAGTTATTTAACTCTAAACTCTCGAGGAAACTTGATTCTCTTAATCACGAATTGCCCAATAGTAGGATCGTTTACGTTGACGTTTACAACCCCCTGATGGATATTATTCAGAACTACCAAAGCTATGGTAAATCACTATGAACCAACTCTGCACAATATATTACTTCCCAGTAGCTACCGAAGTTGTTTTGAAATGTTGATTAATTAGGTTCCTTGGTTTATATTGCAGGCTATGAAGTCGCGGATAGTGGTTGCTGCGGCACCGGCAAATTGGAGGTTGCGGTGTTATGCAACCCTTTGGATGCAACTTGTTCCGATGCTTCGAAATATGTGTTCTGGGATAGTTATCATCCTACTGAAAAAGTTTACCGCCAGCTCGTAGCCCAAATCCTTCAAAACTATTTAAGTCGGTTCTTCTGACTTTTTCGACATGCATGCCATTAATTAATATTTAGAAGAGCACATCATCGAAGATGAACATGTTCGATCGACTTTATCCATTGTTAAGTGTGATTGTTTTATTAAGATGAACATATATGATAGTAACGGGTCTCCTTTTCCTACACTCGTGTCATTTTTCGTTATTTCTAGATGTTAAACTTAATAATAAAAAAAACAAATTATTATATAAATAGGTCGGTTTATTAGACTTAACTATTATTTTTAAAAACATAAATTCTAATCTTTTAGTTTAGTTAAAAAATAAAATAAAAAATTAAAATGTTAAACTTGGTCTTCTAAATAAAGTTTTGTTAACTAAAAAGGGTAAGACTTCTCAATAAAAAAAATAATTTAAATTTCAAAAACTTAATCATCCATATTACATATATGATATCCGTTTAAAAATTATCACAATTTTTTTGTTTATATCACTCGTGTTAGAAATATGCATATATGTTTTTAAAAGGTTTTATAAAATAAAAAATTATAACAAAATCATTTTGTAATTGTTGAACAATAAACATTTAAAATATCATTATAGATTTGTTGATTAAAAAAGTAATCACTTTAATAATTTTTATCGTCATACATTTTTTATTAAATAAAGTTTC
Organism: Macrotyloma uniflorum; assembly: GCA_016859785.1. NCBI lineage: Eukaryota > Viridiplantae > Streptophyta > Magnoliopsida > Fabales > Fabaceae > Macrotyloma > Macrotyloma uniflorum. The sequence continues at coordinate 1,531,063 of BDMB01000007.1, read as the reverse complement.
ATATATAAAATTAAAAATATCATAATTTTAAACATATTATTTGAATTTAGGGTAAAAATAAGAAAAATGATAATACATAAAATTCTTAGAAGAAACAGTTCCCTAAGATGATAGATGTGTTGATGACTTGTACCCTGTTTGGGAATTCGCAACCATTGCGTCTTGCAGAAGCAAAATAGCTCCAACCTCATTAATTCACACAACCTTCCTTCTATTTCCAATTTAATGCAATGCTTTCCATTCACACAATAATGAACAACTTTTAACTTTATAACATCAAGTTAGGACTAAATTATTTTTTTTAACAAGTTTTAACTATAATTTAATTCTAATATGCAAATTTGACTTTCAAATATTAAAATTTTTAAATACTAGAACATTCTTAACTGTATCCATGTTCCAATTATTCACCAAACATTTTATTTTAATAATAAGTATTACATGGAGTGATGCAACATCAAATCCACCGTTGATTTAAAGTAGGTAATATAATTAGTAATGGTATATAAATAATGCATCATAGAGTGAAATAATTGGTTGCCCCAACCGTTTTGAGTAGACCCGATATAAATGTGCAAGTAATTATTAGCTTTCACAAAATCAATTTTTGGCCTCGTCATCAACAGTTAAAACTATTGGTTAGTATAAAATTTTAAAAACGTTGAGTTGTCACCACGTTTTATTCATTGGATAAAATCATTTTAAAAAAATAGTTTTCGAAACCAAAATTCAGATTTAGGAGTTTGTTATAAATAAAAAAATATATTCGAATGGACCTTCATTAAAAGAACAACCACCTCTTATAATACATCTTATCTTTAAGATATAATTGAGAATTAATTATTGAATAAAACAGATTTGTGGATATTTTATTTATTTTTTGACTTATTTGAATGTTGCATTTCTTCTTCTTTTTTGCCAAAAGCCACATTTTAATACAAAAAGCAAAATTATTGTTGTTTAATAATCCAATTTTCCATTCCTCAGCTCTCCAATAGTGTGGGCCTTAATTTTCATACAGATTTTAGGTTATTACTCTTTGCACCCCTCTCTTACTATTACGTTGTTTCAAGAACACCCTAGAAATTACCCTCCCTTGCACTTTCTTTTCTCATTGATCATGAAATGATATTGTAAGTAATATATCTTTTTATGACTCTTTTCTTTATCTCTTCATACCCATTATACGTGATCTTATTGCTACTTTTGAAGATACAAATTCCACTGTCATGCTTGAAATTATGCAAAATACTTTAGTTTCCACTGTGTAAAAATTTCCAGTTTTCTCAACCCAATTCCAATCATAGCCAAGAATGAAATACGATAAGATTCAATCATTTTAGGATTTCAGAAACTGTAAAGTGTTATTGCAACCCTTTTATGGATTCAAATAACAAGAAATCAAGGGTGGGTAGGAGGTAGGGTTGTCAATAGTTTAGTTTGTGAGAAAAAAAATTAAGTTGAGTAGTTCTAAAAGGCTGAACTAAATTAGTTAATTTTAATGATGAATGAAACTAAGAAGTTTTACGAGATTGGTTTCTATTTCTATATTAAAAAAATTAATCTGGACTATTATTGTTACTAAATTGTATTTTATTTGAACTGAAACTAAATTGGAAATTAATACTTCATAATTATCAAAGTCTTAATATGAAGGAAACAAACCATTGATAAAAAGGTTTTTTTTTTTTTTTTTTTAAACATATAAGTATAGAAAGTGTTGGCTTTTTTATGATAATGCAATATAGTTATTAATCTATCGAGATGTATTCTTAATATTGAAACAATTTTTAATAAATAAAATTTACAATTTATATTTAATTTTATTGATGAAGATGACAATTAAAAATTCACTTATAAGAATAAGTAACTCCAGAAGGGTAGTAGATAATTATATAGATTTTTTTTTTCAAGTCTCATAATAATTAAGTAGTGTAGTTAACTATTTTTCTAGTAGTTCAATCTTCAAAAATTAGTTTACTTCAAGTTTAATAAATCAAAAATTCAGTTTTTCTAGGTTTAATTAATTATTTATTAGTTTTTTTTATTTTAAAAAAAAAGCAGGAGTAATGATTTTAAGGAGAGAAAGTTAAAAAGGAAGTGTGTTAGTAGAATACAAAAGTGTAAATAGTATTAGCCCATATTCTATTTGTACACATTTTCGTTCATTGGGCCAATTAGCCCATTTTGCTCATTTCTAGCTTTTTGCACTGGGTTTTTTTAACCCATGCTGTTTGTTCTTCGTTTTCTTTTTCTTAATAAATGGGACACTGATCAAATAATTATATTTAAGAAATTTAGTCTTCACAAATAAGTTTCAAATTGCTTAGATAAAACGTTAAAGTTAATAAAATAAGAGAATAATAGAAGAGGATATATTACACAAAAGCAATTGTTCATAAATTATATCATGATAAAAAAAAAAAGAATGGTAGTAAATTAAAAATATTTAATTAAATATTGACCTATAACATGATAGACACATATAATAATTATAAATTAATCTTTAAAATTAATCAAAATTTATTTTATTACTTATATCAGGGTTGATATATGTGATATAGAAAAAACATAAAAATATAATTTTACTTGTGATAGGAATGATGATGAGACAACAAAAAAATTATTGACGAAAAATATAAAGTTGTCGCTCAAAATTTAATTCAGAAAAACGTAAATAAAAATATATGATTTTTGAAATTTAAATCGACAAGTAAAAATACCCCTTTATATATAATAAAAAAAAATTTTACTCAGTAATTATCAACTTTTTTTTTTTTTTTTACTTTTCCTTTCAATTCTTTAGTTCACTTATTTTACTTTTATCAGCTATACTAAATGTTTTTCTGTTTTTCATTTTATTAAACTTTCAAATTGCTATCTTATTTTTAAAATTTATTAAGAGAATGGTAATAACAAATATTATTTTTGTATAAGAATTACTTTTATTAGTTACAATGTTCAACAAAAAAAATATCAATTCATTAGTTAATCTATTTTACTTTCATTAAATATATTAAAAAAAAATTGGTTTTTAATTTTGCTTCCTTTCAAATTGCGCTATAATTATTTTGAAAACTTATTAAACAAATGTTAATAAAATAATATTGTTTTTGGAAAACATTACATTTATTTAATTTATTTAGTTTACTTTTATTAGTTATATATCTTCTATAAAATTATATCATTCTTTACAAAAAAATATTTGTATACATTATATTATTATATTTTATCCAGTTTTCTCTACTTTACTAAATTAGATTATCATCTTCAAAATTAACCATTATGTCAATCTATGAAATTATATATAACACATTTTAAACTATTTTGTGAAGTGATAGACACATTTAATAATTAATCTTTAAAATAAATCAAATTTATTTGATTACTTATATTTTTAATAAATATAAAATTGAAAATATATATTGATATCACATGCAATTAAAGTTTTGACATTTATAATTTTTCTTAATAACATCTTTCAATTAGCATACATTATTTTATCAATTTTATTTTTTTCTTATAGGAGTTATTATTTTTTACAAAATGAACAGTGATCAGAAGTACATTATCTCTTAAAAAACCATGAAAGTATATTTTCATAAAATATATTCATTATAAGTAGATATAAAAATGTCGTAAAAATACATATTGTATTAAAAATTACAATGAAAAATGTTAAGGATTATTTATGTACTGAGGCTTATTTTGCTTAAAAGAATATTAAATTAAAAACTAAAAAAATAATTTTACCCCATGCCTAAAAAATAATAGTTATATAATACGAAGCAAACATTTTATTCCAGTGTTCATGAAGGAAACAAAATGGTAATGAAATAATGAATAATAAATCATACCCCAATATCCGAATGCAAGTAAAATAAACTTAACTTATTGTATCAAACGAAATAAAATATATTATTTTATCAAATTGACTTCTCTGTTTTATTTCCTTGTATTACGCGTCTTTTATCTTTTTAAATAATACTATTTTATTAAAATATTAAAAAATATTAATTAATTTAAATTTATATGTCTCTTATTATTTCGATCATGAAAGATGTAGAGGATAAAAAATATAAAAGAAATTAAATTCATTTTTTATTTCATTAAACTCGATAATTTTAATGAAATTAATTTTTCCAAATTTCTTGGGACTTGCTTCATTTTATAATGATTAATGTACAGTAAAAAGTACTCATCAACGTATAACATTTTAATCCCGTACAAAGGAAATGAGTATATCTGTGTGCATCGTGTGTACGTATATCAGAAAGGATATTAAAATATGATTGAATTCAACCTGGCACAGTAACAAACAAGTAATGTCTGTGGTTTAATTTAATTATTATTTAGCAACTTTAAATTTGATTTACGTAATCTGTTCTGCATTAAATGTGAACGTGGCAAGCCACTTCTATTTTCATGATATTTCTTCTTTCTGTGTAGTTGGCTCTTTGTTGGAACAACTAAACACCACCAGCTTCGACATCTACAGATTTCATATAGCCCACAAAATCATATCCAACCGATCATGCTGGGTCGTTTATCAAATTCCACAGAACAATATAATATAAAGCTCGGAGTACATATTCATTACTATACTATTATATTCTGAAGCAATGTGTGGAAGTGAATTGAAGCATTTAATTCAGATTATGCAGATGTTAGCAATAAGCTTCGATTTAAAGCAATCATGGAGCTCACTAAAGTTAAAAAAGAAAAAAACTGCATTTTATTTATTGCCTTTTAAATGAAATACAGGACCATCCTCATCATGCCGTGTTTGTACAACCAAATTAATAAATGAGGGTAGGCATTTTTCATACATGGAAATTATGAGTTAAGCTCTGTATGCAATACCTACTACTACCCTTATATATTTGGAAGAGTAAGAGGAAGAGGATGGAAGCTTTTTCATAGTAGACGTAAAATGGAGTTGTGGGTGTTTCTGTGTTGTGTTTTATGTCTTGGTTTTTCTAACACTGCTGAAGCCATTGTTAAGATAGGAGGAAATGAAACAATCCCAGCACTGATTTTGTTCGGAGATTCGATCGTAGACACAGGGAGTAACAACAACTTAATTACGGCGTTTAAGTGCAATTTTCCTCCTTATGGGAGGGATTTCCACGGTGGCCAACCAACAGGAAGATTCAGCAATGGCAAGGTCCCTTCTGACTTTCTTGGTACGTGCCATTCATCTAATGCTTCCACCCTCCACAATTTAATGCATTTTATCCATTACAATCTCACTATATCTTAAATCATCTTAAATTTTGAAATATTATTTTTACCAAATTAATGTCACAAATTCATTCAACTGCTTTGAAGGTCAACGCCAACTCTGGTTAAGCTCTCTCCTTTTTTACCCAGAACTGAAATTGAATCCATTTTGGATTATTATTCTGAAATGAATGTGCTTTTATTCAGCGGAAGAACTAGGAATCAAGGAATATTTAGAAGCATACACGAGTCCCAGTTTGCAGGTTGGTGATCTGTTGAAGGGAATCAATTTCGCTTCTGGAGGCACAGGATATGATCCTTTGACCGCACAACTTGCGGTACATGCATTCATTTCATTTCTAGATATATCTATTATCTTATTCTTTCACAATTAAAATATTTGCATACATATTTTGAAAAAATGGACAAAAAAAATAAATATATTGAAAAATACCAGCATTAAGTTATATATATCAATTAATTATTTTGCTCTTTTATTTCTCACACTGTTCTATTACAATACAGTCAGTGATACCGTTATCTGAGCAACTGGAGCAATTCAGAGAATATATAGGAAAGCTGAAAGAAAATTTTGGAGAAGCAAAAACGAACTTCATCTTGTCGAAAAGTTTAGTACTTGTGGTATCAAGCAGCAACGACATTGCCAATACTTATTTTGTATCTGGAGTTAGGAAACTGGATTATGATGTTCCCAATTACACTGATATGTTGGTGCAATTCGCCTCTTCTTTCGCTAAGGTAATATCATGCTCATCACTCTACTACCCTTCTCTCCCATCATAAAAATTAACAATGAAGAGAAAAAGTGTTAATTTAAACAATTTTTGTGATGAGTGAATTTTAATGTATTTTATAGGAAGTATATGGATTGGGGGCAAGGAGAATAGGAGTGTTTGGTGCACCTCCATTAGGATGCTTGCCTTTCATGAGAACATTGTTTGGAGGTGTACAAAGAAAGTGCACAGAAGAAATAAACATGGCATCAAAACTCTTCAATTCTAAACTATCTGCAGAGCTTCACAACCTAAATCAAAATTTGACTCAAGGAAAGATTGTGTATATTCATATTTACGATTCTTTGCTAAATATCATCCAAAATCCAATCAAATATGGTAAAATAATTTTGCAGTATATATCTGTGTGTATAAATTTTGCTCAATATCATCCAATCCTGAATATTTTGATTGAATCTCAGGATTAGAAGTTGTTGATAGGGGATGCTGTGGCACAGGGTCTTTAGAGGCAGGAATTCTGTGTAACCCGTTGGATCTGCAAAGCTGCACAGATGATTCTAAATACGTGTTTTGGGACAGCTACCATCCCACACAGAGGACGTATCAGATTCTTGTTGCTGAAATCCTCAACAAATATATAAACAGCTTCTCTTGAGACAATTCCCACTCAATTCATCTTTATTGCCCTTAATTTCTTTCCCTCAATTTTAAAGAAAACTGTAAGACCTTTAATACAAATTTTATTTGTTTTAAAGTCATAGGAAAATACCTCCTACTAGAATCCAAATTAATTTGGTTCAATTGTGAACATGAAAGCTAATGTGGATTTGAACATAAAAATTTTGATTTTAGTTTCTTAAGTTCCAGGTTTATTCGGTTTTTGCTTTTTTTTTTTTTTTTTTTTAATTTGATTTTATAGTTTAACATAACCATTACATTAGTTATTTAATTCTCTAACTAATTTTGATAAGAAAATATTTTTTTAACATAACGATGATATAATATTTATTGAATTGAACATTATTATCAAATTAAAAATTATGTAATTCTTTCTACTTAAAGTATATCAGAATAAAAAAATATATAATTCTTTTTATTTGTTGGATCGTGAATAATTTAATTGACTTTATTACGGAACCATTCCTGCTTTAAAATATTTATTTCTTATCCTTTGAATTTTCAAAACAGTTCTTATATATTTAAAAAAGAAGAGTAATGGTATGTCTAAAAGTGTTGTGTGATAAATAGGAAGGGAAGAGCTTTGTATAACTTTATATGATAATGTCTTTTGTTTAGAAAGAGTAGTGCATGGTACTTTCAAAGATTTCGATGATAAAGTAAAAAGAAATTATGAAGTGACAGAAAAAAAGTGAATCTAATAAATAAAATTATATTTTATATATTTATTGGAAAAAATATTTATTAGAATAAATATGTTACAGAATTTTATTAATTAAAATTCATATTTTTCTTTAATGTGAGTCTTTAAATTCACACTTGAGGTCTATTGAAATTTCTTATTTGTACCCGTAACAACAAAACATATCATTTTTATTTTACACGTCATAGACATACAGTAAAATAAAAGTGTATGTTAGTGGGCTTACTTTGTGGGAACAATAGAAGCCCAAGACTACATGGCAACCTTTGAAAATCATTTCAACCAAAAACAAAAAGAAAGAAGCATTGAGAAACAAGCTTCGATATTATAAACAAAACGACACCGAAAAGTGTTCTGTTTCTAACGAAGAGAAAATAGCTTCTGTTGTTTCCGCATATAGGAGTTGCTTTGTACACACCGAACAGCTTAGGTTTTGTTAGTTCCGTTCTGTGGATAACAACAATGGAGCTAATGTTGGAGAAACTAAACGCCTTCAAGAAATCCGGCCAAGACTTTCTTGACGGCGTTTTTCGTCGCCGCAATCCGGTATTCTCTCTCTCTCTCTCTCTCTCTCGTGTTTTGGGTTTATGCGAGTTCTTTAGCGTTTATTCACTATGTGTAATGGTAATTTCAGATTGAAATCCTTAAACGATTGCAGAGAGAAGCTTTCTCTGATATTATGAAACTCAGAGACCGGCAAGAAAAGGTTGAGCGGGTCCTCTCCTTCTATCAGTCCACCAAAGGGGGCCCCTTTCAAGAGACCTTCACTCACGTGAGAGGTCACGTGGATTTTTTGGGTTCTTTGTTGTTGTTGAGTGATATTAATCAGCAGAACTTAGATGCTGTAGATAAGTGTGGAATCAGAACAGGGGTCGATTCCAGGTTCGTTTTTGAAACAACCATTGGGGAGAAGGGTTCTGGTGCTGCTGAGTTTGTGGCTACTCATGGTGGGAGGGAAAGTTTGCCTCTTTCTCTCTCCAAGCTTAGTTTTACAGCAAATGTCAATGATTGGTTCTCATTGGTGGCCATGCCAATAGGTGCCCGGGGCAGAGATGTTGCAATTGCTTCCAACTCTTTTGATCAGGTACTGTTTACTTTCGTATTTTTCTCTAATGAATAATGACTGTTAGAATTTGTGGTGTCTAGCTTTTAGTTTTCCATTTGGTGTTTCCCTTGAAATTAGAGGTGAAAAATCCAGTTGTTAGAAACACAAAGCCTAGCCTTGAAAAATTTGCGGCAAAAGCCTAGCCTTGGTTAATTATTCTGAGGTCAAGTCACGTGTCTATTTAGATGAATTATGAATTGTTTACATTGTCTGCCTTTTATCTGGATTTGCAAATTTTTTCACTGTAAATGGAACTCTATTGCTCACATAAGATATAGTTCTTTTAAGATGCAATTGCTATATTGTTTGGCTCTTTGGCTTGTTGATATATCCATTTGTACTCTACCCTTTCCTAATTATGCTATTGACATGCTGCTGCATTTAGGTTGGAAAAGATTTTTCCTATTTTGGACCACCTCTTCTCAACTTGTACAATGGTACTGCTATAGGCATAACTGTGAGAAAGTCAAACGTTATTGCTTCATTGGCTCAACTTGTAACTGGTCTGCAAATTCTACATACATCTAGCACCTTTGGCCAACTTGTTTATCAATTTTCTAGAGGAACAAAACTGTCTATTTTGGGTCTTCACCACGTGCCTTTATCATCAAAGAAACTTGGAAATTTTGGTGCTTTTACAATTCCAATAGTATTATCAAAGCAAAATAAAGTTTCTGAGGCAGCAGCTGAAGTATTGCCATCAACGGGAACACGTGTGTCGGGTGGTTCTATTGCCTTGATGGCGGAGTCCGAAATTGATGGTTTTGGAAAACTTGGAGGTTGGTTCGAGATGAACAAATTAAATCCCCAATCTGTACAATTCGGTGTAACGATATTTGATGATTCAGAAGATTCATTAGGCTGGGGAATGAGTCTCTGTAGACTCTTAGGAAGTTCAGCAAATGAGGCTCATTTTCAGGCTGAATCCTACCTAAAATTTAACATGGGTAATAAATTTTGGTTGAAGCCAGGTGTTGTATTGGGAACAGATGGGAAATCTAAAATAGCTGCTTTAACGCTTCGATCTAATTGGACCCTCTGATGAATATGTGTATTTTTTGGCTTAGTCGAGTTCCCAATTTTTTTAATCAGGTGTATAGTTATTTGTTATGTACATTTATTTGGTTCAAAATATGTTTGGTTTTCTTTCTTGATGCTAAATGATAGGTAAGTAGAATTCTAGCTTGCAAGATTAGTTTGGGAGTTAACTGATGTTTAGCACAAGTTTTTCACAATGAAAGGATACAAGTTTTTTGTTTTACACCAAAATGTAATTTGCAAACAAACAACCTTTTTTATTACAAAATATGAAATCTTCAGAACATTTTAAACTACTAATTTTATACATTCTATCTCATAATAAATTATATATTATGTCAATAAGGTATCGACTTTGAAATAAATACACCCACCTATTTCTATTATTAGGATAATACTATCCCTTATCAGTTTCTAACTTCAATTGCCCTCTCTGATTAAAGGTGTGATTGTGTCTGTTTAAAACAACTTTGAACAATCTAACTATTTTACTCTGTTGTTTTTTAATGTGATACGTACAAGCAAACACATACTAAGGTGTTAGGAGACCAGACCAAACTGAACTTTTTATATGGCGCAAATAGTCAAACTCCCTGCGTTACAGCAGTCAATCTCATTATCGTCATATTTTTAATCTGCAACTACTGTTGTAGCAAAGAAATTGATGTTGAATTGCCAACCGGTGTAAAAAACAGAGGTAACTTCGGTCCAGCTATAACATTAATGTCATTGAAACGCATTTCATTCTGGCGTTAAGCTGGGGGTAAAAGCCGTGTGAACAAGATGGGACTAATATTGAGTGTAAATGTAAGTAAGTCAGCTTATATATTTGAGAAGCTGAAGCTGTAATTAATTAAACTAAAATAAAGGGCAAATAAATAATAAAATTTACGACTAGAGAGTAGGCATCAGCATGAAGAACTAAGCTTGCATTTATTCATCGCTTCTTTTAGTTTTACTATTTTGTTAATACAAAAGGACTTCGAACAGTATATTTGTCGTTGCTCCAAGTAATAGAACCAAACAAATCTTCTTTTAAGTCTACCAAAGGTGAGAAAATAATTTGGTAGCTTAGCTTTTTACTACTTTTTGTAAACTGAAGTTTATCTGGAGTTACTGTGACAACTACAGCACTTGGGGCATCAACAATGGGAAAGTACACTGTTTCATCTTCTTCACCAACATTTGTGACAGTTCTACTCACTTTCACATGTTCTTTGTTAGTGATGTTTACTGCTATGGAAGGGTAGTTGATGTTGGAGACGAGATCAAAACTTGAATGTTTAGGACAATGGAAATTGTCAGGGACAGATCTGGAGATGAGCTTAATAGTGCTTGTGTTAAGTCCAATGTAACACAAAAAGTTCAAGTAGTCAATGATGTCGGTTTCGTAAACCAGTCCAGGTTGCAATGCATTAGATGTTGCTATTTCCCCTGCTCCATAGTCATAAGGTGTGGCTACCAATCCCAAATCAATTTCTATGGTATGCTTCAGGTTGTCTTTAGGAATTGCTGCATGTATACAGAATGATGAAAATTATACATTGTTATATCATATTACTAAGGAATACTAATTTACAATTTATACGAGTACATTCCACTGCAAAGGAGTTATAATTACCCTTAATAAAAGAGAGATGTGCAATCTTAAGAAATGACAGGAAGTTGAATGTAGTTTGCTCTTTTTATATTCATCAAATGGCTGACCTGAAGTCATGATGGCAGATTTGATTGCGGAGACACTCCAAGTGGGGTTGTGTGTTTTGACACTGCATGCAAGCCCTGAAACATGTGGACAGGCCATGGAAGTCCCAGAGATTATGTTGTATAGTGATGGCTTTCTTCCTTTCGGAACATTGGATGTGAGATTTCCAGGCCATGCAGCTAAAATGTTAACTCCTGGTGCTGCAATATCAGGCTACAATGAAAGAAGACAAGTTTTGTTTACTGCTAATTAAGCATCGAGCGTCATGATATGTGTAATCTTGTCATCATATCATACCTTGAGAATATTGCTTGAAAGCGTCGAAGGTCCTCTTGATGAAAATACTGCCACCTCAGGAGCAGGCTTGTAATCAAGAACTGTACTTGTCGCTAGTATTGTTGCTGATGGATTGCTTCATATTATATGCATAAACAATTAAACTAATCAGTGATCAAAGAAAATTCTGAAATTAACCAACCATGTTTGCTTTCTAGTAATCATCCTTACCTGGATGTTTTGATATATCGGAGGATTGCGAGGCCATCTTTTGATTTTACCACTGTTACTGGAAAGTCCCATGAATTACTTACCGCCGATCCATATTCATCACTAATAAAAACCAGACCTAATCCTCCCCATTTTCGCACTTGCTCAATATCTACATAATAGGTATCACAAACCAATATCTTCCCACGGACTTTATTTCCATCTAATGAATTTAATTTGCATTGTCTGCATGTAACAAATGATAGTGAGAGGTTGAGTGTTAAAAATATAACTGATGAAAACATACTCTCTCTTTTTTCTCTTTATTGTTACTTTTATTTAGGTTGTAAAATTTCAAATTTCGATGATTTTGGAGTTTCTAATTTCTTACCATTAAATGCTTTTACGTTTTAGACATAGTTTAAAGAAAATTATCAAAATGTAGATTTTTTTTTTTTCTTTTTTTTAGAAAAAACTACAAATATGAAACACAACTTCTAAAAGATGTGATGTTTATAACAATTCTTTCTATTTTTTAAGAAAAAAAAGAACAATATCAGTTTTATTTATTTTTTTAATTGAAGTTGTAAAAATGAAAGGAAAGTCATATTTTCGAAAAAAAAAATATTTATATTCATAATTTTTAAAAAATGATCCATTTTATAAATTTTCTAAAATTTTTATCTAGAAATGTAAATATTATATTGCCATATTGCTTAGGTTTATCATGTATACGTACCTGGCATCGCTTACGCTGCTCTTACTTTTCTTGGCAAACACACCATCTATGATTGGATAGTCGGGAGAACTTGAAAGAGGAGAGAAATTTATAATAACTCTACCCTAAAGTTTAATAATTATCAATGACGAACAAAGATGAGATTAGATTCACCGAACTAGTCTAAAATACTAACAAGAAAAATAAAAGTTGAAAATTTTGATGAGAGTATAAAAAATACTTTAAAAATATTTTATAGGTGTAGTTGAAGAAGAATAAAGAGAAAGCTATAAAGATGAAATTTAAGTTGAACAGAAAATGTACCCTGATGACGCTGTAATCACCCAAGACGACGTTGGACTCAAAATCCCGGTCGATGGTGGAAGCTGCAACTGTCAAAATCCAAGGTGCGTCGTTCGTAACCGTGAGCGGAAATGGTCCTGAATTTCCGCCGGCGCAGACCACAAGGATGCCGCGCTCCACCGCGTGGAATGCTCCGATCGCAATTGAGTCGTTTACCATCTCGGGTCCTGTCGCAGGCGGTCCACCCAGCGACAGCGACAGCACATCCACTCCATCGGCAATGGCATCGTCAAACGCCGCCAGAATATCCGACCCAGTACAGAAAACTGAACACACTTTGTACATGGCCAACCTAGATTCCGGGGACCCACCCCTTGCGTTCCCCGGCGCCAGATCATAGTACGATACGTTTTTCACGAGGCCACCCACCGCCGTCGACGCCACGTGGGTCCCATGCCCAACGTCATCCCTTGGCGAGTTGAACTCACCGTAAAACCTTGCCCCAATTAGCTTCCTAATCAAATTATGAAAATGAAAACAAAGCTAACCGTTACTCATCTGGGACCCACTACAATCTTCGCAATCCAAAATAGCTTTATAACAACATAAACCACAATTAAGGTAACATTTGGTTTTATTTTATTTGATTTTTTTCATTTCCAATCTTTATTAGGTGGAATTGTAAGATGAGGTGTGGTTGAGATTTGAGTGGATACCTGTTACAATTAGAGGCATTGAAGTCAGGTGCTGTGGTGCATGCGCCTTTCCAACGGGACGGAATTGGACCCATTCCCTCGTCGTTAAAACTTGCTGCCTCTGGCCATATACCTGAAATATTCCATTTTTTATACATTCACTTTTCCATATAATTATTTAACAAATATATCTACTACAATATTTAGTAGGTTTGAGGTTATATATTCAGTACTATTTGGTAATTATTTCTGATATCGATAACCAATATAGGACAATAACATGCACGTATATGCAAATATCGTTTGTTTTAGTTGTTTGTTGTTGTTAACCTGTGTCTAAGATGCCAAGGACAACATCTGACGAGGAAGCCAAATTGGAGACCGTGTTTGGTCTGGTGCCCATTGTGACGCGCTTTTGGTGTGCGAGGAAATCCCAGGAACGTGTTGTGTGGAGCTTCAGAATAGGGTCAGGAAAAACAGACACAACACCAGGTTTGTGAGCAATTGACTCTGCATCCTCTTTTGATAAACGAGCTGCGAACCCTGAGAAACCATGTCTGTAGTTTCGTACTAGAGCATTCTTATCCCTTCATTCACAAAATATATACATATGTAAACATATCATCAAATTAGTTTATCAATGTCCACATAATTAATAAGATAAGTGATTAGGTATACAAAGTTACGTACCTTCTTAGCACTGAATTGAGAATCTCTGCATGGTCATTCCGTAGAGAAGCACGTGTGGAATCCGCAGCTCCCATATAGACGATATAAACTTGTTTACTGTTGTTATCATCGTTACTACCATTCGCCGCTGATGATCCTGATGCTCCAAGAAACAGCAATAGAGTGTAGAATAAATGCATCAAAAGTGTATTCCCTTTCATGTTTTCAGTTGGTATTCTCTGAACACTTTGTTGCACTCAGTGGCGTGGTTTGCATCACCCTTGCATGCTGCTATATATAATACAATCGGTTTAGTTCATTCGGTGCTCAATTTGTGTCAGCACTCGGTAGCCATTGCGATTTACTGTTGAAGAAAAGGTACAATCTGCGATGGTAGAATGATTGCATGGTTATTCCTTAAGCGCATTGAAATTACCCGTTAATTACTTAGTCCATGCAAAGTGTTTGATATGAAGATATAGTAGTAATAGGGAGGCATAGATGATAGAGGAAAATTTTGTAGTTGGTCCCAACCACCATAATATTCGATAACCAAAAGTGGAGGTAGGATGCAGTTATTAATATGTGGATGCACAATGTCAAGATTATATAAAGAACATTATATTATTGCAGTTAAAGCTGGGAAATCAATGGTATCAATCAAAGTCATTAGAAAGGAATTAATGGATGAAGCTCTTGGCTGCATTACTCTACCTCGCTAATTACAGGACTCTTTTAGAAATTAAGTGTTCCTTTAGTTTACAGTTTTAATAGAATTTGTTTTAATCATATTGATTTTAAATGCGTAAATATAGTTACCCAATGAACACGGTACGGTAACCTAATCATGTCGCCATGTGATTCTTCTTAACCAAAAAGATTCCTTAACCTTGACAGTTACCTTCGAATGTTATTAACAATTTACTCAACACTATTACACACATTTCACCTTTGTTAGCATCGCATTCATGTCCCGGGGATTAACTACCAATTTTTTTAGGTTTAAATGTGATTTTAATTTTGGTTTCTATACTTTTTCTTTGTTTTCAAATTAGAAGGTTTATAGTAGTTTTCAAAGTTAAAAATTATGAAATAAATTCTTGAAATTAACACTATTGTGGTTTTAGTCCATAATTAACACCATACGGTCATTATAATCTCTACATTTTAGAAAAATAATAATAATAATAATAAAAAATAATGTTATAATTTTGATAAAAATATTTTGCATTTATGGATTGATTTAGATAATATTGTAAAATGACTATTTTTATTCAATATATGATTAGAAAAACCTTAGTTGAATTCGATTTGGATAAGAGTAAAAAATAACACTTTAAATTTTAATTTAAAATATGTTCAACCCAATCAATGAAAGATAGAATATTACTTTTTTAATCAAAATTCTTATGAAATTGATTATTTCACAAATGGAACAATTTCATCAGGAGGAAAGTGATTCAACATAATACATATAAAGTATAATTTCTGAATCATTATATTATAAATGTGCAGTATTCACTTGTCGATATATATATTGAAATATTTTTTCTTCTAACTAGAATTTTTTCTTTTAACAAGTTTCGAAAGCAGAATTTCTTTAAAAAATCTAAGTTCAATTTTTTTATTGACAATTAAAATATATGTTATAAACATGGTTTATATAGATTCAACTGATTAATCATGATTCAAGTATTAATACTACTAATTTTTATATTTACAATTTTTTTCTTACAATTTTTTTATGAATTTTACAAAATCTATAAAAATATTTATAGGAAATTTATTTTTTATAAAAAAATCCGTAAAATTTTTATGAATAATTATAGTAATATAATGATTCGACTAACCTATTTTGATGAATTGAATATTTCTTCACCAAATCTATTTTAAAAACGAACTTATACGTAATTATAGATTATTTATTCAAGAATAATTAATTATGATACCTCTTGATTTTTTTTAATTATACTTACACTCCAATTTTTTTTTAAATGCTACACACGTCAATTTTTTTTTCAAAATATTATATTGACACTCTTTTTACATTAAGCATGTATTCTTTAAATTTTAATTTTTTAAAAGAATATTACACTTACAGTTGCTTTTCAAAAAACCATCGCAAATATAAAGAAAAGAAAAATAAAGACGTAAGTGTAAGTCGAAAAAATATAAACTAATATTAATAAATTTTATTTTTATTTAATCATGACACAAATTTATATTTAATTGTCATAATTATATCCTGTTATAGTTGGATTTTTAAAATAGAACCTTTAATTTTCAGACCCTTAATTAAATTATAAATAAATAAATGTATAATATTTATATAATGCATAATTAATCTACAATTTAGGTGAATAATAATATTAGCGTTTAAATATAGTTTTAATCACTGAAAATATGGTTTCAGTTTTAGTTTTTGTAAAAATGTTTGCTAGTTTTTTTTTTTTTTTAATACTTTTTAAACTTAGTTTGATATTAAAAATGATAAATACTAATGAATATAACTAATATGGCAACGAATATCTCAATCTAAGAATTATATGTTTCTTGGACACACAATTTAATTATGTAATATATTATTATTTAATATAAATAAGATAGTTATATATATATATAAAAGTAAGTTATTACTGAAAAAAATATAATTAAATTATTTATATTAAAAAAATATTAAATAAATACGTATTTTAAAAAAGAGTAATTATTTTAATTTGAATGTGTTCTGTTACCTTAATAATTTTAATTTTTTTATGTTAAATTAACTATACTTAATAATAAAAATTTAAAAAAAGAAAGGTTAGAAATATGATGATTGAAATGTGTTAAATATTTCTACAAGAAGTAAAAGTATTTAAAATAATAGTAAGTGTTATAATATAAAAAAGGTGTGAAAATAGAAGTGATGGTAGGAAGTGGAATGTTATGGATGTTTCCCTTCGTCCAATAATTAACTCGTCTAATAAGATCTTCATAATGATGATCTTAAAAGATATGAAATTTAAATTAATTAAGATGATAAAAAATTTATATAAATAATATATAGAAATTAAAGTGGGAATGTTAAGAGAAAAGGATGAAAGAGATAATGAAATTGGGAAATAATGATGATGGAGGTGAGGAGTACCACGCCGTTCGGTCTTTCTCGTGAAATGCTTGTCGTATTAGACAACCTATAAAAATGTTATTTTTTTCTCCATAAAGAGCAACTCAAACTGTTATTACTTTCGTTTCTCAGATCTTCAAGTCATGCATATTCTTATTTATTTATTTATTTTTCTATCAGAATCATATCGTAATGAATAAATTAATTAAGAGGGAATAAAATGTGCCAATTGAGTTGAGTCTGAAATATCAATGGCGTTGGGGTGTCAATGTTTGAAGTGTATGTTAAGAGAATTCCATGGTAAAATATTTGGGTTGAAATGTTATTATATAAAATGTAGGGAGGAAGTTATTATTGGGCGTAAAAGAAAACAAAAAAATGGGAATCAGGTCTTAAGGAGTTAACTTACAAGCAAGTTCGCACTATTCATATACTAATTCTGGCCCATTATTGGGATATTTATACAACTACCCCTTTTTATCAATTAACACGCAATCTTCTTATCAAGTAACTTTTCGATTTTGCAAAATATTGGAATAGAAAACTTAAAGTTAATACAATAAATTCAATAAAAACTTTAATATAGTAGACAACAATTTATCCCGTTAGTTCACTTACAGTTTAACATCATAACAACAAAAAATCGTATCGTTGTAAAGTTTAAAAATAAAAGTAAAACTTGGTATTCCATGAAATATTGATAATTAATTGGCATGAATAATCAGAAGTTGATATATATATAAACTTGAATGTTTATTTTGGAAAAAAAAACTTTGTAAAAATCCTTAAAAAATATCATTGAAACCATGGTAGAGTTCAAAAGATGATGTTTTCATATTCTTAATAGTGACTAAAATCAGATTTGGTTTTCAAGATTTGTTTGGGGGTAAAGTGATGACGTTTGGCAAATGTTATTCATAATGCATCCTGGGTACTGCAATCTGCGCATTGAACCATGTTCCTTTCTGTTTATAGCTGGGGCAAAAGGACGTGAGTAAGTTGAAAATAAATCTTAAATGTAAATAGTAGTAGGTCAGCTTATACGAAAAATGATTATTCACGACTTGAGAATAGGTAGATGAAGAACTTAGCTTCATTTATTCATCGTTACTTTGAAATTCATTGTTTAGTTAATACAAAGGGACTCCGAACCATATATTTACCATTACTATAAGTAATAGATCCAAACAGATCTTCCTTCAAAGAGGTCGAAGTTGAGGAGAAAATAACTTGGTAACTTAGCTTTCTACTAAATTTCGTAAACTGAAGTTTATCTGGGGTTAATGTGCCTTTTACTCCACCAGGAGCTTTGACAGTAGGAGAGTAGACCGTTTCATCCTCTTCACCAACATTTGTAACAGTTCTACTTACATTCACAGTTTTTTGGTTAGTAAAGTTTACTGCTATGGAAGGGTAGTTAATGTTGGAGATACGATCAGGACTTGAATCCTTGGGACAATTGAAATTATGAGGGACAATTCCGGCGATGACCTTAACTGTAGTTATGTTAAATCCAAGATAACACAAGAAGTTCAAGTAGTCCATGGCGCTTGTTTCGTAAACTAGCCCTGGTTGCAATGGTTCAGATGTTGTAATTTCACCCGCTCCATAGTCATAAGGTGTGGCTACCAATCCCGAATCAGTTGTTATGGGAGTCTCCAAGTTGTTTATTTGAATTGCTGAATATATAAAGATAGAAGTTAATACATCGCTAGATCACATTATTTAGGAATACTGATTTGTCATATTTATGTATGAGTACATTATATGACACTTTCTATTACCTAAACAAGACATTGCTACTGTGAAATGTAGGGATATTGTGTGCAATAAAAAGAAATCACAAAAATGTGTGCTCTGTAAATTCCTTAAACAACTAACCAGTAGTCATGATGGCAGATTTGATTTCAGAGGCACTCCAGGTGGGGTTACGTGTTTTGACTCTACTTGCAAACCCTGAAACGTGTGGACAAGCGACGGAAGTCCCTGAGACTATGTTGTATAGGGAGGGTTTTCTTCCTTTGGGAACTTCTGCGCCCTTTCCAATCCATGTTGCAAGAATGTCAACTCCGGGTGCTGCAATATCAGGCTTCAGAGAAAGAGAGCAGGTTCCTTTTAGTGTTGAGCATTGAGGATCATCACGATATGTATATTCTATCAGCATATCATACCTTGAGAATATTGCTTGAAACTGATGAAGGCCCTTTACCTGAAAAGTTTGGCACCAAGGGAGCAGGCTTATATATGCCAGACTCACCATATATAATTGGAAACTTGGTAGAAGTTGAAAGAGGAGAGAAATTTATGGCTCTGCCCTGAAGAATAATTATCATTGATGATAAAAGATGATATTAGTTGCACTATACACATTTAAAATAAAAACAAGAAAATAAAAGTAGAATATTCTGATTTTCAATTTTGAACTTACACCTTGATGGTTTTGTTGTCACCCAACACGACGTTGTCTGAAAATCCCGATCAATGGTGGAAGCTGCAACGGTTAAAATCCAAGGGGTGTCGTTCTCTACGGTGTATGTGTCCGGTCCATTGTTCCCGCCGGAGCAGACCATCAAGATGCCGCGCTCCGCGGCGTGGAATGCTCCGATCGCAATCGGATCATAACTAAAGTACGGTACCAAGCCAGAAGATGAACCCAGGGAAAGCGATAGCACATCCACTCCGTCGGCAATGGCATCGTCAAACGCCGCTAGAATGGCCGACCCACGACACCCAACAGCATAACACACTTTGTAAACCGCCAATCTGGACTCTGGGGACCCACCTTTCGCCCCGTGCCAGACCGTAGTACGATGCTTTACTCACGGCGGCACCCACCGCCGTCGCCGCCACGTGGGTTCCATGTCCGTCCGAATCGCTTGCCGTTTTGTCTTTCTCGTTATCGTCCCCATTAGGGTAAAACCTTGCCCCAATTAGCTTCCTAACCAAATGTGAAAATGAATACTAAGCTAACCGTTACGTATTCTTGAGGGACCACTCATAATTAGGATTGAAAATCTTAATAGTGTTAACATGATGAGGACTTTGAACAACATATTTATAAGATAAAATTGATGATGAATTAATTAATAAAAGTTCGTTTATATTAGTTGTTTTATTAAAAGATTATTTTTTAAATTAGTTTTTTTTAATTTATGAAAAAAGTTTAATTAATTTTTGAAGATTTATTTATGAAGAAATTGAAGTTAGATATAAAACAATTGTGGTAAGATAAATTTGATTTATCATTTATTCACCCGTCTAATGGTGAGGGCGTGTTACTTCACCACCTGTTACAGTTTGAAGAATTGAAGTTATATGATTTCATGCATCTACCTTTCCAATGGGATGGAATTGGACCCATTCCCTCGTCGCTAAAACTCGCCGCCTCTGGCCATATACCTGAAATATATATCATCTTTTTGTTTATGTTAAAATTTATATAATGATGAAACATACATGTATATTTGACAATTATTTTTATAATAAAAATTAATAACATGTAGTTGTTAATTAAGTTTCGTTTTTATTTTAAGTAATGATAACCTGTCTCTAAGAAGCCAATGATGACAGAAGAAGAATTGAAGACCCGGTTTGGTTTTGGTGCCGATTTTGACATGAGATTGGTATTCGATTGAGTTACGTACCTTCTTAGCACTGAACTAAGAACGCGAGCATGGTCAATCTTAAGAGAAGCATTCGAGAAATCCGTGGCTCCCATATAGACGATATAAACTTGTTTAGTGTTGGTATCATCGTTACTGCCATTTCTCACTGATGAACTTGACACTTCAAGAAACAGCAACGGAATGTAGAGTAATGTTTTTCATGTTAGTTCGCATTAAACTCCTTAGTCGCTCGCACTTGGTGTGCTTGTCACCAGGCTCGCATGTTATTATATGTAAAGCAATGATCGTTGCTTAACAGTGTCTGCACTGAGGAGCGAATGTAAATTTACGTGTAAAGAAAAGCTACAATCTGCAATGGTGGAATATTTATTGCATGCTTACTCGTTATGCGCAGAGCAAATGCAATTATGCGTGAAGCACTGAGTCCACGTAAAGTATATAGTAGCTACCTATGTATGAAAATTTTGTAGATGGTGCTACATACTATCTGCAAGTGGAGGTAGCAGCTAACATTACATATAAGCATTGACAAAATTATTTAAACAATACATAGTATTATATTATCACAGTTCCACTTCACATTCTTTAAAAGTGAGTTATAGCTGATCGATGGTAGAATTAGTATTGTAGGCTTATTCCTTATGCGCACTGCAATCAAGCGTTATTTGAAGATATAGCAACCACCAGATAAGAAAATTATGTCTAAATTACCTCTTATTTTATTTACCATTTGGATACGGATGGTTTTGATTTCTAAATTTTAAACAATTTATTTGGTTCTAAAATTTATTTTTTAAAAAATAATTTTAGTTCTTCACATTAAATTTGAGAGCAAAAGAATAACTTTTAAAAAAATTTAAAATTTAAAATTTAGAAACTAAAATTATATTTTTATAAATTTAAGAGACTAAAAATGATTTAGCAAATATAAAAAATCAACAACGAATTTACTCAAAATTAAGCTTAGTTATATTAAAATATAAGGCAAATGCACCATGAAAAAATTAGCTTGCATTTATTCATCACTACGTCAAATTTCTTTACTTAGTTAATACAAAAGGACTTCGAACATTATGTTTGCCGTTACTCCAAGTAATAGATCCAAATATATCTTCCTTCAAGGAAGTCAAGGTTGAGGAGAAAATAACATTGTAACTTTGTGTTTTACTACTTTTTGTAAATTGTAATTTATTTGGACTTAAAGTGACTTTTACTCCACTGGGAGCTTCAACAACCGGGGAGTATACTGTTTCTTCTTCTTCACCAACATTTGTGACAGTTCTACTCACATTGACGACTCTTTTGCCAGTGAAGTTTACGGCTATGGAAGGGTAGTTGATGTTGGAGATTAGATCAGAGCTTGAATCCTTGGGGCAAGTGAAATTTTTAGGAATAGTTTTCGAGATGGTCTTAAGAGTGGTTATGTTAACTCCACTGTAACACAAGAAATTTAAGTAGTCAATGGTGCTGGTTTCATAAACTAGCCCTGGTTGCAATGATTCAAATGTTATTTCCCCTGCTCCATAGTCATAAGGTGTGGCTACTGCCCCTGAATCCGCTTTTATAAGTCCCTTCATGTTGTCGCTTTGCTTTGCTGCATTTATATAAAAAGATAGGAGCTCATACGTTGCTATATAACATCAATTAGGAATATTGATTTATAAGTTATATGAGTAACATTACACTCAACTAGTTGCATACCCAAGAAACACATTATGTTGCATACAGTGTAAGGGATCGTATAAAATCATTAATAAGGCATAAGTAATTGTGTGTAAATATCAAGAAATCATGGGAAGAAAGTGCGAGTGTAATTTGGTTGCAATATATTAATCAAATGGCTGCTGACCTGAAGTCATGATGGCAGATTTGATTGCAGACGCACTCCAAGTTGGGTTGCGTGTTTTGACTCTGACTACAAGCCCTGAAACATGTGGACAGGCCATGGAAGTTCCAGAGATTATATTGTATAGTGAGGGCTTTCTTCCTTTGGGAACTTCATCTGAGGTACTTTCAATCCATGCGGCAAGAATGTTAACTCCTGGTGCTGCAATATCAGGCTACAAAGAAAGCAGTTATGTTTAGTGTTGAGCATTGAGATTAGTTTATCATAATTTTATACATGGCACCATATCTTTGTATCATACCTTTAGAATATTGCCTGATAGCGCTGAAGGTCCTCTTGCTGAAAAGTTTGGCACCGAGGGAGCAGGCTTATAATCAAGAACCGTAGTTGTTGGTAGAATTGTTGCCGTAGGATTTCTTTTAATGTTATATGAACAAATAATTAAATCAAGTCATGATCAAATGTTCTTGTCACCTCAAAAGAAAATTCAAAAATTAACAATGTTTGCCTCTACTAATTTTAGTGTCATCCGTACCTTGATGAATTGATATACTGGAGTATTGTGGCACCGGCTTTTGAGCTAACAATTGTTGCAGGAAAGTCCGGGAAATAAGATGCTGTTGTTTCGTTTGTGTAAGTAATATGAACTAGGCCTATTCCTCCCACTTCTTT
This sequence comes from Macrotyloma uniflorum, assembly GCA_016859785.1. Taxonomy (NCBI): domain Eukaryota; kingdom Viridiplantae; phylum Streptophyta; class Magnoliopsida; order Fabales; family Fabaceae; genus Macrotyloma; species Macrotyloma uniflorum. Next base: position 1,507,732 of record BDMB01000007.1, on the reverse strand, counting down.
CACCGTATCAATTTTACCATTAGTTGAAAATTCATCGTCATCTCTACCATCACATACCACAATCTTCCCTTTGGTTTTCTTTGTATCTAATGAATTTGGGTAACAATGTCTGCATTTAAGAATTGATTTAGTATTTCTTTATTTATTTTATTCATAATCGACAAAACCGATATTTTTTATTTCTTTATTCATTTTATGTTGTCCAATTCTAAATAGCCTTGAAGTTTTTGAGCTCTTTGACTTATTGCTATTTTTTCATAACTTGGGAGATTTTACATACCTTGCGTCACTTAAACTTGCGACATTCCCCTTGGCAGACTCACCGTATATTATTGGCAACTCAGCAGAATTTGAAAGAGGAGAGAAGTTTATGGCCCGACCCTGAAGTTTAATCATTGTCAGTAATGAATAAAGATGACATTAGTTGCACTCCACACATTATTTTTTATATATAAATGGAAAACCAAAAGTGAAAAACGTGATAAAAATATAAAAAATATTCAATAATTACTTTTAAGTAATTAAAAGACATAATATGAGGCATTAAATATTCTTTAATTAATATCTTTACCTTACCAAAAAAAACTTCTTTAACTAATAAAATATTTATTAGCAAAAGTCCAATAACGAATTGTTTTTTGACCTGATTCCGTCTTTATACAATCTGAACCTTTTGTAATTCCATAATTAAAAGCATGACAGAAACCTGTCAACATATCTCTAACAGAAGCAAATCCCCACTTCTTATATGAAAGGTACCCCAGCTATTGTGTTAGAATTTGGGACTTGAAGGAAGGAATAATTTTCTTTTGGGGATTTTTGTGACATTTAATTTATAAACTCTCCTTTATTTTTTAACCATACGTAGAAAGTAACGAAAAGAAAAAAAATTAAAACATTTGAAGTATGGAACATGTACCAAGATGGTTTTGTTATCACCCAAGACGACGTTGGACTGAAAATCCCGGTCAATGGTGGTAGCGGCAACGGTTAAAATCCAAGGCGCGTCGTTCACAACTGTTCTTGAGCTCGGTCCATCGTTCCCAGCGGAGCAAATAACCGGGATGCCGCGCTCCACGGCGTGGAACGCTCCTATAGCAATCGGGTCGGAGCTCACGTCGTGTTGGGACGACGATGATACACCGAGAGACAACGACAGCACATCGACTCCGTCGGCAATGGCATCGTCAAAAGCCCCGAGAATGGCGGATCCTGTACAACCAACTTCAGAACACACTTTGTACATCGCAAATCTTGATCCTGGGGACCCACCCTTTGCGATCCCCGCCCCCAGACCGTAGAACGATTCGTTAATCACGGCGGAGCCCACCGCCGTGGACGCCACGTGGGTCCCGTGGCCAACCGAGTCCCTTGGCGTGCCGTCACCAAAATCAGTGTAAAATCTTGCGCCAATCAGTTTCCTAACCCAGAATCAAAATAAATACAGAGCTAACCGTTACTTTGGTGAGATACTAAATATTATGAAACATCCAAAAGTTGAATACTACCGTAAAAACAACTGTGTGTATTTCATCACTTTACTACCTGTTGCAGTTAGAGGAATCGAAATTTCGTGATTTCATGCATGTGCCTTTCCAACGGGCTGGAATTGGACCCATTCCCTTGTCACTAAAACTCGCCGCCTCTGGCCGTATACCTGAAATGTTCCATTTTTATTTTATATAACGATGAAACAAATATAAATATCTAGTACATTATTTAGTTTGCTCATGATGAGGTATTTTTTGTTGATATCAACAATGAGTTAGACAGTATTAATATGTTCGTATTATGTAAATATCATTTGTTTTAGTTATTGATAACCTGTGTCTAAGATGCCAAGGATAACGTCTGAGGAGGAAGAAGATTCGGAGAGCGTGTTAGAGATGGCCTCTGTTTTGATGCGAGTTTGGTCTTCCATGAAATCCCAGGAACGTGTTGTGTGGAGCTTCAGAATGGGATCGGGAAAAACAGACACAACACCAGGTTTGTGAGCAATTGAGTTTGCCTCCTCTTTTGTTAAACGAGCTGCGAACCCTGAGAAACCATGTTTGTAGTTTCGTACTAGGGCATTCCTATCCCTTTGATTCACAGTTTCAAATATATTTCTCTCGTCAGAAAATATACATGTAAACGTATCATCAAATAAGACATGCATTACGTATACATAGTTATTTATTTACCTTGCTAGCACTGTGTTTAGAAGCTGAGCATGGTCATTCCGAAGAGAAGCTGTTGTGGAATCTGCAGCTCCCATGTAGACTACATAAACTTGTTTACTGTTGGTATCATCCTTATTACCATTCTCCGCTGATGACCTTGACGCTCCAAGAAACAGCAATAGAGTGTAGAATAAATGCAACAGAACTGTGTTGTATTTCATGTTTTCAGTTCTTAGTCTCTTAGTTGTAGTAGTGTCCATGGAAGCACCCTCGCATGGTATTTATATACAACGTCATGGATCATGCTGTTCAAAAGTTGATCGATCAAGCCTATCATAATCATCAAAATAATATTATCTGACAAATATTTTGTAATTATTAATAATTAAAGTAAATATTATCTGAATATCGTATTTATAAATTTATAATATCCGAAGAGAATGTTTTAATTAATGCAAATTATGAAAAGAAAGAGATCTGATATCTGCTTCAAATAGAATTGCTAATTAATAATTATTTATGTATACTATATATGAAAAAGTTATTGCAAATTAAGGAAATTTGATATCTTATCTTATTTACAACATTAAAAATTCATTTATTATAAAATAATTTAACAGTTAAAAAATTAATATATTTCCCTATCCAATCACCAAGCATCACACATACGTATGATTTTTATTAATACGGGTAAAAAAAAGTTTCAAATTTATCAAAATGAACATATTTATTAAAATTTAAGATAATAATAGGTAAGATGTATTATGATAGTACTTCCTTTTAAAATCGTACATTATTTTAATTTTTTTTATTAAAAATGAAATCATGTTAAGGTAACACTATTTTAGTGTTATTAATTTTTTTAATTTGTTATACTTATGAATGTACATAATTATTTCATATCGAATAGAAAAAACACATTTGTATTTTTATTTTTTTTTGCTTGTATTAAACACACCAAACATATCTGTCTTCACCATTTTCTCAATTTTACATAGAAAAACTTCAACATTTTTTTATCCCAAGAAAACTATGATGCCACCAGGGGCTAGCTTCAAAGGAAGTACATTAGCTTAGAAAGTTAGTCTGTTTCTGAATATGTGTATCAGGAGCAGGTGGTAGTCAACAGTACAAATATAATGATTTCTTGTAATAATAAGATTGTAAGTATGGAAGAGATATTAGGTTTCTCTTATGTATATTCGTTTTGGTTCTTTTATGGTCTATGGTTCAAAATTAGTAATATAATAGAATAAAATAATAGAATAAAAGAAATGAAACACTAAATGTCTGACATATTATATTTATTCTAGATTTATGCATCTAAAGTTTAAATAAGATAAGTATTTTTCAAAATTACAACTAAAAAAATCTAAATTTGAAGTCATGATACATTAACATGATTTTATTTAAAAAAAAGAGATTAAAATCATGCAATCATAATACGATTTTTCATAATATCCAAGAGTTAACTAACAAACTCACGTTAAATAGGCACCATGAAGAACTTAGCTTGCATTTATTATTGCTACTTTCTTTTAGTTTATCTATTTAGTTAATACAAAAGGACTTCGAACCATATATTTGCCGTTACTCCATGTAATAGATCCAAACAGATCTTCCTTCAGAGAAGTCAAAGTTGAGGAGAAAATGACTTGGTAACTTAGTTTATTACTACTTTTTGTAAACTCTAATTTATTTGGAGTTAATGTGACTTTTATTCCACTGGGAGCCTCAACAACGGGGGAGTACACTGTTTCCTCTTCTTCACCAACATTTGTGACAGTTCTACTCACATTAACCACACTCTTCCCAGTGAAGTTTACTGCTATGGAAGGGTAGTTGATGTTGGAGATTAGATCAGAACTTGAATCCTTGGGGCAACTGAAATTTTCAGGAACAGTTCTCGAGATGATCTTAACATTGGTTATGTTAAGTCCAATGTAACACAAGAAGTTTAAGTAGTCAATGTTGTCAGTTTCATAAACTAGCCCTGGCTGCAATGATTCAGATGTTGCCATTTCCCCTGCTCCATAGTCATAAGGTGTGCCTACTGACCCTGAATCCGTTGTTATAGGTCTCTTCAGGTTGTCACTTTGAATTGCTGCACATATATAGAAAGATAGGAGTTGATACATTGGTAATTGATTTAAAAGTCATATGAGTACATTCACTCAACTGTTTCTATACCCAAGAAACAACACAATATGTTGCATACCATGTAAGGGCTTACATAATGATTACTAAGGCATAAGTAATTGTGTGTAATATCAAAAAATCATGAGAACGTAATTTGTTTGCTATATAATCAAATGGCTGCTGACCTGAAGTCATGATGGCAGATTTGATTGCAGAGGCACTCCAAGTGGGGTGGCGGGTTTTGACACTGCTTGCAAGCCCTGAAACATGGGGGCAGGCCATGGAAGTCCCAGAGATTATGTTGTACAGTGAGGGTTTTCTTCCTTTGGGAACCTCCTCTGCACTATTTCCAATCCATGCCGCAAGAATATTAACTCCCGGTGCTGCAATATCAGGCTATAAAGAAAGCAGGTTCTGTTTAGTCTTAAGCATTGAGATTAGTTTATCATAATTTTATATATATATAATCATATCTTTGTTTCATACCTTTAGAATATTGCTTGATAGCGTTGAAGGTCCTCTTGATGAAAAGTTGGGCACAAGCGGAGCAGGTTTATAATCAAGAACTGTAGTTGTTGGTACAATTGTTGCCACTGGATTGCTTTAAAATATGCACAAAAAATTAAATCAAGTCGTGGTTAGATGTTATGTTAAATTTTGGTCTCAAACAAGATTCAAGGCAATGTGTAAAATTAACTGTGTTTTCTTCTACTGAATGTCACTTACTTGGATGAATTGATATATTGGAGTATTGTGGTACTATCTTTTGAGCTTATAACCGTTGCAGGGAAGTCCCCATAATATGACGCTATTGCTCCATTTTCGTCGGTAATATGAACCAAGCCTATTGCTCCCACCGCTTTCACCGTCTCAATTTTTTCACTAGTTGAATATACATCATTTCTGCCATCACATACCACAATCTTCCCTTTGACTTTATTTGCATCTAATGAATCTGGGTGACATTGTCTGCATTTAAAATGTGATTTTAATATTTTGCTAGGAGGTTTTTTTATTATGAAACCAACATTTATCGTTTCTTTGTTCATTTTATGTTGTCCAATTTCAAACTCCAGAGGCTTTTGAGCTTCCAGAGTTTTCTTAGAACTTAGGAGATTTTGCATACCTTGCTTCAGATAAACTAGCGCTGCTCGCCATAGCAGATTCACTGTATATTATTGGGTACTCAGCCGAATTTGAAAGAGGGGAGAAATTTATAGCTCTACCCTGAAGTTTAATAATAATTATCAATGATGAGCAAAGATTATATTAGTTGCATTATACCCATTTAAGTATAAATAGGAAAACGAAGTAAAACAAAGTGATAAAATATAAAAAATATTCAAAAGTATTTCTAAGTACTTAAAAAAAATAACATGATGCATTGAATATTTTTTAACTAATACCTTACCAAAAATAGTATTCATTAAATAATAATACTTTTAAAATATTTATCAAACAAAATTTCGATAATGAATTGTTATTCTATATGATCTCGACCTTTTTCAATTCAATAGTTAAAGCAAGACAGAAACTTGTCAACATAATATATGTTACCTAGCTCGAACAAAAGCAAGTCCCCACTTCTTTAAACAAAGGTGCCCTGTTAGAATTTGGAAACTTGCACGAAGGAATGATCTTCTTTTAAGTCCACGAGATTATTGAAAGATAAAATTTGCATGGGCCAAAATTTAGTGGTTTGTATTCGAACCTTCTATAGATAAACTAGCTTTTGAGGCATTTAATTTATAAACTGTCATTTTTCTTTTTGATTAAACTAAAAAAATAAAGAAATAAAAAACAAAAACATTTAAAGTAGCAATTTACACTTGAATAGAACACGTACCGTGATGGTTTTGTTACCACCCAAGACGACGTTGGATTGAAAATCCCGGTCGATGGTGGAAGCTGCAACGGTTAAAATCCAAGGCGCATCGTTCACAACCGTGTACGAGCTAGGTCCAGCATTCCCAGCGGAGCAGGCCACCAAGATGCCGCGCTCCACGGCGTGGAACGCTCCGATTGCAATCGGGTCGTTCGTCAAGTCGGGTTGGAACCCCGGTGATGCACCGAGCGACAGCGACAGAACATCGACTCCGTCGGCAATGGCATCGTCAAAGGCCCCGAGAATGGCGGACCCACGGCAACCAAAGTTAGAACACACTCTGTAAACCGCCAATCTTGATTCTGGGGACCCACCCTTGGCGCTCCCCGCCGCCAGACCGTAGTACGATGCGTTCGTCACGGCGGCGCCCACAGCCGTTGATGCCACGTGGGTCCCGTGGCCAATCGTGTCCCGTGGGGTGTTGTCGCCCTCGTCATCGTCGTCCCCATTAGGGTCAGTGTAAAATCTTGCGCCAATTAGCTTCCTAATCAAAAATCAAAATGAAGATCAAAATGATTTTGATCATCATACACAATCAACCAATACACTCACCTGCTCATTTTTCCTTTTTTTTTTCTCCTATTATCATGTCATATTTTTTATAATAAATCTATATAACTTTTCTCTTTTATATTTTAGGAACATTTTGAGTCTACATATAATCTTTTTCAAACATAAACATCAATTAATAAAGTACGTGGTTATGAGTTAATAATTTATTCTGCCCTTTTCTTGGAAAATCGTCTTTTCTTAATTAATAATAATAGTAACACATGCCTTCTTACTTTATGTATTTATTTCAATGTTTATTATTCTGATTTTTTCGGTGGGGTTGTGTGTATTTCACTCTACTACCTGTTACAGTTAGAGGTATTAAAGTCTTGTGATTTCATGCATGTTCCTTTCCAACGAGATGGAACAGGACCCATTCCCTCGTCACTAAAACTGTCTGCCTCTGGCCATATACCTGAAATATTCCATTTGTGACATCAACAATGAATAAGACAATATTATCGTCTATGTACTATGTAAATATAATTTGTTTAGTTAATAATAACCTGTGTCTAAGATGCCAAGGATAACGTCTGAGGAGGTAGAAGAATTGGAGAGCGTGTTTGGGTTGGCATCGATTTTGACGTGAGTTTGGTATTTGAGGAAATCCCAGGAATGAGTTGTGTGAAGGGTCAGAATTGGGTCAGGAAAAACAGACACAACACCAGGTTTCTGAGCAATTGAGTTTGCCTCCTCTTTTGATAAGCGAGCTGCGAACCCTGAGAAACCATGTTTGTAGTTCCTTACCAAAGCCTTGTCGTTCCTTTGATTGATTCACATAAATTGTTTTTCGTCACAAAACATGAAACATTATCATGAAATTAATGTTAGTGTCCACTGTATAATATATTAACGTACGTACCTTCTCAGGACTGCATTGAGAAGGTGAGCATGGTCATTCCGAAGAGAAGCATTGGTGGAATCCGCAGATCCCATATAGACTATGTAAACTTGTTTACTGTTGGTATCTTGGTTACTATCATTCCCCGCTGAAAACCTTGACGCTCCAAGAAACAGCAATAGAGTGTAAAATAAGTGCAACAAAAGTGCATTCCCTTTCATGTTAACTAGTTGTTATTCTCTTAACCTAGTTGCACTTGAAGCAGCTTGGGAAGGTATTATATATATATAAAGGCATGGATGGGTCGGTGCTTAAATGTGTCAGCACTCACATAGTACAATCAGCAATGGTGGAATTATGGCATGCTTATTCCTTATGCGCACTGCAATTACGCGTCAAGCACTCTGTCCACGCAAAGTGCGCCATTTGAAGATATATAGTTAGCATATAGAAAATTTTTGTAGTTGGTGCCAACCACCGTATATTTCATAACTAAAAGTGGAGGTATAGCCTAACATTCAATCTGCCATCTCAAGATTATAGCAGTTAAACCTCGATAATCTATGCTATCAATCAAACTCATTCTAAAGGAATTAGGGTAGTGGTAAGAATCACTTGCACATTACTCTACCTCACTAATTAATTACATGAATCTTAATATTTTTAAATCAAAGTATCTATTACATAAATTTAATCTTTATCATCATAAATATATATATATGTCAATTAAAGAGTAAATAGTTTTGAATTAGTTTAAAAATTCATAAATATGATTAATATAATGTAGAGTTGAAATATTGTATATAAGTGCGTTCTGACACACTAATTAAAAAGATTATCAAACTGGAAATTAATCATGTGGCTGAGGGATGGCAGGCCAGTAAGTTCGCCATTTGTGGAGAAATGCTTATCTTGTTTATCCAGACAGAAGAACTGAAACAAAGGTTTTGGAGTTTACTTTAATGGTTTCTCGAATCTCAACTCTTCAAGATATATTTTAATTTGTTATCTGTCTCTATATATCTGTTAGTGTGAGTTATCAGAACTGTTCTAGTGCGCCACTATTTCCATTTTCCTCATATATCTCATCGCATAACCCTCTATGGCACGTTAGTGATCCAAATGATTTAATTAATTGACTAATTAATAGGTAACAAAATGTTCCAATTGGGTGCAATATCATATGTCAATGGTGTTCAAGTATCAGTATTTCAACTGTTATGAGAATTCCATCACAATGATTATAATTATGATGGTGATGATGATGTGAAAGAGCACATTTGTTTACATATAATAGTATTAAAGATGAAAATCAAATATTGCTGAGTGTTTATTATCCAAACTTTTTTGGACACCCTATTATATCAGTTGGTACACCCTTAACAATGAAGGTGAAACATGCAGTTGCACCATGCAGCTGCTGCTGAGAGTCATTTTCCAAAATTTAGAGATTGGTTTTTTTTGCAACTTTTATTAAAACTTATTGTTAGGATGTAGGAGTTGATCTTCTCGTGTTAAACTCACAAACTAAAGGGATTTAAAAAAAGTTGATCGAATAAAATATATGAATTATTGCAAATTTCTTTAACATTATTAATTTAACAATTTTGTTAATATGTTATGATATCCTTATAATGATATTATTGTTAAATTTAATGGAAGAAACTAATAATAAGGATATTTTTTTAAAAAAATAATTGAAGTCAAAAGTAAAAATAATTTATGAAAAAAACTATAAAAAAATCATCCTATTCTTTTGAAACTAAAAAGATTAATTAAATATTTTAATCAAACTAAAACTCATCTCATAAATTTGATTACAGTTTGACTAATATAAATCTTGAAGTTTTTCTACCCCCTAAATTTTTTCTTGTTATACTTATGTTTTGTATTTTATATTATTCATTGGGATAGGATTTGGAGAGATTGTAAACTGGATTCACCACAATTAAGGAATTAAAAAATGTTTGAAAAAGTGCTATCAAGACATCAAAATATATATCTTTTCAAGTAAAAAAAAAAAATACACACAAGGAAGTCAAAATTTTAAATAATTTAACGTATTTTAACCTCTTTGTGCGTATTTCTCTTATTGAAAATCTCCAGTACTAGAAATGGTACACACGCAACACATCACACTTTGATTCTCATTATTTTTATTAAAAATCGTCAGTGTTATTTTTTTACTAGTAATTTTAAACATCAAAAATTTATTTATATTTACTCCCTAGATGTCAAGTTTTTTTTAGTTACAAAATATATATATATATATATATATATATTGTGAAGGCAAAGAATAATTTTTATCAAAACAATTGTAATCCAAAGGCAAATAACATTATTGATTAAAATGTTTCTCAACTTGTGGGTTAACTTTAAAAAAAAAAAACTTTGAAATGGAATAAGCAAATAGTGAAATATTTAAATATGGATAAGTATTGAGCTTCATTTATTCATAGTTCCTTCTACTTTTCCTTAGTTAATACAAATGGACTTCGAACAACATATTTACCATTACTCCAAGTAATGGATCCAAATAAATCTTCCGTCAACTTGGTCGAAGTGAAGGAAAAGATAACTCGGTAGCTTAGTTTTTTACTATTTTTCGTAAATTGAAGTTTATTTGGAATCAAGTTGACCTTTATCCCTCTGGGAGCATCGATAACAGGAGAGTAAATTGTTTCATCCTCTTCACCAACATTTGTCACAATTCTAGTAACTTCTACAACTTTTTTCCCTTCGAGATCGGAGATTGCTATGGAAGGGTAGTTGATGTTGGATATATGATGAGAACTCGAATCTTTGGGGCAACTGAAATTATTAGGAACAGATCTGGACATAATCTTAACCATGGTTATATTAAATCCAACATAACATAAGTAATTCAAGTAGTCGATTGTGGTGGTTTCATAAACTAGTCCTGGGTGGAATGGTCCATATACTGTCATTTGCCCCGCTCCATAGTCATAGGCTGTGGCTATTGATCCTGTATCCGTTCTTATGGGAGCCTTCAAATTGTTCTTTTGAGTTGCTGCATCGACAAACATAGGAATTGACGAAACACTAGATTTCACATCCAAAGATTTCATTTCCAGTGTCATTAAAGTTTTGAAAAATGAAAAAAAAAAAATTATGTTTTTAAGTGATTAGAAAAACACAATTAGATTTTATTTTTATTTATAATGAAAGAAAAGTATCACCAGTGGTCATTATTGCTGATTTGATTGCAGAGGCACTCCAAGTGGGGTTTTGAGACTTGATAGTAGCTGCGAGTCCTGAAACATGTGGACATGCCATAGAAGTACCCGAGAGGATATTGAATTTGGAGGGTTGTTTATGTTTCGGAACGCTTTCTGTGATATTTCCAATCCATGCTGCAAGAATGTTAACCCCTGGTGCTGCAATATCAGGCTACAAAAAAGCCAAGTTCTATTTATAGTTAAGAATTCAATAGCGAGTAATTTACCTTAATTTATACCCCTATCTATATATCTATCTATTTATTCTTACTTTGAGAATATTCTTCGAAAGCGCTGAAGGCCCTTTTGCTGAAAAGGATGGTATCACGGGAGCAGGCTTATAATCAATGATTGAAACTGTTGGTAGAATTGTTGCCACTGGATTGCTTCAGATTAAATCATGCACGGACAATTAAAATTAACTTGTGAATTCTAAAGTTAACAATGTTTCTAAATGTTGAACTCATACAAGATGCAACCTTACCTGGTTGAATTGACATATTTAAACATTATGTCGGCATCTTTTGAACTTATCTCTGTTGCTGCGAAGTCTCCAAAATGTTCTCTTTCTGTTCCCGCTACAGGGTCAGTAATATGAACCACACCTATTCCACTTACCTCTTTCACAGCTTGAACTTTTAAACTAGTTGAATATGAATGATCTTTACCGTCACATATGACAATCTTACTTTTCACTAGACGTTTAGCGAATGAATCTGGGAAACATTGTCTGCATTTCATAGTTGATATAATTAATTTTGTCTCAAAGTTTTACAAATACTTTATCAAATGCGTGTTTGTCATTCTTATGTCAATTCACATCATTGGCAAATCCAAACTTTTGGAATTTTAGTGTTGCTAAGTCAATTTGTGCACATACCTTGCGTCAGCTGACTTGGCGTCATTTGCTCTGGCAGACTCACCATATATAAGTGGATATTTGGGTAAATTTGAAAGGGGAGAGAAATTTAGACCTTCACCCTGAAATTTAATAATAATAATAATCTCTAACCGTGACCACAATTTGTTATGTACAAATAAATTTACACAGACAATTTAGAACAAATTATTATGTAGGATAAATTAATTTTGAGTTCTATAATTATTTTAAATTTAATTAATTGATAAAATAAAAATTTCTAGAGAATGAAAATATATTGATAAATACAATTATAAAAAATAAATCATTCAATGATATTAATTAATATTAATACTAATATTAAAATTGAAATAGGCATAACCGTAAAATACCTTGATGACTTTGTTATCACCTAAGACAAGGTTGGACTTAAAATCCCTGTCTATGGAAGAGGCTGCAACGCTAAAAATCCAAGGCGCGTCATTCACAACCGTGTTTAAGCTGGGTCCATTGTTTCCGCCGGAGGCAACCACCAGAATGCCGCGCTCGACGGCGTGGAATGCTCCGATGGCGATTGGGTCAGATTTCAACTCGGGTCGTAACCCAGAGAAGGCACCAATCGACACCGAAATAACATCGACTCCATCAGCAATGGCATTGTCAAAGGCCGCAAGAAGCGCTGAGCCAGGGCAATCGTATTTGAAACACACTTGGTAAATCGCCAATCGTGATTCCGGGGACCCACCCTGAGCACTCCCCGCCGCCAAACCATAGTATGAGACACCGGGCACGGTGACTCCCGCCGCTATGGATGCCACGTGGGTTCCGTGGCCATCTTTATCCCTTGGTGTCACATACTCTGTGTCTCCTTCAGGGTCACGGTAATACCTTGCTCCAATTATCTTCCTAATGAGAATAAACATTATCATATATATCAAACAAACAAGGTTGATGATGATGCATTTTTTATTTAAGCTTGACTTAGGTTTTTTCTCACCTGTTACAGTTAGATGAATTGAAGTCGTAGGATTTCATACAAGTGCCTTTCCAACGGGATGGAACAGGACCCATTCCCTTGTCGCTGAAGCTTGCTGACTCTGGCCATATACCTGAATAAATTCCGTTTCTGTATCCATTACTTAATTATTCAAATATATATAATTCGTGATGAGATCAAATAATTAGGGTTGAGATAATTAACCTGAGTCCAAAATGCCAATGATGACGTCTGATGAGGGAGAAGAGTTGGAGGCCCTGTTTGGGCTGTGGGTTTTAAGTGGAGGGCTTTGGGCCTTAAGAAAATCCCAAGAACGGGTTGTGTGGAGCTTCAGAATTGGATCAGGGAAGACAGAGACCACACCAGGTTTATGGGCAATTGAGTTTGCCTCCTCTTTTGTTAAACGAGCTGCAAACCCTGAGAAACCATGCTCGTACTTCCGAACCAGAGCCTTCTCATTCCTTCCAATTGACAAAATCTAATTGATTTCAGGTGTTGGTACTTGGCAGAGAAATACAACATTTTTTGTTTAACATCTTCGATTTTGAGTTGTGTTATAAGAATATAATAAATTTCAAATGGGTTATATATTATTACTCGATACATATACTAGAATTCTTGCATTCGCATATAATATTCGTAACATGTTAATTTATTTACCTCGCTACCACTGAATTCAGAACAAAAGCATAGTCATCCCGAAGAGAATCTTTAGCGGCTCCCATATACACAATATAAACTTCACGATTATTCTCATCGTCACTTCCATTCCCTGTAACAATCACGTCTGCTGATGATGATCTTGATTCTGCAAGAAACACCATGAGAACAGAGAATAATAGCAAGAAAATTTTATTGGCCTTCATGTTCCTATTCTCTTGCATTTTCTTGGTTTTCGATTAATTAATGTACAACTCTTCCGCAGATTGCACAAGCCAATGGGGAGCACGCATGCTTGGTAGCACCAACACACAAACACACACACATATAATAGTCTTAAGCTACTTTATGTGTTTAATTGTGCCCGAGATAGGATCTGATATTTTAAATAAGAAAGAAAGATATAGAATCTGGTATGGTGGAACTAATAATTGCATGCTTATTCCACAGCGCACTGCAATTACGCGTCAACGCAAAGTGCGGCATTTGAAGATGTGATAGCCAGCCATATATGAAAAATTTTGTAGATGGTGCTGCCGCAAGTGGAGCTACCAACAAGTTACATATAATGCGCTGCAAGATTATATACACAATACGCATTTGTAGTTACACTTTGGCAATCAATATTTATAATATAATTCCATTTTTCATATTTTAATTAAAAGTGAATAGCAGATAATTAATTACAAGTATAAGAGGCACAATTCCACACATTATTTTGACCTCTAATTGTTATCATGTATCATGTGGATTTATACCAGAATGGATATATAATGTAAAGGTTTTGAGGATGGGAAAGAGAATAATCGAACTGGAAGAGTTGATCACATACCTGAGGAAACGATCAAAACTTTTTCATTTTCAAACTTTCTTCTTCTTCTCTAATTTGATTTGCGTCAAGCCCAAAAACCGTTTCTTTTTTATGAATGTTTTGTCTGTGTGTAAAGATCATAAATAAACTCAATTTAAAGTCATTAGTTAAACTGAAACAAACTCACTCCACTCCATTCAGACATTTCGATGATTTTTGTCATTTGATTTGCTCCATCTTCTCAAAGTTTATGAATTATTTATATTTATGGTAAAAATTTAATTAAAATTTAAATATTTTTTGTAAATTTACATGTCAACTTGTTATAAATTATTTTTTTAATAAGTTACAGTCGTTCTCAATATCAACTAATTGATTATAAAATATTTAAATTTATTTTAGATTGGATAACATAAGTAACTAAAATGTGACATCATGTCTAACTTTACCTTTTACATCTAAGTTATGACAACACAGTGTTTGATTTTCTCTTTTTAAGTGATAATACATGAGTTGTGACAACTTTATTAGTTTAATAAGTTTGGTTTGAGATATTTAAGCTGTAACAATTTAGTGTTCTTGAATTTATTTTATAAAATTAACTCACCACTATTGTTTATATATTATTACCATTTCAAAAAGACTAAAATTATTTAATTTAGACATGAGACCTTATTAATCCAGCAACTTAACTTAGGATATGAAAGTGAAATATATATCCTCATATCTACTAAAAGGTTATAACTATTTATTGATATGTTTTATTTTAAAAAAAGTTACATCTCTTATTTATAAAACTTTATTCCCATGTTAAGCATGTGGAAAGGTTATATTTCTATGAAAATAAGAAAAAATACTTCATATCTTCCATTATTTCATTTAAAATTTATATATATTTTCAGTAATATAAATAACTAGCCAAACATATTTCATACATATTTTCCAATTATATATCCTTGTGAAATTATATTTTTAGAAATACAAAAATATATTTTAATTTTCTTACTAAATGGTGACGTTGTGGGAGAGTTGGGCTGAAGAAAGGGATACCCCAGGAATAGGGACAGACACAGGTGGTGATTGAATATTTGAAATGTGACTATGAAATAATGAAGTGGATGGATGCTCTTGCAGGTCACAATACCTATACCTTTCTAAAAGGGACACTGTTTTTTCTGTAAATACTAAATGCACATCACATCACATCACTCAAAACTAATATATATAAAATTTATAACTTCATTCAAATTAAAAAAATATAGGATATAAATAAAATAAAGTGAATTCCACTTTTTAATATAATATATTATTATGTATATTTAAATTATATAATAAAAATTATAAAATTTGAATTAAGTAATATTTTATATATTTAAAATTGACAAATTTATTATACAAGTTTTTTAACTAAATAAAAAGTTCTATTATAAAAAAAACATCCAATCTAAATTTTATCTTCTAAAATATATCATATTTATTTTTAAATTAAATTTAGATTGAAGTGGACTGTTTCTCTATATAAAAAGTTTATTATTATTATTTTTTATTCGTTAATGTGATTTTGTTTCTCAAATTTAAATAAATATTACATAATTTAAAAATTCAAATTTGTAACATGGTAAGCACAATATTAATATGATTAACAAAATTTTATGTCAATACTAATTACGTAGATTTGTGTGTTGACAAAATTGTCACATGTCAATACTCACTTGGTTAAATTTTATTGTAGTGTACATTGATTTTATCAATATAATTTTAATGTTTTTATTTTTAAAATTAACAAACTAATCATGTTTACATTGTTCAAGCATATTTTTTTAAAAATTTTGAAGAATTAAAAAAAATGTAAAATTATTTTTTAGTAATATATTTTAATCTTAAAAATTACTGTAAAAGGATCTAAATCAATAATAGATCTACCCAAGACATTGGATTATATATGATTCTGAGAATCTTTAAATTAATTATTGGAGTATCACGTAAACAAATCCAGAAGGAGCAAGTATACGAGAATAAAGCTATAGAACATTTATGACCCACCTTTACTTGGATTCCTTCCAAAGAAGATGTTCAGATTTATTTTATTCTATTTTTGTGGTCATGCTTATAAAGATTCGATTTATGTTGCTTATTTTTTATCCATAGTCTTGCGATGGCTTAAAATAAAAATGTTTTAAAGAAAGTTATCTTCAAACAGAAAATGTGAAAATATATATATATATGATTGTTTATCAGCACTTTATTAAAATGTTTTATTAGTACTTTATTTATATATATATGATTGTAATAAATAAAGAGTTTAGTTTCTTTAAATTAATACATTGTCAAAATTTGATTTTAGGTAATTCTTGAAAAATCAATAAAATTATAATATATATATATATATAAAAAGTCTTTTTATTAAATGATAATGCATTATGTGAAAAAGATGATTATATAAATATTTATTTACAAACATCAACGTACTGTTTACTTTATCATATATTAATAATGCATTAATACATGAAAAAAAATGTTAACATTTCATTTTTTTAAACTATATTTTACTATTAAATATCATATAATTTATAAGTAAAATTCATTTAATTTATTTATCTTATTATGTTCTAGTGACAAAATATTACTGATTTTATAGATAATTAACTATTATTATAAAAATCTGAATAATCACTTCCAATAAAATATTTTCTTTCTTACTTTTTTATTTATTTTACTATTTCTTAAATTTATTTTCAAATCCAAAAAAATATAAACTATGATAATTCAAGCCCAATCATGAAGGAAAGATCCTTAACATCGTAGTTCCTCGTCGTCACGTGTTGTGTAATATCGTAATTATTTTTAGTTCAAATCTCACCGGTCATGTCGATTGGATATTTATTTTGGCAGTATCCTAGGAAATGAGATTTTTCCTCTCCCGAACATAGATGTGGGAACCACTCTTTCGTATACAAAAACAGATTGATTTTAAGGTAAGTTAGATTAAACTCGTAACATTGGTTAAATTTTATTTTATTCGAGAGTGAAGAAAAAATTTATTTTTTTAATAGATCTCTCTCTTTATTATTCACCCTGTACCACATATTTTTTTCTCTATTTATTTTATATGAAATATAAGAAAAGATAATATTGAAGGACTGGATTGTCTTTTCACAAAAGAAAAAGGAAAATTACCAAAAAAGAAGCAGAGACAAAAGAAAAAAAGAGCATTGGTGGGTCAGTGGCACTGGGTATTCGTTTTCAGACGAAAAAGAAAGATGTCCTTGTCTGAACAAATGTGCAGAAGAGTGTATCAGGCCACCATTTTGGATCACTTTGCAAATTGCAGTGATGCTTCTCAAAATGGAGATGTTGAGGTTCTATTCAGACTGCACATTTTGGGAGGCGCAGCACAGGATTTTAACCGGATCTTCACCTGTATCTGTAGCAAAATAAATCAAATCTCATCATCGCTTTCAAATTCTTCAACTCACAACTTAATCCTGCAGACACTACCAAAATCTCTTTGCTCAAATCATCTGTACGGATCCAGGAAATAATCAGAGAATGGAAAGCAAAAACACTTATGAAATTATGAATCTTAGATATTTGAAAACATAAATATTCAGAGAAAGTTTTCAAAAATTTAAATATTTAATGGGATCTACAACTTTTTTTACTTTTTTTGCTATAGCAATAATAATCTCTTTAATCTAACTAAAAGAAAAATAAACAGAGTTTACATATGACCATATTTTTATTTTAAAAAATCATTTGAGAGAACGTAGTACTTACATTTATAAAAAAAATAGCACATAATTTCAAAGAGAGTTATATTGTGTATATTTTATGTTCACGTTAATTTCTATCTTTTTAATAATATACATATACTAAGACATAAAAAAAATTCTGAAACCAAATATAAATATAACTTTTATATATTAGTATAGATAAAAAAACTTATTTTCTTATTTTATTTTCCTCACTACTTTTTTTTTTTTTTCTTGTTTCTACTCTTTAAATTTCTTTCTAATCAAATCATCTTTATTTTCATTTATTTCTCACTTTTTCCACTTTCTATTTCTTTTCTTCCAAGTAAGATAAAGTATTGAATAGCTATTAAGAAGTACTTTCTTAAGTAATTCATGTTTAGCTTTTAATAAGGTTTCTGGATCATCCATCAAGCTCAAGTAATATATAACTTCATTTAATGTAATATATTAAACCATATAAACATAACATAGTATTCGTAATTTTATATAATATTAAAAACTTAACTTTACCGATAAATGTAATTATTTATAACTATTTCCATCATATAATATTTAAAATTAAAAATAAAACTAATTCAAACGTATTATAATATTTAACTTTGATAGCAATAATAATATCTATCAACAACAATAAATAAAAACTAACCAAATATAATTACTATAACTATCAAATACGAGAATAACTATGCTTAAATCTTTTCATTCAATAGATTATACAACTTTTTTTTTTTCATATAAAAAAGTATAACATGTGTAAAGATTAAAACTTGCAAACGATGACAGTTATAGAGAGAAAGAGAAGAGATTGAAATAGGTTACCTCTTCTACCTGTCTTCTGAGTCTGGAATTTTCTTTCATTAAAAGGACAACTTTAGCTTCCAACTGCTTCAGATAAGCCTGAAAAAATGGCGTTTATGGATGTTAATAAAACAAAGAATGAAGGGAAGAGAGTAGAAATATGAGAAAGAAATGAAGGAAGAGAGAAGAGTTTAATTCCTGTTGCCTGGCTCTGGAGCGAGCAGCAGAGTCTCGACTCTTGATGAGACGTTTAAACCGTTCATCAGAGTCTGCAGAGTGAGAAGTGCATAATTTTTTGGAGTTCAAAGTGTGTGCAGATTCAGAAGGCCATGAGTGGAGGGGCAAAAACTGGTGAAGGGTGATGCCGCGAGTAGAAGAAGATGGGGTTTGAAGAACAGATGAAGTTGTTGTTGTAATATTTGGTGATGGTGAGTTTGAGGCATGGTTCCTCCTACAACAATCACACGCTGATGCTGCCATGATTGGAATGGTGGGTGAGTGGTGTTTAACTTTCACGCTGTCACAGTGTTCATTAGAATCTCATAACCAGTCCACAATTTATCACACTCCCAACCACATTATATAGAATAAAAAAACAAAATCTTCTATATTGACTGAGAACATTTTTAAGAATTACTTTTCAATGAAAATGTTTTTATGGTTTTACTTTTACCAGAACTTTTATAATTTCTTCATTTATTATTTTTCAATCTGTCCTTTTTAATTTTCGTTTATATATTAAATTTTAATATTTTTAAATAAAATAATTCTGTACCGTAATATAAATTATTGATCATAAATATAAAGTGTAATTTATATGTTTGTAAAATTTTGTATTAGAAATTTTAATTGTAATATAAATTTAGTTGTGTAAAATAAATATTTTGCTATTAAGACTGTTTGGTATAAATAGAGATTTTATGATATTTAAATATTTTTATATTGCCACGTAATTAGAAAGCTAAATATTTTTCAAAATTTTCATGATCAATTTGCTACTTTTTAAACAATTATGTTAAATTTTTTACTTAAAGTTGTTTTTCTTAGCAAAAAATTAAAATAGAAAATAATATAATTAAAAAGATAATAATTAAGATTATAATATTTTTAAATAAATATAAATATAAATAATTTTTTTTTTATTTTAAAAATTATTTAAAGCACAACCAAATATTTATATAAATTAATATTTTTTTGAAATTGAAAATTTTAATATATATATATAGCAAAATAAATATGAAAATATAACAACTTAATAAAATTTTGTATGATCTTTTTATATATTAAAAATTACTTTTAAAATAGAATATTTCCTCTTAAATAGTTTAATTTCAAATTAAATATTTATTTAAATAAATTGTGTGTTTATTTAAATTTTTTATTGTAGTCTTTTATATTTTTACATTTAAATTTAATTAATAATTAAAATATGAAAATAACATATTAAATTAAAAAAAAAAATGTTACATGCTTAATCAATTATGGAAGTTTTACCACTCTTCCAAGAAACGAAAACACATTGACTTGTATTCATCAGTCTCTAATGTATTTTCATTCTGCCATCTCAACTTCAACCAATCTAATCTTACCTCTTCTTCCTGCACCTATTTTGTTTGCACGACTTTCTTTAGTAAATATACAAACAAAATAAATATTTTTAAATCCTCACTTTTCCTTCTTTAGTAAATAAACCCAAGCAAAATCAAGGGTAAATATTGGGTCTCTCCCTTTGTGTCATTCAACTCTGTATTGTCAACACAATTTGGCAATTATTCAACAACACACTTTCTTATCAACTTCTCTTTAGTGAATGACGATTAGACAAGTTTGAAGTCATCCATGTCACATAATTTTTATACACATTTATTTGCATAAAAATTTTGATGTTATTAAGATTTGTTTGAATATTTTTAATAAATATTAATATTAAAAAATAAATTAAAATCTATATTTAATTCTACAAAATTAACTAAGATAATTTTTTTAAGCGAGATAAAATAAATTTTATTAAAAAATAAATCAACAACAAAAATAAATTAAGGAAGATGTAATAATTTTATTATAATAGACTTTAATATAAAATGAGTTTACATTAAACTTAATTTACAAATAACATTTGCATTTCACATTATCATGAGGTATTTATTTTTTAAGAAGTTTAGTAAATGTTGTATAATTAATAGAGAAACGAAAATAAGTAAATTAACAATGGGAATGATAATGAATGGAATCGATAATCACGCTGTTTGCTTCTTTTGAGAAATTGGTAAAAGTGAGAGGGAATATGATGAAGAGTAGACAGAAACTTTCCAGAAGAAAACAGAGAAGAACTGTGATAATAAGACAATAACATTAATCACCCATCACGACAAATGCAAATGCTAGTGAAATGGCACTGTCCCTACATCTGCCAAAAACTGTCCCAACTTCCCTCATCGTACAACTCCACAAAAAGAAGGTATAAATATCGTCCATATTGGGTTTTTCGTTAGTTTTCAAGTTCTTTTGTTATGTTTTCTACTGTGCATGTGAAAAATCTGTGTAAAAAACTGGTAAATGATATAATATATTATATCTCAAACTTCATTTGGTAATTTTTTTAAATGAATAAAATTATAATGTATGTATGATGTAAATGTTTTCTTTTTTTGACATTTAACTACTCATTGTCGGATATGATAATTGATATGATTGTCCACAGTTACTGATAAAGTTCAATGACCTAATTGAAAAATGTCATGTTGGCTTGAATTTTAAGATTTTTATAAATTAAATCTATTTTGCTTTGGTCTGATTGTAACAAATCTCAATTTGAATTAACTCAAATAAAATTTGAACAAGTCGAGCTTTGACTTTATTTTAAAAACCATGTTATTAAATTCACAATTAATTCAATTCAATTTTATTCAGTGAAATATAGTATCATCCTAAATGTTTGAAGATTTTTTAGTTTGAGTTACTAAAAACTCATGACCAACTTAGTGTGAACATGGCCAACAAATGGCTTCAACCATGTTCCCGCCAACACTAGAACCACTAGAGTCTCGTGTCCCGAGAGATAGAGACTCATCATGGGATGAACCTCAACAAGACAAATGTACCACATGAAAAGGAATAAATGTTACAATACCATTATAATATAATTTACTTCAATTATTTTTATTTTAAAATTAATAAAATGATTAGTTATTAACACAATTAGTTAGTACCCAAATTAGTTCAAATTGAACTTACTTTGTTGTTAAAAGAAAGAATAACAATGCAATATTAAATACACCAACTAATCTTAACATTGAACTTACTTTGTTGTTAAAATTACGCATAACAATGCAAATATTAAATACACCATCGTTGGTCGTGTAGGCGTGTAGCTTCCAATTTATTGAAATTTAAAGAGGAAAATCCTAAGTCAAAATAAGAATCTATGTCCTTACAAAACAGGATGAAGAAACCCTCGAAGAGAAAAAGTAGGCAAAAAAACTAACTTATATAATAAGTCATTTACAACATTTCTTCATGGAACAGCCTCAAAACAGGAAGAGTGAAAGACACAGGTTTGTTCTCAAAATGGAGATGATGAGGTTCTACAGGGAGTACTGATTCTGGGAAGGTTATCGTCTGAGGAAATTAAGCAGCACTGCAACAAAACAAAACATAATTTCAGAATTTTAACTCTCTTACCACTACTTATTAATACGAGGCAATACCTTTAATTAATTTCTGTACAGACTGAATATGAACCACAAATATAAAGGATGGGTCCCTAACAACTCCACCCTCTTTATTTCTACTTCACCTTTCATTTGACTACCATTTTAATAATATCTTTACTCGTTTTAAATTCAAGCAGCTATCAGAATCTTAGTATATCACTACTTTCTGAAGACATTAAATATATAAAAGCTAAATATATCACTACTTATTCCACATAATTGAAAAAAAAAAAACATATAAAAATTAAATTTAAAAGCTAAATTAAGAAAGACAATTTGAATTCATTATCTCTGTTTTCTGTGTTGAGTATTGAACTACAGATTCCAATAATTGGTTTTTTTTTTTTTTTAAATTGCTAAAGAAACAAGTTTATCCACAGATGACTTTATTCTTTCCCATAAAAGATTGTTCATAAAGTATGGAAGATTAATGAGAATATATTATTACATTACTGAAAGGGTTAAGATCCCATGTTTAAGAAAAATAAGAAAACTTAACTAACTAACCTCTTTCAATTGTTTTCTTAGTCTGGAATTCTCTTCTGTCAAACGAGCAATTTCAACTTCCAAGCCTTTTCTATAAGCCTGTACAAAAGAGGAAAAAAAGTTTTGACTTTTTAGCATTAAGAAGATTGAAAGACATATGCATGTGTATAAATATGTATATATAGACATATGGTGAAGGAGAAAGAGAATGACCTACCTGTTTTCTGGCTCTGGAACGAACAGCAGATTCTCGATTCTTCATGATGCGCGTATGCCGTTGATCTTGGCAGTGTGTGGTTTGGTTGGAGTGGAAAGAAGTGTCGGAGACAGAGAGAAGAGAGTGGTGGTTGTGTTTGTGAAAGACAGGGGTGGAAGAGGAAGAGAGGGTGAGGAAAGAAGAATGAGAGGAAGAGTGGTTGAAGTCAACGGGGGAGTTGGAGAGAGAGGGGAGTTTGATGTTGTTCCAGACATGTTCAATGGAAGGAGGAGGAGGAGGAGGAGGAGGAGGAAGGGTTTGGGGGAGTGAAGAGGAAGAAGAAGAAGGAGAAGGAGAAGGAGAAGGAGAGAGTGAGTGAGAAAGATGAGTCCAACAATCACATGAAGATGAGGCCATGATGCTTTCAGAACTCTTTCTTGTTTTTTTTTACTGAGTTTGGTAATAACAAGGGTATTGCCACATTTGGAGTTGACAAAGTAGTCCCCACACCATTAAACCCACCACCTCCTTTTTCTTATTTTCTATTCCTCCCACAATTTTGCTTCTTTCGTCGCAAATACAAGTTGTAGTAACAAGGACCAGTTTATACTATTAGATTCTCAAATCTTAAACACTGTCATGTAAAACAGGGTTTCACATTTTACAAGTTGCAAGCTCGAGTTTTTCATTACGATATTATTTCTTCTTAAATTTACTGTAAATAAAAATGAACTAAATTTTTCGATACCTATTTTTTTTAATATGAATTTGAATTATTTATTAATTTATTAAAAATTATAAAATGAGATTCAGGACTTAACTTTTAATGATTTTTAGTTAATAATTGTTTTGGGATAATTTTCTCTATCCAAAACACCTGAATTCGACTTTAATGGACTGTCTTATACATCTCAGGTTTAATTAAAGAATAAGAATATATTCTTACATTACTGTAACTAAACAAGTATGTTAGGATATATATATATATATATATATATATATATATATATATATAAACACTTTGATTTAACGAATTCATGTGTAAATACGTCTCAGGTTTATATATACTTGTTTTTATTATTATAATTATATACTTTTTTTTTCTTGCATTTAATTGTATCAATAGAATCCTCGAGTTATGAAATGTGTAATTTTAGTTTTCTAAGTTTTAATTATCTTAATTGGATTTTCTTAATTGTGTTATTATTCGATTTAGCCTTCCATTCAGTTGAGATTTGTGGATCTGATATTGAATAATGACATATTAAGAAACTAAAATTGAACAATTATAATTGTAATAGTTAGAGAAAATTGAAATTTAAAAAACTAAAATTGAACAATTATAATTGTAATACAATTGAATTTTTTTTTTCATTAAGAGAGAAAATAAAGTTTCTTTATAAGAGAAAAAAAGTCATGTTAGTACAATTTTTTCAATGAAAATAGTTTATCAGTTGGTTAAGATTTTTTTATTTTTTTTACCAAAAATCAAATTAGACAACATAAAAACAATTCAATTTTGAATTCAATATATTAATCACTTGTATCTATTTCTTTAGTTCTAATTTTATTTAAAAGTAAATAAAAATGTTAGAAATATACTTTTTAATACATTTTATATAATAAATAGAACTAATTATTTTTTAATTTCATTATTTATTTATTTTATTCAATTTAATCTTGCTTTTAATAAAATATTCAAAAAGTTTTTCAATTTTAAAAGTTAAATATTTAATTATTTTTCATCCAATTAACCGTAAAATCTTATAAACTAATTTTAATATACGAAAGAATTATATAGTTTATTTGGAAAAAAAAAGTTGATTCAATATTTTATTAATAGAAGGATTAAAATTGAACAAAATAAATAAATAATAAAACTAAAAAAAGTAATTAATTATATTTTTATGTAAAATATGTTAGACAGTATATATGAAGTGCTGCTATCTAGTTAATATATGAAATTTTAAAAAATATTAAATAAAAAATTAGGATGAATTTGTCGTTGTAGTTCTTCAAGTGAATATTATTATTTTAGTCACATTATCTTTTCAATATTTTATTAATTTAATCATCATAACTAATAACTAATTTAGACTCTCAAGTATTTAGTTTATGTGACAGCATTTTACAATTTTAGGGATAAAAGTCACTGTTTACTAATGTAGAGAGGCATTTGATTTATTAATATATTTTCTATAAAGTTATTTATAAAGCTTAGTATGTAAATTATATGCATTTAAAATTCAATATTTTTTTAGTGTATTTTATTTAAAAACATTACCTTGACTTTTATTTGTTTTCCCATGATGCAGCTTTAACTTGTTATTAATATATTCTGCGTAATTGCTCTACAGCTCAAACACTTAAAAATTTTCATAAAGACAAGCCAATTAATATATTCTAAAAAAATCAACAATCCCATTTTAATATTCTGAGGATATGGCTACTTGAGGTTAATTTAGACAAAATCGTGGTTTCAGCTTTATCTCATCCCTTTTCTTATTTCTTATAATGATGATTTTGTTAATTTGAATCCATGCCTCATTGGTGCACAACGAATATATTGATAAAGTCACTCTTCACTAATGATTATAAACACAATATATCCAAAAAGAAAATTCTCTTTTAATCATTTGATTAACTATGCTCGAATGTTTCATGGTATAAAAGAATAATATAAAGAAGAAAAAATATATAGTTTCCATTTCACATTTCCATTGTACATTCTAAAAAATCCAATCTAAATAATTGGCCAAACAAAAATGTGCCTGGACGCAATAGTAATCCTATTGTCGTTTATCAGGGTAAAAAGGACTCGATTTGGTTTAATTTTTAAACTAAAAAAAAAATAATCTGAAGTTAATCTACCAAAACATACAAGTTATGAGTTCAATTCCCTAATGAAATATCAAAGTCAAAATGCAGAAGAAATTATCAAAAAATTGACGAGAAAGCAGTAAGTAGAAATAAACGAAATGACATATGTGAAAAAAATCTACAATCTATTTGAGGGAGCACACAGAGGCAGAACATACAACATCCGTTCAATAAGGACAACATAATAACATCTCAACTCAACTCAATTCATTAAAAATCCTTTACCCACACATACCACCATAAACCACCAGAAAATAAAGAATAATTCAGCCGCAGCAAATATAAAGCTGTACAAAACCAAAAAAATAACTCGTAAAAGTCACCTCCATCAAAATTCTAGATTTCGTGTCTTGTTAAAATTTCCCCCCCTCCCCCCTTCTTTAGACCATAATAATAATTCCGAAGAATTCTTATTTTGTTCCCTATTTGATTCAATTGCTGCTACCAAAATCGACCTCAGTCACTGTAGAAAAGGAATCAAACTTCCAAACAACCTATCCTACCATCCCCTAAAAAAAAAAACCCTTTCAAAATAAAGAGTTGCACGCGGCCAGAAACTAGGATTGGCCAAGTATTTTGGGATGGTGTAGAAAACTGAGTTGAGCTTTAATTGCTGTTCACAGTAGCATCGCCATTTGGGACTTGGGACCGAGTAGAGGACTCTCCTGCATCATCAGCATTTGCGGTAGGATCAGTATTAACTTTATCTGTAGAAGCTTCATCTACTGTGATCTTTTCAAAATCAGCTGCTAGGTTATTAGAACTTGATCCGCTTGGAGATAGTGAACCAGAGTTGGCTCGAGGTTGAGTAGATGTAAGCCACTTGGTCCACTCATTACGCCTCCTCAACTTGTCACCCTACAGAAAATTTGGAGGGCACAAATAACAAATTAGAAAAGATAACGAACTGAATAGCTTATACCTTCACCGCATTGCTAAAAGAAGTAAGATGTGTAGAAAGTGTTTTCAGTGAAAGCTAAAGGACAATGAAACCATAGAATAACAGAAGAGCTTACCTGCACTTCCACGACAGTGGAAGCTCTCAATGATTCCAGTATCAACTTAATGTTGCTTGTCAAACTTCTAACCTGCAAAAAGATAATATCTATTTACGAAAGCCTAATGAAATCACTCCATAATATATCACTCTTAAAAGTAAAAAACCCCGTGCATGTTCAGCAAAGCCATTCTCTCTTTATCTATGTTTGTGCAAACACATACATGGGCAGGCATGTGTGACACAAGATCCATTGACATGAGGTGCAAGAAATATACAAAGATAACTCTCCCTATCACTTCAATTGGCTTTTGAATAGAACTATAGACTTCATCTACTCCATGAAAACTTTCAATCAAACAATAGATTAATATTATAATTTAAAATTAGTTAAAAACTACTAATGGTGTGAGATTGCTCAGAATAACACACAGAACAATATGGCAGGCAGTGGAGGTTAGCTTATGGGCATAAATCAGCGAATAGAACTCCAACAATCCATTCAAGTACACATAGAAGATGATATTTTTGCAAGCATACTTGTGAGTCTAGATGGACAAAGCATCTTCCAGTTATATCGCATCAAATTTATGCCAGTAAGAAGAAAAGGTACATTTTCACTTCTATCCGTATAAGAATAAAAAATGCAGGAGAGCCACGTCTGTATGCTTCCAGATGGGATTTGGTTTCTAACCAAATGAAACTGCCAAACAATTTTCATCCCACTGTAATCATAATCTAAATTTTTTCTCTCTGAAACTATCATACAAGATAGCTCTAAACCACATAGTTATCCCACTTAATCAATTCAATCAAAGAACCAATGACAGTTGAAAGCTTCAATTAGCTAATATACAACAGCAATGACAAAATCATCTAACAAATATACACAGTAAGAAGTTCCAAAGCTACACTAATAACATCTAACTTCCACGCACTGGCATCTACTTATTATTTACGTTCCTTCATATCTACATGTTAGACTTCTTATCTGTCTCTAAATTAATTTATATCACATGTTCAAAAGAAATCTTCCTCTATTTAACCATCAAAATCATCAATACCAAACTCTTAAACAAATTTAATGATAAAAGAACACATTTAAGAAAAATTTCACCGGAAAATTATACATTCTAATACCCTTTCCCACAATATTAGTAACAGGCATAGAATGGATAGACATAAGTTGTCATTGTTCAGATTATTTAAACTACGATGGAATGAAATCAACATTGATAACTCTCGTTACAGTTTAGTCCATTCTAAAGTCCAATTATAATGTCTATAACTTGAACACTCAAAGTTCTCCAAGGTGCATACCTAGAATTTTTCTTCCCAACAACCATATCAGTGGGGCATTGTATACGTTGAAAAAGAATATTTCAGGCAAAGAGCAATAAAATTGGGGCACTGATAATAATAAATAAATGATTTGGAAGTAAAAAATATTTAAAAAAGCTTTGTGAAATCCACAGCCATTTTTAACCAGTTCCTTTCCATCATTTATACAGATGGAACTATGCATGCTTAGTATGATTTCAAGCAAACGACTACAATTTTTGTGGCAACAGATTGCGCTGACAATGGGGATTATTGAAAAAATATTCAACCTCCCACGGAGGGGGACCTTTGTTAGATGTAGAAATTAGGAATCAAGGTATTAAACAGCAGCATAATATGGATATCCCAACAAAAACCTAGCCAATTGGACATGATAAAAACAGATTGCTTTCTCGTAAGCAACATGTAAATCCTTTTTTCCATCTCTGTTATTTTCTTCAGTTACAACTGCTACAAGTGCTTCTAAAACAAAACATTACCATCAACCATGAAAGGAAAAAACTCCTTAAAGGTAAATAACAATCGATTAGAAAATCCACAGCAAACAGATTATTAGTATATGTCTAAAAACATTCAACCATACAATCAAGAACAAGAAAAATCACCATTATAAATAAGCTCTAGACATGAAACTCTAATTTATGCAAACATCATACCTTGTATCACATAGTGCATTTGTTTCTTTCTAAGTATCGTTTAAATTTTTTTAAGAAATTTTATTTCTACATCACAATAAATAAATATATGTAAACTAACTAAAATTAAAGGAATGGTAAGGGTATAAATGATAAAACAGAGAGTACTCAATTACTTAGTAATTAGTTAGAAAATAGGTTGGAAATGTTACTTGATCATGAACAATTAACTTACGCGTGGGAAGCTTGCAATCAAGGTAACAGGAACCCATCCCTGTTCGTCCATATTGGACCTTAAATATTCATCCCTCACTAAATTATCATCACTGTAATAAAAAAATCATCAATTAAGAGAAAATTCAACATAATTTGTTGGGAAACGAAATAGTAAATAGAACAGAATAAATTACCTAAAGTAATAATCAATTTGGTTGATTATTGTATTGGTGAGAGGGGTTTCTGCAACCGGTAAGAACATTGCAGGAGGAGGTGCATGTGTTAAAAACGGCATGCCCCCAAAGGCTTCAAATTGTACTGTTGGGAAATAATAGAATTCTATAAAGGAAGAGACGGTGCATTAGGTTGGTTTTATTGTATTAACAAAATCAAAATAAAGAAAAATATAAACTTACCAGGAAACCCAGGAGGGTTTGCAAAGGGTCGCATAGGCTGAGGCCCCATAAATGAAGCAGGATTGGGAGGCGGAGGCCTCATTACTCCCCTTGGAGGCATCCTCTGATGATTTACATGAGGATCTCTGGTATTTGCATAGCCTCCACGATCCTGATCGCGCCTGTTGCCATAACTGCTATGATAGGATCCATCTCCACGGGGATGATGTCCCGCATTGCCCCTGCGAGAGGGACTCCGATTCTCAATTGGGGGCATAAACCCTCCAAGCGGAGGCCTTGTATCCCAGTTATTGTTCCTGTAAGGATCTCTTGGAGAAGGAACTGGAACCCCAGGTACCGCATGCGCAAATGTATTTGGAGGAATCTGAAGAACAGGAAACGGTGGCGGCGGCGGCGGTTGAGGAAGATTTGGGGAAGCGCCAGAGAAGTTGTTCTGAACAGGACCAGAGCCAACATTATTACCATTTGCCCCTCCACGCTTAATTGACCTTTGTCTATTTCCCATTCCATAGTTCATTACAGGAGTAGGTTTCACGTTATCACTAGCTTGTTTCTGAGGAGAGTCTGAAATAACAGGACCCTGCAAACGAGATATAACTATTTTCAGCCTACAACCGAGAAACTACATTTCCACAATACGAAGCTTAAAACCAGTAATATCAATGGTTAATTTTGTTTCTTCCGTCGAATTAATAGAACCTCGTGAGTCCGCCGAACTAAACAAATAACAGAAACCGAACCTGAGGAGGGGTGAGTGATTCATCATCGGTAGCAGTCTTGACAGAGGAGTCAGATGTTAATTTAGGAGTGGGCTTGGTGGACTCTGATAAAGCGGGCCAAGAGACTGCGCCCATTACAGGCCCAACTTCCGTGACGTCATTAGACGGTCTCTTCCACACAGGTTTCACGGCCGCATCAATGATATCACCAGCAGGACCGTTAGAATTAACAGAATCGAGGGACGAGGACGAGGACGAGGAAGGCGGCGATTGATGGTTAGGTTCAGTGTCGGCACCGCGAACAACCTGAGCCCACGGAGATGGCAGGTTTTTTCGCGGGAAGTTAGAGGTATCGGCAGCACCAGTAGGTGAGTGATGATTAGAGGAAGAATCAACGGTGGTAGTAACCATTGCCGATTAAGTGCCGATTAGGGTTTGCAGTTTCACAGAGAGATAGATAGACAGATGAATGATCAGTGTATAAACATAAACATATATAAATAAATCCAAGGATAAATTAACAAATCGATGAAGGTTATCGACGAAAATTGATTCAAAAAATAAATTAAAGAACCGAGAAAATGAGATTGAAAAAAAATGAGTTAGGGTTTGTGATGGTAGAAAGAGGAAGGCACGGAAGGCGTGATAAAATTCCAGATAGCAGGACCCTCTCTTCAGCCTCTCGTCTTGCGTTCCCTTTTGCTTTGACTCTCGGCGGCGCAACCTGCGATCTCTTCCGCCTCTTCTCTTCTTCTCTGTTTTACGACTCGGCGGATACAAAAACAAAGTGTAGCAGCAGCTAGCCCAGCTGTTACGAAACCTAATTCTCTTTTTCCATTTTAAATTTTAAATTAATAGATAGTAAAAATAGTCGTTTACTGTATTACCCTCTGTTCGGTAGAAAACTCTATTTATTCTTTTGTACTAAATAGTAAATTCACTCTTAGTTTTTTCTCAAGTAGCTTTTATATTGAATTAAAAAAATCTTACTAAATTTTACATCAAATACAAAAATTTTGTTAGAATTGATATCCCGTATTATTATTTTTACAATTGTATTTTTTAATATTTTTTCAACGTATATTTTTAAAAAAATATGTTTGTAAAACATTATTTACAATAATTTGAAAATATGTTAATTATGTTACTGTTTTAAATGTTTCTTTTTTCAAGCGTTTATAGCTTAAATCTTAATTATAGAAAAAATTTTAGAAGAGATAATCTTATTGGAATAAGATATGATAAGAAGGTTTGACAAAAATATGATAAGAATAAAAAAAAAATACTATTAATTAAATTTAAATATAAAATAAATATATTAAAAGAGATAATCTTGTTCGGATATGATAAGAAAGTTTGATAAAAATATGATAGAGAATAAGATAAGATTTATATTTAGTCTCAAACAGCGTAAATTTAACCATCTAAATGTCAACTATATATTAAAATCAGATGGCTAATCTTAAGAAAATCGCTCCAAACATGGCAAGTTCACTAACCAGCAGCAAATTTTGTGTATTTTCTTTTGATGCCATTTTTTCTATGCTCTTTGTTTTTTCCCTAGAAATTACACTATTTTAATATTTGGTGGTATTTGTCTAGGATCAACAAAATGGTACCAAAATTATAATTTTTAGTTTTTTTTGGAAATCTAATATTGAAAAATTTTTTTTTCCATATTTTTGTTTGTATTTAAAATATATATATATTCTAGATATTTTCAAATATTTATAATTTTTAAAAAATGATACAAATATTTAGAAATGCTTAGACTACATATATTATGTTTTCATGATCAATACCTTTCCCTTCTCGCCGGAATTGAACCACTTCCTTTCCACGATTGCATCATACACACCGAAAATGGAAATCAAAACGACAAAAGAAAAATCGAAACGACAAAATGACCGAATCAAACAGAAACTCACAACAACCACAATAAATTGCGGCTTTCAACCTCATATGGAGAAACAGAATTTTGACAAAGGACTAATTTAATTTATTTATTAAATCTAAGGACTAATAAATTTTTAAAATTATCCATTTTATTAAGATCCAATTTTGTAGGTATAAAAACTTATTTAACCCAAAATAATATGTTAAAAAAAGCTTGTTGCTAATCTCTGTCTATCCAAATAGTTTAGGAACTGGCGTAATCACTCCATTAAGATGAAATTGAAAAAAAAGTGTATATAAAAAAGTATATAATTTAAGTACTCTCTAATTGAAAAAAGAAATAACGAAATAATGGGAAGGTTCGTATGGGTCTGAAAACACGTGGCAAACGGAGAGATGTTGAGTGACGTTAACATGTTTCTTTTCTTTAATAATTCCAAATGTGCTTCGTACCTTCATATTCTACACAACCAAACGATACATACTTATCTCGCGTCAGGATCCGTCACCAATTTTTTGCAGAGATAACGTGTTCGAAGCACACTAACACCATGAATCAATACTGCTAGTATGATTATAGCTTCAATTTTTTTAAATATGATTTTTCTATTCTTAACGTGTTTTAAATATGTGACATCATTGATTGGCCTAAGTGGTTTGAATTACAACATCATCAACGATTACTTTAGAAATGATGTAAAAAGCTAGTTAATTTAACTTGAATAAATGACCAAAATACGAAAAGGTCATCGAGTTTATATAGCGTGGATTAATAGAATAGGATTACAGAAATGGATAAATTTGTGGGAGGAGCGTGTGAAGTAAGATAACTTGTAGTCAAAGCCACATCACAACATATTTATATGTGGTGGATCAAGCTGCCATATGGGTTTCTTCTCTTCTTCATCTTCTTAGTCGCTTAATTTCTCCCCAAGCCAGAAACATATAACACCTCTCTCTCTTTATACAAACAGATCACCACAACAAAACTTTCAAACTACATCTCTAATCTCTACCCTCTTAATTTATTTGTATTTAGGAGATGAAAAACTCTAGGTGGCTATCTCTCTTGCGAAGAAGGGCAGGTCAGTTTAATCATTTCTGCAACACTTTCGTTACTTTTTTTTATCTGTCTTTCCTTGTTTGTGTGTATACACATATATGATGTTGAAAAATGTTTCACATTCTAGAGTATATATATGTAGAATGAAAGAAATGTAAGAATATAGATAATATAATACAATATATAACAATTAAGAAGAGAAAACTAGGGAAAAAAGAAGAGTGTTAGTGAGGAGGTGTTTGTATTATTGAGATGTTTATGTATTTATAGGTTTATGAACTTGCTTGGATTGTTTTTGACTTTGTTCCTGCATAGCTGAAATAATTAACCAGTTGATGAATTTAATTTTATGCTAATAAATCATACAGATAGATCTCGGAGGAAAGAATATGAAGGTAGCTTTTGCAGCACGACAAACATGAAGATAAAATACCTTGAAACATTCAGAACAAAGTCTTACATTGAAATACACAACAAAGCGCAAGAGGAGGAGGGAAATGCAGCGAACACTTCCTTCAAAATGCACCTTACGGAATATCTTCTTGAACCCCCGCAAGAAATTGTAGCAAACATGAAAGTGCACCGTCTTCTGGAGGACTACTTCGAAGCCAGCTTAGAAGCATGCCGTTGTTGCGACACAATACTTCAAGCTATCCATCAAACGCGACTTACTTACGCAAGACTCGTCAATGTTGTCAAGTTAAGCCAAACAACACCTTATGAACAATCCCAAAAATCTATCCCCACAAAACTTTCGTCCTTCGTATTACAAAATAACCCTCTCTCGACTATTATTCCCGAGCAGTTTCGTGACATTCATGATAGATACATGATCCTTTTACGTAAGCTAACATCAAAGAAAGAAAAAATTCAAAGAAAATTAGCCATAAAACGCTTTTGCAGGAAGATTGGAGGAATCGGTTTGATTGTTTTACAAAGCGCTTTCCTGGTGGCTTTGTTGGTATTTGCGGTTCATAGCATAATTGGGTTGGTTGCTGCACCGTGCATAGGTAGTTTTCTTGGTTTGGCCATACGGAAGAGATTTAAGCGGAGTCTTGAAAAGCTCAAGAAAAACTCTAATTCTATGAAACTGTGTGAGCAACTTGATGTTGCTGCCAAAGGGGTTTTTGTGCTGATCAATGAGTTGGACACTATGAGCCGTATGGTTAAGAGGTTAGATGACGAGGTTGAACACTGGAGAGAGGTTGCTGATATTTGTGTGAAGAATGGCAAGTGTGAAATATTGAAGCGGGTTGTGAAGGAATTTCAAGACAACGAATCTAACTTTTTGGCTATGTTGGAAGAGCTTGAAGAACATATCTATTTGTGCTTTCTCACTGTAAACAGATCAAGAAGGTTGGTTATGCAAGAAATTACGGAGAAACAACAATAAGAAAGAAATAGAGATTGACGCAACTCTTTCGCAAGCGTTTATCATAGAGAGGAAGTTTTAGCAATTGGACGGAAACTTCTGCGCTGTCACGTCCATCGTTCGGAGAGGAAGGTTTAACACGTTGATTAAATTCTCTTCTCTTCGCGGATCATATGGCTTCCACGATTGCTCATTGTTTCAATTTTTAATTAGATTTTTGTAATTCTTTGAATTTTTTTTCCCCTTCAGTCTACCTATTAAAATTTTCACAAAATTAAAACCCGTTTCATATCAAGTAACAAGAATTCTTATTGTTATGTTTCTCTCTCTTTCTTAATTTTGTTGCCAAGAAAGTCTGTTATAATTCTTGATTTGTAAGATATAGCTTACAAATTTTGGTTTGACTTTTAATTTATGCATTGATCTCTTTAATTTCAATTATATTCGGTAAAATTATTTGTTAGATTTATTTTCATTTAATTTTTAAAAAAAGTTCATCTCCCCTCTTCCTTCAATATTATTTTAGGTAACATGCTTCAAATCTCTCAATTTTTTTTTTAGAATTAGTCGTCATTTTTGTTCTCATTTTTTATAATCAGTCAATTTCATCCATCCCTTTCTTTATTATAAAGCCATATAATATATATTAAAAAAAAAGGAAAACTGGCCTGTAATCATCTTAAAAAATGGCGGGAAAGCGCCTATAACTCGTTATCATCGTCATTCTTTTTTATTAATTTAAAAAAAAAAAGAAAAAAAAAAAAAAAAACTAATGATCGCCCAGTAGCTCCAATATCATGGTTGCTCATGGCGTTGAGAGATTTATCTAATCATCCAGCCAGTTGGGAAGCACCAATGCCACGGATTAAGACTGTAAGCGGTTTCTCACCATCTGCTGCACCTAAATATGTTTCAATTTCATCCAGTTTGTGGCATTTGGAACCCCATTAATGAAGCATCATGCGGGGTAATAATGCAAGCCCTTTCAATATGGCACCATTCTAATAGTCTCTTTTAAGGTACCGTCATTAGGCATGCTACTGATTCAACTAACTTCCCTCAATTTCTTGTACTCCTCAAGGCTAACAAGGGAAGCCTTGACCTTGAGCCAATCGGCAGGTTTTGGCATGATAATAGCAATATATCCTTCTCTGTCAGCCTGATGTATTGATGAAAAGAAATTCATAAAGGGAAACAAAATAAATAAAACTAAAAAGGAAAACACATAATAGTTCACAGCATTAGCACAAGGCATTGGGATGAAGATAAGGTTACAACAAAGTCGTGTATACTCTAATCGCACACAAGTATTTAGCACTAGCAGCAATCGTTTTGATAGTTCTGGATACGAATCAACATGAAATAAGGATGTACGTTACAAATACAGTCCTAATCAGTATCAAAGAAATACTGAATCAGAGACAAGAATGATACCATAAAAGGAACCCTTTTATCTCCTTCTGTCTTAAGACTCTACTCCAAAGTATTCAAGATACCTGAACTCTCCCTCCTATTTCTTGACTTCTCCCAATCTGCCCAACAACTCTACCTATTACCTCCCTTTCTATACAGCACAATCCTAATATATCAGATTCTAAATAACCAGATCTGCTCCTATCAGATTCTCATTGGTCATTAATTCTAAACTATATTTTAACAATCATGTGCGGACCTAGTGACCCACTATTCCCAACTTTCTTCTTCTAGCACATACCAGGGGTCTAACACATTTTTTTTGGTGAATTACAGAAAAAAAAAACAGAGGGCTAGAAGCCTCTGGGGAACCCATTATGAGCCATATCAGCTCTCAATACATTAACAATATAAGGAGGAGGAACCTCAAAAATCTGGATAGAATTAATAGTCTTAGTTTCTTCGCTACCACATTTACACCAATGACTGGACTTTTATGTCAAACTTATACCATGGAAACCACAGTACCGAAAACACCACTTGAGCCGTTAAACTTTAACTCCGATGCACATTGTGATAACCCAAAAGTTTCTAATACCCAGGACATTTTATTACTCCTACCACATATAATTCCAAGTTTCCCCATTTACTTGATAATATAATTTACATTAGGCTATTCACTGGTGGATATTGACAATTAAGTAACGCCAGAATATTTAGTGGCATGAGATAGATGGTAGGGAAAAAAAAAAATATTGTTCTATACAGAACCATCCACGAACAACTATAGAGTAGCTCCATTCCTTCATAGGTTCATGAGAAGATTAGAGACGGCATCAACCTTCTTAGGTGCAGGTCCATGAGGTGCATATTTTTAGAACCTTATGTGCATTTTTGACCATCCTTTATACTACAGCAACCACAAGCTCTAAACATCTATTTGTCCTCCTTTATGAACTGTATTAGCATTCTTCATTTTAATAGCATTAGATTATGGCATCTCTTAAATATCCATCGGAAGTGGCACATATATTAGTACTGTTGCTGCAGAAAGTCCCTACACTTCACACTGAAACTTCAACTAAAATTAAAAGTCCCCTATTTAAGTAGCCACTAGAAGCCTATTGGATGGATTCAATTAGAAAAGATAACAATAATAGACAGATTTGATAATAAAGAAGGTTAGCAGATCAAACACAGTTAGGACTCATCGTAAAATATAAGATGTAAGGGGCAATACACTTTTTATAATTCTCTGATGTAATATTCTGAATAATTACTCCTGTTATAAGAAAGGTTTATCTACAATGAAAAAACCAGGCTGGATGAGAGCATGTTACTCTTACCGAAACATTAAGCAGTTCTGGTCGCTTGATCAATTGTTGATTCACTTCCAAGAGGGAGCCTTTGACGCAACATCTAAAAAAATCACAAATTATGCTATTAGAGTTTAAAGGAGACCCGGGAAGAAGAGGAATTGGCTAAGCACACAACCAAAAACAGATATACAAATAAACTTCAGATATATGGATGTCTTATAATAGAGAATTTACCTTACAACATAAGTATCATTATTGGTAGAAATTTTACACAAAGCAGTGTTGGACTCAAAGTGTTGTGCATTCTGCATGAAAAGACATCCCAATTTAATAATGGAAGGAGAAGAAACTATTTCCATAAAGTAAAACATTTTACAACGCACAAAATTTCACGAAATAGTGTAATTGTTCCTCCGCTTTCCAGAAACATATACGACTTTCCAGAAACAGACAGCAAGAAAGTGTGAAAATTCAAAATTGGGAAAATATACCCTCTTCCGCTTTCCAGTTACTTTCATCTCGCTGCGATCAGACTTCCCAACATTGAAATCAACGGCTGTGATTCCACCTTCATCCTTGAAAGCAACGTGGGAAGCAGCCAACCCAATCACACACAAGCTTTAAAAGGTAACAACAATAATTACAGAGAATTATTATTATTTTAAATACAAACCCAACTCAATTCGTAGTAAAACCTCAAATGAGTGAATAGTATACCCGTTGGCGTGCCGGTAAATGTACTGATCGTGAGCTGGCTTCATAAAATCTGAACTTCAACTTAATTAAATAGTTAATTGCAGAGGTTTAGGGTTTATAAAGAGAATGCAATGTGAGTGTGAATAGGATTACCTAGGGCGAAGAACGTTGCAAAGTTGGATTCAACGGCGGAAGGAGCAATGAGGGGAAGATTCTGCACGTCAGGGACTAGAAGCTTCTGTAAATCTTCCTCTTCCTCTTCCTCTTCTTTTCTCTCATCCAGTAGTTTGGTTTCTGAACAGTTCGATTCATCGATGATCTGGTCCTTGTTTATGGTTGACATTTTATTTGTGTTCAAATTTAAATGAGAAAAAGAACCTCACAATCACCTTCACTAGCAGACTTTGATAAATAATAGGGCAACACTATCTCGTAACAGATGTTACAGAACCACCTCGTTAGTGAGTACTTAAGTAGTTTCTGACAACATAATAGGATTCAAGTTTATCTGTGTTTCTGCTCACCAAAATCTTAATGGGCCTCATACACTTCAATGAGTTGGAAGTTCTATTGACACCCCAAATTGCTTTTAATTTCACTTTTTTTTTTCTACAAATGATATTTTTTTAAGTTTTTTTTTTCAATTAAATAATTATTTATTATAAAAATTACATTTTTTATTAAAATTGAATTAATTATAATATGATGTACCATTTTAGTATTAGCTGAATATGCATTAATTTTTTAATCTAAATTGAATTAATTACGATAACAGTTATCATTTTTATCTTTAATTTATATCAAAATTAATTTAAAGTTATGAAAAGTTAATTTAATTTTTCTTTCATATTTTTTTTTTCTTTTGAAGCTATTGCGGAACAAGTTCCATGTAGGAACCTCTAAGCTGGATTTTGTATATATTTTTTCTTTTTCATAATTATTTTGTATATATATACTTTCTCTTTTAACAAAAGTGTCAATGTTGCATTTTCAAGTTTAATTACATCTAGTTAAAAATAATGAAATTATGAGTGAAATTTATGATTTCTATATAATTTCTATTGAATTTTTAAAAATAATAAAATATGTGATAAAGTAGCATTTCTCTACTTAAATAGAACCATGGGGAGAAATTTAAATTCGAAGTTTTTATGATTTATAAAGCATGTGATGAAACTGAAGAACAAATTCGCTAAAACAAAAACAACACATTGCTTCTAGACTTACTATAACACAATAAAATTTAATTTAAGGGAATTAGAGTGTTCCCATTTCCGAATTCCCCCAATACAGCACTTTATAGTTGATAATATGATTCAAATTCCGAAGATGTTTATTTCTACATAGCTCACATTACATATGACTTATGATTCTTTATAACAATTCACGCAATTGCAGTGCCTATTTGGGCTTCTTCATTATGGCCATCAAGTTCATGGGTTCTGTCTTACCATATTTACCAAATTCAAAAGCAGAAGAGAAGGGTGGCGGGCTGCTCCAGCAAAATCACAAGCACGCCTCTGCCGTTTTGTCCATGAGAAACTCCAAAACCCACACAACTCAATAGTCTTTTTGTGGCCTTAAAACTGAAGACTAGTAGGGAAACTCTGCCCAAATGCCCAATTTGTTGGAACAACATCTTCAAAATATTTGGTTACTCCATCGGTTGTTGTGACTCTGAAGGACAAAGATTGACCATTCAAATAGGCATTGGATTGCCAATTAGCTCCCCAATTTCTTGACATAGTCATCCATCCAGTTTTTGAGCCTTTGATGGACACAGATTGGATTGATCCAGCCCCTCCCACATTGCTGATCAGCACAAGCTCAAAGTAGTCTCTCCCATTCACACTGAACCTAACCCCTCCCCTCTTCATGCATGGAACCCTGCAAGCAAGACAACGTTAATTAGGTGGTACTTCAATTCATACTTGAATACCAACAAGATCTACATGTAGAGCCCGATCCCACACACTCCTTCAGTTTTCCTCTCTTCTACTGACACCACCTCTACAAGGAAGGATCTCATTCAATCTTGTAGGTGTATTTAGTGTTGTTTTATCTGTCAAAATAGGATTTTCACCTCACTAATTTGCATGGTAAAAGTTCTGATTTGATTAGAAGCTATTATGGAAATGAAACTTCAATTTTGAATAAAGAATAACTTATAAAAAGCTGGATCTAAGTTTTGTTTCCTATTACATTAGACAAACATATTGAATAAAGTTCAAACCTTTGGAACAATACTGGCACGATTCCTCCTCTATAGATACCAATCTTTTCCCATGCGGGTTCAGCCATATCAAAGTGTCTGAGAGGAGGGTTGCACCAACCACCGTTGTTGTTGGGTAGAGCAAAATTGGGAGGGCAGAAGTTTGTGGCAGTTATGATTACAGATGTTCCTCTCAAGCACCATCTGGGGTCTGCTTGATAATCGCACATGATTTTGTAGCACTCCCCGCATGAAGCTCCATCGTTAAATAAGGCAGTACTTAACGCTGCTGTATCAGTTCCATACCCTGTTGAATATAGATTCCCATACCCACAAGCTCCTCCTACACTCACACAAATGCAAACTCTCAGTAAAAGGAAGAAAAAAAATTAGATTCTTTTGGGTTGTCTAGTCACATGTCAAAACAAAGTTTTTATCAAACATAATTGGTGTATTAATCCACACTCAATCATGCTAGTACTGTGGTGATGTTGTTAGAAGGATCATACGTAAGGGAATAAAATATAGAAAAAGGAAACTACTTAGATAATGTTAAAAGGTACATTGACTCACCCATTGTCCCAGAGGCATCGCTACCGCCATAAAAGGTGGCATGAGCACTGGTCCATCCAGAAGGTGAGAAGGCACAAGTGTTAATTGTGAAACAACATAATATGAGGAAGCTGACCAAAACAAACATGACTTTGGCCATTAGTTTCTTGCTTTACGCACTGAATGGTCTAAGCCAAATTGAAAGAGAAGGGTGCAGTGAGATAGAGAGAATTTGTATTTGTATTTGTTTTAGTAACATTTATTGTCATTTCTAAGAACCAAGTTTAGTCTTTAAATAAGGGACGAGAGTCGCTAAGGCAACGATGACACATGTGAATTATCATTTATTACATTATTAAATTTATGTGTGTGAACAGGTATCGTTCTAGATGTCATTCAATTATTCTCACGTTCTCTTATCTGACAATTCCCTCTTTGCTCACATGCTTTCTCAGCACAAGAGCAGTGAATGCATCCAAAAACACAACAATTAACTACACATCCCCATCTACTCATGTTTTTTTCCCTTTTTTCAGTTCACAAACTTTTTCCAATTCTATTCCATTGTTTCATTTGACTTGTTGGTTTGTAGCTATTTGTGGATAAAATGACAGATAGTATTTTTATGCAATAGAGCAAATGTCTCTGATGATCACATGCAAATGTTTGGAAATGTCATGATTAATGAGTTATTATATGATTATATCCACATGTTCTATTTTGACTAATACAGATTATCACGGCTGTGATAGAGGGCCATATTGGAGGCACATCACCGTCGATTCGATCAGAGAATACCCAACATGCCATGTAAAATTAAGGGAGTATATGGAATAACATTGGGGTTCGATGGTGTCTCATTTGTTAAATAAAATATTTTGTATTATATATGATCAAAATGATTGATTTATAAAGTAATTTGATCAAAATAAGTTTATTAAGAATGTATCTATAAGCTATTCCAATAACTTATAAACTATTTTGACTAGTTTATGACACAATTTTTTTATAAGCTTTTATTTATATGTAATATATCTACCTTAAAAGCTTTTAACTTTGTTTTCAAATTTTCACTATCATTATTCTACTTCAAACTTATTTTACATTAATTTTCGGACATTTTTTTATATTTTTATATTTGGGAATGATTAAACAAAACCATCCAACAGCTTTTGAGTTTCTAGTTTACAGCTAATTTAAAAGTTTTTAACTAATTTATAAGCTAATCATATCAAATACAATATGAAATTATAAAAATTTTGTGTTAATAATTCATAATAATGAAACAAAATTTTAAAAATTTATAATCAAAAAATAAAATTATTGTTATTCTAACGTATAAGAGTGAAAAAACACAGGAAGATTAATATTTTCTAAATTAAGTATTGAAAACCTATGGGAGTGAAGATTACTCGGTCTAATCTAGATTTGGCAAATATAGGTCGGCACCGTCAAGCAATGCCAGCAAAATGAAGTTCACGGTGGGACCAACATACAACATTGTATTATTCACCCAAATCTTCCGATTTTTCTAATTCATAACTATTTTAAAATAATCTTATTCTTATATAAGTTTTTCATGACACTTTTTTTTATCGCGTTATAACTTTTTCCAATTTTTCCTTAATTATGATTTTTTTTTTAAATTTATCGGGAAAATAGTATTATTCATTTTTATTTTTTTACATTTAGCTGTTTATTTTCCATTCTTTTGCATAAGAGTATTTTAATGTAAAACAATTATATACAGTTTCATAAGTTATTGAGATTTATTTTTTAGTATACTTAGAGTT
This sequence comes from Macrotyloma uniflorum, assembly GCA_016859785.1. Taxonomy (NCBI): domain Eukaryota; kingdom Viridiplantae; phylum Streptophyta; class Magnoliopsida; order Fabales; family Fabaceae; genus Macrotyloma; species Macrotyloma uniflorum. The sequence continues at coordinate 1,465,119 of BDMB01000007.1, read as the reverse complement.
TCTTTTAATGATATATGCTGATATTTAATAAAATTGTTTATTACTTATATTACTAATTTAAAACAATTTCTCCTAATTTTATTATCAAAATACATGTAAAATGTGTTTGCGTTTCCTGTCTACTTTAAAATTCAAATCTGCTTAAAGAAAATAAAAAAATAAAATAAAAAATAAATGGCGGAAGTGTACTACAGGGTTGTTTCTTCCACGTCTGGTGGTAACCGACATATTACCAAAAACATAAAGTGCTATTGAGATTGTACCAAAAACATTCGAAAACTGTGACTGTTTGTCAAGTCCTTTTCTTGAAATACGTTGCTATCCTCCATCAGTTTGGTGAGAATTATTATTATTATTATTATAAAAACTATTAATGTGATTGTCTAACAATTTTTCATTTATATTAAGAATTGAACATAAATTTTGTCGTTCCCACAAATATTTATTATATATAAATATTGTTATGATGAATTAGAAATTGATAAATAAATAAAATATATTTCTTTTATTTTAATTATCAATTTTCTGTCAATCAAATATTATTTTTCTATCATATCCTTAACTATTTATATTATACAGTGAGAAAATAAAAAGAAGTACAAATGAGAGAAAGTAATTAATATATATATATATATATGGAATCTATAAAGAACTTGTATAATAATTTTTATAAAAATTAAATATTAATTCTGCTTTTAAATTTGTATTTCGAAATTTTAAAATAAAATGAGGAGATATGATTTATTAAAATTTATGATAAAAATATATTAGTGGCATTAAAATAATTTATATTGAAATATTTTGTTCTAAATGTATTGATACTCGTCTACTTATACATGTGTTTGTAAAAAACAGGAACAAACAAACTCTCAAACTTTAATTTTTGGTCGGCGCGGATGTAAACAAGCCCAGACTAAAGTGGACCAAGAAGAATTATGTGATCCATGATGGACCAATTTACGAGAACATTTAAATTTATTATTATAATATGAAAGGATTAAGGTGAGTTACGTGAAAGTTGACATATCAATTAGCATTCATTTCATCTTTTTTTACAATTTTGTTTAATTTACTCATTTATCCCTTACTTTATTAGAAAATACTTTGGAATCTGTGTAATTGGATTTTATTCAGAGTATTGTAGTTGTAAGAGTGAGTTTGTGTACGGATGTTGGAAGTTGTGGGTAAGGAGGTTTGAGAAGGCATCTGGGAATAATTGTTGAATTGATGCAATTTATGGTTTGTACTATGTTTGCAAAGTAGGTAAAGGATTTGCATGTTTGAGAGTAAGGGAATAATGTGACTTCTACAGGATAGAGAAAAGGTAAGAAAATAAATAATATCAACGTTATTTTCGTTTTTCTTTAATTAAAAAAAAGGATTTAAAAAGGAAAAAATAACACAAGTTAATTGTTATAGCAGGTTTCAATTACATGATCAATCAATTCCGCCATGAAAACAACCATGTTCGTATAGAAAAACATGTTAATCGGTGAATATGTGGCAAAAAAATTATACCACTTATATTTAAGGTGAAGTGCTTAACATATCAATCCAATCCTCTTCAGTGGATTTAAAATTGCATACAATCATAACCGTAAAAAAAAAGTTTTACATATGAAAAAACCAATTAAACAATAAAAAGAGTGTGAAGTGAGCTGCAGGAATTCAGTTAGATCATCACAATAAATCACACAGAACGTGAGTCTGTAGAAACGCGTTCAATAAAAATGACTCGGCTCCAGAGCCCTATAGCGACGCTTTGGCTCAGCTCTTAAAACGATTTGTTTACCCCCTCCGGCTCTTTCCACATCAGGTTTTAGACCTCCTTAGTAACACCCAAAAGAAAAAAGTCATACCCCACCAACAAAATCTCGTGTTTCGAGTCCAATCCCCATCAACACGCAAATGGGAGGATTTCATCTCAGGGACCCAAGAAAATGAAATGCTATTGGTAGAAAACTAGATTTTCAAACTATAATTCAATATATCCCCAGAGCAATAGATTCCCAACAATAAAACTTCTGAACAGAATTTGCATGATAACTAACAATTGATTTTTTTTCTTCAGGTCCTAAAACATAATATTCCGAGCAAGGAACAAAACATAGCAGTCATAATGGATGTGGATAAGACAGAAAATATTTTAATGTGTTAAACTGACTTTCAGAGATCTTCCACATAGAAAATGAAAAATTCACCTTTTGAAAAGGAAATGATAATGGAAGTTCTTCAAGAGAAAAACATGAGCAAAGGTTGGAAATGAAGGTATCCTGATAGCAATTGGTACGGTGAAAATAGACATTTCTCAGAAATCATCGTCATCCTCCTCTGCAATATGCTTAGCCAGCTCCTGCTCTTGTTGTTGTCGCTCTCTTCTCTTTTCAGCACTTTCCTTCTCTTTGTGTGTGTTTGGTGGGAAACGAAGTGCTCGAACAGCCTCGTTGTGCATGTTAAGACAGAATGCAATTCGTGAATTAAAGGCTAACTGAGGCTCATTTGTGGAGTAAATATCTCCAGTTTCTTTGGACACCATCCACCCATTGGCATGATCCAACGTAGCATCAATTGCACCATCACGAATAGCCTTTGCTACAATGCTCTCCGCATCAGCAACAGGATTAGCAGAGTTCAGCCTCAGTTTTTTAGCTACATCAGCTAGAGAGATGCGAGAATAGGAGATGCTGATGTTGCGTAAACCAGTCCTTATGACATTATGTCGCAAACGAACAATCAGATTATGGGTTCTGTCTGCGTTAAAGGTAGTGGCAAACTTGTCTGCAATATTCCTGAACAGTTCCAAGTCTCCAATGCGAACAGCCTGAATTTTTAAAGAAGTTCAATATATAATAACATTATTATGGATACTAAAATAATTAATTTTTAGATACCAAGAGAGTTCAGAATATGTAAAACTGAAACAGTCCATGGGGAGTGAATTTGTTGTTAAACCAAGAACAGAAAGTCTACTTGTCATGATTAAGAGAGGGGAAAACGAACTAATCATAATGATATCAGAACCAAGCCTAGAATGATATTATCATGATAAACTATGGACTTACATTTGTAAGCTCAAAGTAAGGCCTTAAAGCTTTTTCCATTCCTTTCTGCATAAAGACAGTCCGCTCTGGTATTTCTCCCAACAGTAAACGCACTATCACAGCCCACTTGTTACATTGAATTCTAAAACCCCGTGCAGCAACTGGAGCTTTCCGGGCAGCCTGTAGTAGGGACTCTTTTGCATCTGTATACTCTAATTGAATGGTCCGAATTTTTCCAAGGTAGAAGAGGTAACGACAAAACTGAAATGAAATAGCACAAATGTGGACACGTGAAAGGAAAATGAATCAAAAAGGAGAATTTTAAATATTTAACAACAATAAATTAGACTGGATAAATATCAATAATACAATTGTTAATGAACACAACATGGATGAGCACTGGAATAAAAGATAGAGATTGTCTACCCATATTAAAAAAAAATTTAAAACTTAAGTGTTAGGGATAACATAACTACCCTACCTGCTGGTTTGAATGCGCTTCAAATCGAGGAGCTTTGGACCTCAACTTCTCAGCCTGATCATATAGATTGTAGTGAAGGTAGTTACGAAGTAACAAGTTAAGAAGTGTTTCCTGCATTGAACCAACCGTCAACAGATAAGTTAAAAATAAAAAAGTTTGCATGAATCGTGTGAGTGTTTAGTCTATACAGGGAATATTTATTTTATTAGCTCAATGTTCACTTATAAATTTTCTCTTACTACATAAATATAAATAATTTTTTTTACATTGAAGTCCCATGAGTTGCGCGGGTAGTGATACTAGTTACTTACAAATCACTGTGCATATTAAAAGAGAATCTATAATAGCTATCGAATATGTGGTTGGTTGAGTTTGTTGTAAACAAGTGCTGAATTCTAACAAGGATCATAAGCCCTTATGTAAAAAAGTTCAAGTGGAAACAAACCTGGCCCAACTCATCATGGCGAAGGGTGGCAATTCGGTGCAATGCAAGGAGGTTGCTGAAAACAAATTCCAAAATTTAAAATCACTTAAAAATATAATTCAGTCTTCAACCTCCTTTTTCAAGTAGTACACAGATTAGCACCTAACTCACCCACGGATTTCAGCAAGATCTCCTGTAAGCTCATAGCTATAAGAATAGTAAAAATACAGTCTGGATGCAATAACATCAACGGTTCTCCTGTTTGTGTTCTTCAGCCAAACAATGCTAGCTGAGGAACAAGCTTTGGCCTAAAAAGTGGAAGAAACATTAATATATAATCAGTTTGATTTGTCAATTCGCAAAGCTGAAAGAGGGGTACTGACCTCACTGTATCTTTTTTGATCTATCAGAAAAAGTAGTACAAGCAGGTAACAGTAGATTTCTAGCTCGGGCAACAAGTGCTTAGCTGGGGTTTGAATTGCAGATGTTGCCGCGTCCACTTCCATCTCATGATCATCCTCCTACACAATCAGTGACAAAATCATGACTCCAGACACTATTGAAATGCACACATTGGCCCTTATCCACTACCCATTTAAACAGAAGTAAAATTATGCAAATTTTCCAACCAAGTAACTACATCAATAGATGCTTCTTCTTAGAGGGATCACGAATTTCATCTACCTCCTAATTTAGATTTCAAATTAAATGGATTATAAATGACTACGCATAATCTTCCACTTCGTAATTCAAATTAGGATAATAAAAAAAGAATATCTAAGACCTTTGAACAAGAACAACCCCTGAATCTAAAATAGAAGTTCACCTTGGGAAGATACGCGGACAGTTTGGCGTTAGTTTCAGAACCCGGAGTGAGAACATGATCAAGAAAAGACGAGATAACCGATGCTGTCAATTTACGCCTCAACGCAATTGTAAGGCGAACAGCACGAGCAATTCTACGAACTTCCTTCGAGTACGAACCAGTCTCGATAAGCGACGCTATCTCCTTCAAATCTGCGAATCAAAACACCAAAGAAAAAATTGGAAAATAAAAACCGAAATGGCTTTATAGAATTGCGAAATCGGAACAGAAGAAGTTGGTAGAGAAAGAATGCTTACGCTGCAAAGTAGATGGAGCAGGTGAAGAAACGGAGTTGGAAGGCGTTGAGCGATCCTTCATCTCGAGATCTTGAGTCATGTTGAACAAAGTCTAGTGAAAGCGCACACACAAGCACGAATTGGGGGAATCTAATGCAAACCCTAACACAGTGAAAAAGGGGTGAAGAAGACCAAAGAAGA